>CM068954.1:18487973-18501413 GCA_035128595.1 Eptatretus atami
CGTTCATTCAAGTTGTGTAAGTGGAGCACACAGCAGGCTCAGTCCCGTTACTTTTTAGACAGACCTCATACATTGCAATAAATGAAGCCCTGTGTCTTAATACCTTGATAGCTTGTACTCCAAGGTTTATAATTAAACATGGACTTTACACAAGTTGAAGTAATACTACAATGACTTGAGACTTGCCCTCAAAGACTTGAGACTTGCTTGAGACTTGGCTCAAGTGACTTGATATCTCTGTTGGGAGGGAATGTACAAGAAACAATAACGATAATAAACGATAATGGCATCCGTAGAGCGCATAGTCTCACCTCGCGCGTTCATTCTGAACATAAACTGGACACGCTACTATTATGGCCCATTTACCTGTATCGTCCATGCACATCCATGTACATAGTTTCTTGGCATGGGTTATGAGCATCATAAATTTAATTCCTCACTCACATCGAGTCATAGATCAGATATTTGAAGTTTCTTAATTTTCGGATAAATATTTCAACTCAATCAATTATGGCAGGAATACCACTTCACATTACCCTATATACCCCATGGGGAATTGATGACATATGCCAAGTTTCAATTTTATTTCGTTGAGCAGTTTTGGAGAAAATGAAGTCCAATTTTTTTTCCTTTAATCCAATATGGCTGCCACACCATGTGCCCTGTGATGTCTGAGTGAGCGATAAATTATTCTCCATGGGGAGCCCCTCCTATGTCTTTAAAGTTTCGATCGATTCAGACAAGCGGTTTCAGAGAACCATTTTTAAAGCGGAAATATTGTGGTTTTGTAAATGGACCCCAGAGCATCCAAGAACAGGTTCCTAGTGAGATTATATCATTCATTTAGATATTTAGATTTTCGTTCCCGTGTGTGGGTTGAGGGACACATGCGTTCGCTTGGACTTTTCCCTCTGCATCTATCTATCTATCCAGTACTATCCACTATCTATCAGTAATATTCAGTATTCTATCCATTACAAGCCAGTATTCTATACCCTGCCATGCTTTATCTCCACATTTGTGCTGCCATTCCTAAAACGCTTCACCCCTAAACCTCCATAAGAAACTTTCCTCCATTAATTAAAAACCACCTGTTCATCATTTCATCTCACCTCCTTCATTGTTTCATTTCAATCTCCCCTTAGAGACCTTCACTCATCATCGAGTCATTTTTGTTAGAGTCCCGAATAAATCACCCTGGAAAGCCTGCATGGGTAAACCTTTAAGTAACACAAATTAATTGACAAGAGAGGATAGATTTTTTTTAATTTTTCACCGTATAAAAACCCTTCATTCCAAAAACACACGCTACACATTATATTACAAAGCCTCCACCGCCACAGCGGAAGCATCGATCCTTCTCGAAAGGATAGCGGAGTAGTCGTTGGTGGTGGTCCAGTCTTGAGGGCACTCAACTTTCAACAAGCCAGGACCAATAAGGAGGCACCACAAACAAGCAGGAAGGACTTCAAGCCACACCCATGCTGGTACTGATAAAAGGCAGGAGCAAGTAGCAGAGAGTGAGAGCATTGACGCAGGACCACGAGGAATCCAGAAAGGAGCCACCAGTAGCAGTGAGCGAGAGACACAGAAGCAGGGCCACCAAGAGATCCGAGAGGAGCACCAGGGAGCAGAGAGCAAAAAGACAAAAGCAGGACCACCGAGGGATCCAGAAAGGAGCCACCGGGGAGCAGGAGCGAGAAACATTGAAGCAGGACAATATCCAAGAAATATGCAGGGACCCACAAAAGAACTGCTGCACAGGAGCGGGCTTTACCCGAGTGCGATGCTGGTTGCTTACACAAGACTCTGTCTGAGCAGGAGATTAATGGCCTGCCAAGATCTGCAGCCCACGGACACAAGAGTTATCTGTGGGGCAGTCAGACCTGGAGATCGGGGAGACAAGTCCGAGGAACCCCCTCCCCTGTGGTAGCCCCCAACCCCGAAACAATATATAGACATGGACACACACACACACACACACACACACACACGGGCGTGCAATAGTCTCCCAACCCCTTTGGTTAAGATTAATGACGCAACTATCCCTACCCATTACTAAGCGCCGATGGCCCAAAGAAGCGAACGGGATTCCCTCATTACTTAAGTCCATAGGGCCCAATCAGACACCCCACATGAGAGAGACAGCAGGAAGGACAAGACAAAACAGAGTTCTGGCAAACTTCACGAAGCTTGCCGAAAAATCCAGGCCCATTCTCGGCTTCTCAGACAGGATTCACTGTGGACAGATGTCACCGGGCTACAGAGAGGAGAGAAGCATGGCTCTGGTAGAGAGGAAAGTGGCGAGGAATGCAGCTTCTCCTGAGCCAATTCCAGTAACTCCTCACTTCCTCTCTGCACACCTGCCTTTGTGGCCTCGGTCACATATGTCACCAATGACGCACCATGCCCTTCCCTCTCACTCACCATTGGATGCTGCTTCAGGTGGGCGAGTGACCCTTCCGTGACCCTCACTCCTGATGTTCTGAAGTGGGGGGGGGGGCTCGGTGGTGATGCTCAAGTGGATTTTCCTCCCAAAGTTTGTCTCATCGCCTGTCAAAACATTCAAAGAACATAAAGGATTTCCATAGGGTGAACAGTAAAAATGGGGCAGAGAGTTGGTAATATTACATACACACATGGGATGGGTGGACGTCATCTAACTCGACGTAAAAGCGATGCATATTTCATTGGATATTGGATTATCTTTGTTGCTGCCACATAAAAAATGGAAATTTTCCTTCCTGGCCATTAAATAGAAAGAAAGAATACTTTGAACAATGATTGATAATAATAATAAAAAATAATTAAATGCTATTATCGAAACGAACCTCTTTCGGTTTCCTTAAAAAGTACAATCTTTGATGTCTTTACGGCAAACTTGGATTCCTGATCCATTTCAATTTGTTATCAATCATGTCCCAAATACTTATGCTCAGGTACTTGTTCGATACTAGGTCGTGAATGATCAAAGGGTCATGCCAGTCCACCGCTAAGCATCGAAAATCAAAAATAATTTCCTTTGTCTTGTTGACATTAAGAACTAAATAACGAATGAATAATAATACATAATTAATTACTTTATACTTACTCCAGATATTCACTTTAAGGAAATAACTGCGCTATGCGAAGCATCATTACCCTCTAAGAGCCATTTCCACAACAGCTGAAGACAGATGTCCCCAAAGATGATGAATCGACACACATTGCTTCTGTTCTTAATAATCAAAAGCCTGGGACAAATCTGATCCACCTTAGTATAGATTCACCATTTCGCTGGAACTACTACTTCTTCACCAGTCCTGTTTGAGGGTGAAAACTGTTAAAAGAAACCCCTTTTGTACCTACTAGTGTTGTATTCTGCTTCTACAGCTTTCCTTGACATTTCATGCTAATCAACAAATCCTGTTTTTCATTTAATGAGCCCATAGTGGAATACATTAAACAAGTAAAGTGCAAAAGTCATCCCACTATAGTCTAGTGTAACTGAGTAGTATATTTGATATGACATACCATGTTGTGTCTCATGGTAATATCTTGGGCAGATAAACCAACGAGGCACATTTAAACAGCGATGGCTCGCTTGGACGTCCCCGGTGTCAGCCTCCCAGAGGTTAGCCGGCACATAATTGGCATTCATCCATTATGCTAACAATTCAGGTTAGCTATGCACAGCACAAATGGCTTGTTATTCTATCAGTAATGGAGGCTCTGAGACGCAGTAAGAAGTAGGCTCCCAGGATGAGCCTTAGGTCGGTTTTGGGCTCAGCTCCATGACGGCTATGCATCATGCACGCGGCCACCTGGCCACATCAGCTCTAATTGGCAACGCAGGCGACAACTGTTTTGACCAGATTTTCCAGGTAGGTTAAAAAGATATTCATTCATTTGGACTTGTATGTATCACTTGCCTGCATTATTTCTGGGAGCAAAGCCGTGCCTCTGATGCAGTGCCCTCTTGGATGCTTGGTCAGCAATTTGTAATGTTCGTTCAGGGTGCCAATGATAACTTGCCCACTCTTTGTAAAGAGACACGGAGGGGTCTTTAACGTTCATCAGCTAAGGCTGGAGAATCAGCCACCTGGTTTAACGTCCATCTAAGGGACAGCGCCCCTTGTGATGTCACATCCTGCCTGCGAAGAACCAACCTGGGAGTTTATAGTCAGGTCGAGAATCTATCCCAGACAAGACATCAAAGGAAAGTGTGGCGACCTCTTAACTATACTGCCAACACTCCCAAGCAGGTGAAACAATCATGAGTCCAAAATGGGGCAGCAGCCAAGATTTCACACCGCAAAACTTTTTGTACAGTGAAAGATATTCAATAGATGTGTTCACTACTAACTCGGAATGAAACTCTTGGTTTAAGTGTAAACAGTTGCCCTCACATCAAATCACCAAATGAAATGCAAAATAGCCAAAACATGAACATACGAGACAACGCAAGATTGTTAAACAAGACAAACACAGCCACTGAGCTTGGGGGAAGTGCAGCCACTTTGGGGGTACTCCGGGTACCAGCGACACAATCACGTCACAGCAATGGTGCTGCCTTTCTCACTGCACTCAATGGGGCATTTCCCAGGGAGGAATTTCCTCCTCCCCATGGATGCCAACCGATGCGGATTGTCCGTGCTCTATCCTTTTAAATACTGAACATCAAGTAAGGAAGCAGCTTGTACCATTTTAAAACTCTTTGGTATGAAACAGTTTCAGAGACAATGAGGGGACTTTCACTCCAATGGCACCAGCAAACTAACCAACTGCTTGAAAAATGTGCGGCACATCTGGGAACTCCGAGGCGCAATGATAGAAAAGGCTGAACAACTGTACCAAAGTTTCGCTGGTCCAGGATCATCTTCTCTTCTATATTAATAAGTGTGTGTGTGTGTGTGAATGTGTGTGTTTCCTCCATAACTCCAAAACCATAAAACCTATCAGCCTGAAACTTTGCATGCATACTAAGAAAACTCCAAGGAAGTGCAAGAGTGAAAATTGGGTGTTTGGGTTAATTTAAACATCCCTTTTGAAGATAATTAACGGCTTTATTTAATAATATCCTTTATCAGGCGCATCCTTGGCCACCTCACTCTCTGGGGTCTGAAGCCGCCATTTTTTTGGCTTGCTCAACCATGCCTTGACTTGGAACAGGCCGCAATGATTTCTTAACGATAAAGTTTGTTTTTTCACTTTCCTCACTCATATAATTAAATGCCTGTTCATCATAGGCATGAATCACTGGGTGCATTGCATTGCCTATAAATGCCCTGCGACGCCAGCATTTGTGGCTTTATTTCATTTCCACACATGTCATAACCTCAAGAGTCTCTTAAAATAAGCCGAATTACAAAAGTTAAGCTCCAGAATTGAACTTAGCAGCAGTTCTGACTCCTAAAAAAAGTGTTCATTTGTCTAATTCCGACATGGTTTGGATATATTAACATCGCTATCACTTGCCAACCATTTAATTGGAGTGCTTGCTTGAGTGCTTAAGCCACTTACCGAATGCCCTACAGTGGACGGCGATACAGTTCATCTCCCAATCGGGATGTACAGTCAGCAGTTGCTACAATGTAGAGGTACATATATGGGTATATTTAGATGTGTAATTTAGGGGCTCTGCAGGTGTATGTGTATGCCTACATGCTTGGTTACGTGGACGCAGTGGTGGCAAAGTTTCATCCCGTATATTGGAGGTATTAATTTTTAACCTCACCAGTGTACAAGCAATCACATTTTCCTTTATCCTCGTGACTGTTTCTCAAGCAAAATACATTTGACAACACCCGATTTCTGAGCCATCTAACATATTAATGTGTTTCCTCAATTACAAAGCCAATTTTTTTTCCACCTGTCACATGATGATTGTGTGTGTTTTATGTGTGTGTGTGTGTGTGTGTGTGTGTGTGTGTGCGTGCGTGCGTGCGTGCGTCGTGGTGCGTGCGTGCGTGGTGTGTGTGTGTGTGGTGTGTGTGTTGTGTGGTGTGTGTGTGTTGTTCAAAGTATAGCATATTCATCTGCTACTCTACGTCCCTAGCCCCATCCCTCCTCTCTCTTTGCCTATCCTCTCTCCACCCTCCTAATACAGTTCAGCATCCTCCCACCCTCTCTCCTCTCTCTCTCTCTCTCTCTCTTCTTCTCTCTCTCTCGCTCTCGTCTCAGTCGTCTCGTCGCTCTCTCGCTCTCGCTCTCTCCCTCGTATTTGTCTGCCGAATGTATATGTACGGTGGGTGTTATGCCCGGATGGTTGGTTTCCTTGCATGTATCCGAACAGTGCTTATCCTCTGCACGCTGTCCACAGATGGTGGTTATGTTACGGATGGCTGATTATCTCCAACGTGTCTGATGGTGGTTTATTTCTGGATGATCTGGTTTATCTCGCAGACATGTCCTGATGGTGGGTTTTGTCTGGAAGACATCACGTCAAAGTTGTCTTGTCTGTATTGTCCGTCCGTCGTCCGTCCTGTCTGTCATGTCATATCCTGTCCTCACCTCCCCCTTCTTTCCCCCCTTAATGTGCTGCATGCCTGATGTTGCTTATCGGTGAGGGTGGTGGGCTTTAGATCAAGGGTCCTGAGTTCAAATCCCGCCTCCGCTGTTGAATTAAATACCCAGGTGGGGTTGACTCTGCCTGTCCATCTTGCCGGGTCGCAAAATGAGTGCCAGCATGCTGGTATATGTGTCAGATTTGGCGACACTGTCCAGGATTGTGGCCTCATAGCCAGGAGACTGCTGAAGCAGCACCAACAGTCTGCAACAGAGTATGGTCGCCAATCTCCTCCTTCAAATGCTGCCTACCTTCCCCACTCATAATTACTCCCAAAACCATCCTACTCCCCACCCCTCCTCTCTCCCCCCTCCTTTCTCCCTCACCCCTCCTCCTCCCCCCCTCCTCTCTCCTCAATCTCTTTTCCCCCTCTCACCTAGTATACCTTCGTCTGGCTTGTGGTTATGTCCGGAAAGTGGTTAATCTCCGGATGGTGGTATATCCGGATGGACCCTCCTCTCACACTGCCTTACCTTAATATCTCAATGGTGGTTATTCCAGACATATCTGGATTGTGGTTATGTCTGGATGGACCCTCCCATCACACTACCTTACCTGTGCCCCCTCATGCTGCCTTCCCTTTTACTCCCATCAATGCTGTCTTCCTTGCTCACCTCATGCTGCGCTTCCTTTCTGCCCACACCTCCTCGCAAGGTCCCCCCTCTTCCTCTATCCCCACACTGCCTTGATTCCATTGCTCATAACTTCCCCTCCCTTCCTCTTTCCGCTCCTCTCCTCCCATCCTTCCTACTACCCCCTTAATATTCCCATTGGCACAGCGATGGGTTGTATTTGCTGGTTATATCATAATTTGGAAAACAACATTTTGACTCCCCTTTCATATTCCATCCATCCATTGGGACCATTCTCTGTGCAGACCGCGTTGATGCTGCCTCAGCAGTCTCCTTGGCTATTGGGGGCAACAATCCTGGACGGTCGCACTCCGACATAGTATCCAGCAGCTGGCACTCATTTTTGGCAGACCTCAGAAGGATGATAGGCCGAGTTAACCCCACCTAGTATAAATTGAACAACCAGGGGAATTAACTCATGATCCCTAGCATACCCAAGCTCACCACCTTAACCATTCAACAACCCAGGCATACTTGTACAAGTAATTGGATTTTAAATCGCCTGCAGCTGTTCTTAAATATCCATGTTTTTACCTGACTTGACCTTTGACCTTTGAACTTGACCCCATGATCTAATTCATATGCCATTTGGAATCTAAATCGGCGAAGGGGAATTAAATGAATAATATTTTAGACAATAAAAGGAGAGATATTGTGAGAATCTTACTTTTGTTTGCAGAAGTCTTTATTAAAAATGGGGCTGGCAGGATGGCCTAGACTGAGAGGTATGCAGCGTCAGGTCAGGTCAAGGTACTGTATGGAAGCGTGCGACGGAGCAAGCGTGTTGCTGCGTCCACTTTTCCGCGGTACTCTTGGGGCCTCCGTCTGCCACCTCCAGGAGATGCTGCCCATTCCCCATCTCCTTGAATGCCGATAACGCTGCTGCAACCACGAGCCACGTGGTCATCCCATTGGCTCCACCACTCACGAGGCTCCCTCGCTGAGAGAATCTGGTGAGCAGGAATTAGCGTCAGGAAAACGAGCACATGTCGCATACAGCCGGCAGCTTGATATCAGAATATGCAGGTAACACATCTATTTGAGTCTCTCTTTGCACCGCTCGTTGACACACAGTTCCGACAGCGTAGCCGATGATTATCTGAGAGACCTGGTACCGAGAAGTTAAAGTCTCCATCTCAGATCCCTGGTCAGGTCCAAGTCTCACATCCATAGAAAGCAAGACTGGAAGTATCAAGGACCTGAACGACTTAGACTTTCGTCTCCCGCACAGGGACCAAGAGTGGCCACACCCCCTATGATCCAGCTGAATCCATGACTCCCTCAGGCCAAGACCCAGACATTCTGTTGACCTCTGGCTTCACAGCCAGCAGAGACATGAATATTGCTGCCAAGTTGAGTGAATCTCTCGGTGACCTCAACATCCTCACAAAACAGTATACAGAACAGGATAGCAGCATTCAGATGTCATTGAAGCCTGGATCTTAGTTTTTGACCGCAAGAACCCCATCATCCCAGTGGCTCTGAACTCATCATTCCAGCACCTCGAGGGCCCCAATGGCACACTCACCTCTAGCTGTCCAACCGAGATTTGAATCCTGACCCAGCGATAACTGTCATCCCCGTGGTTTCACAGACAGGGTGATTCATCAATGTATGTGCATCCTCGGATGGACATTAAACAGGACGTTCAACATCTGCTGGCATTAATACACAACTTCAAAATGATGTATGAATGCCTCACGAGGCCTTTTGCGGCATGCATGCGTATGTGTATTTACACTGGCTTCGGTTTATAACTAACGGGCACTTTTAACCTGCCGTTGCAGTGGGAAATTGTAATTCAATCGTCTTTTAAACATAATTTACAGCATTTAGATGAAAGTGGGCAATTTCAAATGGTTAACCATAATTGTTTAGACTCAAGGAAATATAATGTGGATGAGAGGAGCGGGTTACTATCCATTTCTGTTAATACAATTAGCTAGTGGCGGCAGGGGTTATAACACACACAAACAAGAATGGACGCTTCTCCTTTCACCAATAGATGGCAATCTGCAAAATTTATCTGTGACCCTGGAACAAACAAAAAACAAATATTTCATAAACAGCTCTCACAGCTCGTACAACTCCCATTCTCACCAATCCCCCAAACACCCGCCTCTTCCCAAACATATATCAAATAATTTTAAACTTACAATCTGACTCAGGACGCAGCTACATTCTTACGGAAGAGCTTGAGGATTGTAAGAGGCTCATCCATAAATACCTGGTTCACTCGAACAGATGATGATGATAAACTTACCTGTGGCAATGACAACCTCAGACATGGACCTTCCATCTGTGTTTCAAGCACGAAAGGTTTTTGGTGGAACCGCCCGTCCACGAACCTTCGGCCTTTCAGACCCACATTGTCGAGGGTTTTGGCAAGCACAGACAGCAATATATTAATTATTGGGTGAGTTGATCAGGAAGTTCTCCAAACGCTTTGTTGTATACAGGCACACACCCTTTCTTGCGGTGCGTTTCCCAAGATTTTTCGGGCTTTCTTTAAAAGTTTTTTGAGTCATATCATGCTTCAACCTTATCTGGCAGTCATGACATACACCAAAAAAAAAAAAAAAAAAAAAAAAAAAAAAATAACATTGCCAAAAGTATGTGGACACCTCATCAAGCATCTCATTCCAAATCATGGCATTAATATGGAGTTGGTCCCCCTTTTGGCTGGCTATAACAGCCTCCACTCTTTCTGGGAAGGCTTTCCATTACGATGTTGGAATATTCTGTGGGGATTGCTTCCCTTCAGCCACGGAGCATTAGTGACGGTTGGGCGATTTTTAGGTCTGGCTCGCAGTCCAGCGTTCCAATTCATCCCAAAGGTGTTTATGGGATTGAGGTTCAGAGCACTGTGCAGGCTAGTCAAATTCTTCCACACCGATCTTGACAAACCATTTTCTGTATGGACCTCACTTGTACATGAGGCATTGCCCATGCTGAAAGAGGAAAGGCCTTCCCCAAACTGTTGCACAAAGTTGGAAGCACAGACATTTCTGGAATGTCCATTGTGTGCTGTAGCGTTAGATTTCCTTCGACTGAAACTAGGAGCCTAGCACCGGACCATGAAAACAGGCCCCAGACCATTATTCCTCCTCCAACCACATTTTAACAGTTTGGCTATATGCATCTTGGGCAGGTAGCGTTTCTCTGGCATCACCAAACCAGGTTCCTCCGTCAGACTGCCAATGGTGAAGCGTGATTCATCACTCCAGAGAATGCATTTCAATTGCTCTGGGAGTCGCAATGGTGGTGGCTTTACACAACTCTAGCTGAACGCTTGCATTGTTGGTATGGTAATCTTAGGCTTGTGTGCTGCTGCTGACCATGGAAAACCATTTCCTGAAGCCTCTCGACAAACAGTGTTTGTGGCTGACATTGCTTCCAGAGTCAGTTTGGAACTCGCCTCGTGAGTGTTGCAACGCGACGAGAGACGATTTTTTCCCCACCTACTTGCTTCAGCACCCGCGGTCAACATTATGTGAGCTTGTGTGGATACCAATTCACGGCTTAGCTGTTGTTTGCTCCTAAATGTTTCCACTTCACAATAACTAGAGTGACAAGTTGCCCGAGCAGCTCTAGCAGGGCAGAAATTTGGATGAACTGACTTGTTAGAAAGGTGGCATCCTATGACGGGTGCCAGTTGAAAATCACTGAGCTCTTCAGTATGGACATTCTTCTGCCAATATTTCTCTATGGAGAAACTGCATGGCTGTGTGTTTCATTTTATACACCTGTCAGAAATGGGTGTGGCTGAAATAGCCGAATCCACGAATTAGAAGGGGTGTCCGCATACTTTTGGCCCATGCAGTGTATGTCCAGGGGCATCACGATGAACTTCAATTATCAGGTTTATGCGCGTGCATGCTAAGTAATTGCGGTGGATTTCTATCATTTTGAAAATCCTTATTGGTGGACGATAAAGATCCACATGTCTTCGTCAAGCTGTTGACTCCTCAATATTAGGCCACAATGATGTTCAACAACAACTCATCTATTACAAAGGTGTTTATTTTTAAAATTTGGATAAAATTTTCTCAGATAACTTAAAGAAACTATTTATCTACATTACATTTCATGAAGAGCTTTATTACACTCACATTGACTTTTTGGTTCCTCACCTTCTCCATCTTTGGAGCAGTATTCTGAAGATATTCTATCCCACTCTTCCCTGCTGTGCTTTCAAGTAGGCGGTGGCAAACACCATCCACGTCATCCCATCTTTAACCCACAATCTTTTTTCTCTCCATTGACCCTTCATAACCCAACCCTTTTTACTTGTCAGTTATTGGGTTTCCTCTCCTGTCAAAACTTCTCCTTCCTCTCTCTCCCTAATTAGGTTTGTTCATACTCCTGGCATATTGCGTCACACTGTCGCCCCAATTTCAGTTCATATCCTCCTTTACTTTGCTCTTCCATGAGCTTGATTTTGGAAAAGTAAAGAAAAGAACAAAACGTGGATCTGAAAATTTGAAAGATTTCAAGGTGAGATTAACTAACACGGACCCAAAAGTTTACCTGGAATGCAGCCTGTTCTTGGCCCTACCTAAGGGTAGACTTCATACAAACTGTTCTCTGTTTCACACCACGCGGTGCCTCTTTCCATTATGACTTCATGTGACCCACATAAATCCATTAGACATGAAATATGAAAAACATCAAGTAACATGCCTGATTATTTCCTTATTGCCAAATCGATCGGAGGGCTCTCTGGGCTTTTAGAAGGTTCCCAAGCCGTGGAAGGTTTCCCTTTAAAGCGTCAAACATAGAGGCCGATTGATGATGTGTTATCGCGTTCCTCTTCCAGGCTGGAGTTTGTACCAAAAACGCATTGTGGAAGAGAGAGAGAGAAAACAAACAAAGTCCTGATGCTCGTGTTCATTCCTGTAACGGATATGAGTCTCAAAGTTGAACTTCATAAAATAATTGAAGGTTGACAGGTAGGGGGGGTGGGAGAGGTGACTGCTAAACTCATGATAGTGGTAACTCCACGTTCAGACCCCGTACTTACCAATGTGTTTGTCTATTTTGTCTACAGATGCCTTTACTTCAGGTAAGCATGTAACCAACTACACTGCATAATCTAATAATATCCTTGCCTGCACGTGATTTGGATGTTAGCTTTGTGAGCTACTCCATGAGCCTGGTACGCACACAGGTGGGGTTTGTATGCTGGCCAGACGAGCCTTTGCGTCATGATGAGTCGTGAATACTTCCCTAGATAAGAACCAATCCTGGATAGGTCATTCACTGTCAACCGCAGGCTTGTGGAGCCTCTACGAGCATACATGGAAAGAAATCCACACCGGGAGGAGGCAATACAACAAGACTTAGCCACGCAAGCTGCTCGAGGGGGATGTGAAGAGGAAGGGGAGGGGGTTGTGGGGAGGGTTTGGGTTGTTGGTGGGGGGGGGGGGGTGTGGGGGTCAGTATTTGTATACATAAGAAGTTGATTACCCAGGAAGAAATTTATTTTAGAAACGGAAGGCGAACAGACCGTCATATCAACAACAATGGTCTTTATGAAGAACATTCTGCTGTACTCACAAGTCAGTACTACTTCAGGGAGCTCTTGCAATTCTATGAGCAGAGCAAGAATGTTACAAAAAAAATGGTTGCACACTAAAATCCTGCGAAATCAGAAGGAATCGAAAGATTATTGAACTGAGTATTGAGGTGTGTGGTTGTGTGTGGGTGTTGTGTGTGTGTGTGTGTGGTGTGGTGTGTGTGTGTGTGTGTGTCAGTGGCTGTTATTCCCATGTGGGTTTTTCAGGAGGTGGAACGGAGTCCTCTCAGGTCTCGAGTATCCACCTGTGTTTCGGTAAGGATTACGGATTCATGATAAATTCTGTGAAGTTTTTCTTGTTCTCAAGTTTTGGTCCCCGAAGACTCTTTTTAGGATCGTCACGCGAGCCGGACAGCTTCCAACTGGCAGTTCGTTTGCAGTAAATATTCCAGGAATGGTTTTTAAGATCTCCATAATGTTCTTTTTTTTATCATTCCGTTGGAAGATTTCGCATTCTTCAGCTTCTTAGATCTTTTCAGCTTTATTTTTGAGATTGTGGTATCTGGTCATTTTCTGATTTTGCATCGTTTAAGACCAAATTGTTCTGGGTACTGACACCTCATAAGCAACACCTTCTTTATTTTTTTGTCCTCAGTGTGACTGGGTCCAGAAATCCTGTTTCAAGGGTGAGACGCACTCTTGTATAATGCAGTTGTAAGAGTTACCAAACCGATATTATTAGA
>CM068954.1:18508813-18523388 GCA_035128595.1 Eptatretus atami
GAAGTTAAGTCTCCATCTCAGATCCCTGGTCAGAGTCCAAGTCTCACATCCATAGAGCAAGACTGGAAGTATCAAGGACCTGAAGACTTAGACTTTCGTCTTCCCGCACAGGGACCAAGAGTGCCACACCCCTATGATCCAGTGAATCCATGACTCCCCAGGCCAGACCCAGACATCTGTTGACCTCTGGCTCACAGCCAGCAGAGACATGAATATTGCTGCCAAGTTGAGTGAATCTCTCGGTGACCTCAACATCCTCACCACAAACAGATACAGACAGGATAGCAGCATTCAAGATGTCATTGAAAGCCTGGATCTTAGTTTTGACCCAAGAAACCCATCATCCCAGTGGCTCTGACTCATCATTCAGCACCTCGAGGGCCCCCAATGCACACTCACCTCTAAGCTGTCCAACCGAGATTTGAATCCTGACCCAGCGATAAACTGTCATCCCCGTGTTTCACAGACAGGGTGATTCATCAATGTATGTGCCATCCCTCGGATGGACATTAAACAGGACGTCACATCTGCTGGCATTAATACACAACTTTCAAAATGATGTATGAATGCTCAACGAGGCCTTTTGCGCATGCATGCTATGTGTATTTACACTGGCTCGGTTATACTAGACGGGCACTTTTAACCTGCCGTTGTCAGTGGGAAATCTGTAATTCAATTCGTCTTTTAAACATAATTTACAGCATTTAGATGAAAAAGTGGCAATTTCAAAATGGTTAACCATAATTGTTTAGACTCAAGGAAATATATGTGGATGAGAGGAGTCGGGTTCCTATCATTTCCTGTTAATACAATTAGCTAGTGGCGGCCGGGGTTATAACACACACAAACAAGAATGGACGCTTCTCCTTTCACCAATAGATGCAAAAATCTTGCAAAATTTATCTTGTGACCCTGGAACCAAACAAAAAACAAATATTTATAACAGCTCTCACAGCTCGTACAACTCCCATTCTCACCATCCCCCAAACACCCCCTCTTCCCAAACATATATCATAATTTTAAACTTACAAGTCTGACTCAGGACCAGCTACCAATTCTTACGGAAGAGCTTGAGGATTGTAAGAGGCTCATCATAAATACCTGGGTTCACTCGAACAGATGATGATGATAAACTTACCCTGTGCAATGACAACCCTCAGACATGACCTTCCCATCTGTGTTCAAAAGCACGAAGGTTTTGGTGGAACGCGCCCGTCCACGAACCTTCGGCCCTTTCATGACCCACATTGTCGAGGGTTTTTGCAGCACAGACAGCAATATATTAATTATTGGGTGAGTTGATCAGGAAGTTCTCCAAACGCTTTGTTGTATACAGGCACACCCCTTTCTTGCAGGTGCGTTTCCAAGTATTTTCGGCTTCTTTAAAAGTTTTTTGAGTCATATCATGCTTCAACCTTATCTGGCAGGCATGACATACACTACATTGCCAAAAGTATGTGGACACCTCATCAAGCATCTCATTCCAAAATCATGGGCATTAATATGGAGTTGGTCCCCCCTTTGCTGCTATAACAGCCTCCACTCTTCTGGGAAGGCTTTCCATTAGATGTTGGAATATTTCTGTGGGGATTTGCTTCCATTCAGCCACAGGAGCATTAGTGAGGTTGGGCGATTAGGTCTGGCTCGCAGTCAGCGTTCCAATTCATCCCAAAGGTGTTTGATGGGATTGAGGTCAGAGCACTGTGCAGGCAGTCAAATTCTTCCACACCGATCTTGACAAACCATTTCTGTATGGACCTCACTTTGTACATGAGGGCATTGCCATGCTGAAAGAGGAAAGGGCCTTCCCCAAACTGTTGCCACAAAGTTGGAAGCACAGAATTTTCTGGAATGTCATTGTGTGCTGTAGCGTTAAGATTTCCCTTCACTGAAACTAAGGAGCCTAGCACGGACCATGAAAAACAGCCCCAGACCATTATTCCTCCTCCACCACATTTTACAGTTGGCACTATGCATTTGGGCAGGTAGCGTTCTCCTGGCATCCACCAAACCCAGGTTCCTCCGTCAGACTGCCAGATGGTGAAGCGTGATTCATCACTCCAGAGAATGCATTTCAATTGCTCTGGAGTCCAATGGTGGTGAGCTTTACACAACTCTAGCTGACGCTTGGCATTGTGTATGGTAATCTTAGGCTTGTGTGCTGCTGCTCGACCATGGAAACCCATTTCCTGAAGCTCTCGACAAACAGTGTTTGTGCTGACATTGCTTCCAGAGTCAGTTTGGAACTCGCTCGTGAGTGTTGCAACCGACGATAGACGATTTTTCCCCCACTACTTGCTTCAGCACTCCGCGGTCACATTATGTGAGCTTGTGTGGCATACCACTTCACGGCTTAGCTGTTGTTGCTCCTAAATGTTTCCACTTCACAATAACAGCAGTTACAGTTGACCGGAGCAGCTCTAGCAGGGCAGAAATTTGATGAACTGACTTGTTAGAAAGGTGGCATCCTATGACGGTGCCAAGTTGAAAATCACTGAGCTCTTCAGTATGGACCATTCTTCTGCCAATATTTCTCTATGGAGACTGCATGGCTGTGTGTTTCATTTTATACACCTGTCAGAAATGGGTGTGGCTGAAATAGCCGAATCCACGAATTAGAAGGGGTGTCCGCATACTTTTGGCCATGCAGTGTATGTCCAGGGCATCCCGATGAACTTCATTACTCGAGGTTTATGCGCGTGCATGCTAAGTAATCTGCGGTGGATTATATCATTTTGAAAATTCCTTATTGGTGGACGATAAAGATCCCACAGTGTCCTTCGTCAAGCTGTATGACTCCTCAATATTAGGCCACCAATGATGTCTCAACAACAAACTCATCTATTACAAAGTGTTTATTTTTAATTTGGGATAAAATTTATCTCAGATTACTTAAGAACTATTTAATCTACATTACATTTCATGAAGAGCTTTATATACCACTCACATTGACTTTTTGTTCCTCACTTCTCCCATCTTTGGAGCAGTATTCCTGAAGATATTCTATCCCACTCTTCCCTGCTGTGCTTCAAGTAGGCGGTGCAACACCATCTCACGTCATCCCCCATCTTTACCCACAATCTTTTTTCTCTCCCATTGACCCTTCATAACCCAACCCTTTTACTTGTCAGTTATTGGGTTTCCTCTCCTGTCAAAACTTCTCCTCTCCCTCTCTCTCCCTAATTAGGTTTGTTCATCTCCTTGCATATTGCGTCACACTGTCGCCCCAATTTCAGTTCATATCCTCCTTTACTTTGCTCTTCCATGAGCCTTGATTTTGAAAAGTAAAGAAAAGAACAAAACGTGGATCTGAAAATTTGAAGATTCAAGTGAAGGATTAACTAACACGGACCCAAGTTTACCTGGATGCACCTGTTCTTGGCCCTACCTAAGGTAAGACTTCATACAAACTGTTCTCTGTTTCCACCACCGGTGCCTCTTTCCCATTAATGATTCATGTGACCACAATTAAATCCATTAGCATGAATTATGAAAAACATCAAGTAACATGCTGATTATTTCCTTATTGCCAATCGATCGGAGGGCTCTCTGGGCCTTTTAGAAGGTTCCCAAGCCGTGGAAGGTTTCCTTTAAAGCGTCAAACCATAGAGGCGATTGATGATGTGTTATGCGCGTCCTCTTCCAGGCCTGGAGTTTGTAACCAAAACGCATTGTGAGAGAGAGAGAGAAAACAAAAACAAAGTCCTGATGGCTCGTGTTCATTCCTGTAAGGATATGAGTCTCAAGTTGAACTTCATAAAATAATTGAAGTTGACAGGTAAGGGAGGGGGTGGGAGGAGGTGAACTGCTAACTCATGATAGTGGTAACTCACGTTCAGACCCCGTACTTACCAAATGTGTTTGTCTATTGTCTACAGATGCCCTTGTACTTCAGGTAAGATGTAACACTACACTGCATATCTAATAATATCCTTGTCCTGCACGTGATTGATGTAGCCTTTGTGAGCTACTCCATGAGCCTGGTACGCACACAGGTGGGGTTTGTATGCTGGCCAGAGAGCCTTTGCGTCATGATGAGTCGTGAATACTTCCCTAGATAAGAACCAATCCTGGATAGGTCATTCACTGGTCAAACGCAGGCTGTGGAAGCCTCTACTGAGCATACATGGAAAAGAAATCCACACCGGCGAGGGCAATACAACAAGAGCCTTAGGCCCACTCAACTGCTCGAGGGTGTGAAGAGGAGGGGGAGGGGTTGTGGGAGGGTTGGGTGTGGTGGGGGGGGTGTGGGTCAGTATTTGTATACATAAGAAGTTGATTACCCAGGAAGAAATTTATTTTAGAACGGAGCGAACAGACCGTCATATCACAACATGGTCTTATGAAGAACATTCTGCTGTACTCACAAGTACAGTACTACTTCAGGGAGCTCTTAGCAATTCTATGACAGAGCAAGACATTTACAAAAAAAAAATGTTGCACACTAATCCTGCGAAACAGAAGGGATCCGAAAGATTATTGAATGAGTATTGATGTGTGTGTGTGTGTGTGTGTGGTGTGTGTGGTGTGTTGTGTGTGTGTGTGTGTGTGTGTCAGTGGCTGTTATCTCCACATGTGGGTTTCAGGAGGTGGAACGGAGTCCTCTCAGGTCTCGAAGTATTACACTGTGTTTCGGTAAGGGATTACGATTCATGGATAAATTTGTGAAGTTTTCTTGTTCTCAAAGTTTGGTCCGAAGACTCTTTTTCAGGATCGTCACCGAGCCCCGGCAGCTTCCAACTGCAGTTCGTTTGCAGTAATATTCCCAGGGATGGTTTTTAAGATCTCCGTAATGTTCTTTTTATCATTCCGTTGGCACGATTTCAGCATTCTTCGGCTTTTAGATCTTTTCACTTTATTTTTGAGATTTGGTATCTGGTCATTTTCTGGATTTCTGCATGTTTAGACCAAAATTGCTGGGTATGTCTGAGAATACCTATACTAAGATAACCTATACTGATATCATATACTAGGGTGGATCAGATTTGTCCCAGGCTTTTGATTATTAGACAGAGCAATGTGTGTCGATTCATCATCTTTGGGGGACATCTGTCTTCATGCTGTTGTGGAAATGGCTCTTAGAGGGTAATGATGCTTCGCATAGCGCAGTTATTTCCTTAAAGTGAATATCTGGAGTAAGTATAAAGTAATTAATTATGTTATTATTATTCATTCGTTATTATTAGTTCTTAATGTCAACAAGACAAAGGAAATGATTTTTGATTTTCATGCTTAGCGGGTGAGCATGGCATGACCCTTTGATCATTCACGACCATAGTATCGAACAAGTACCTGAGCATAAGTATTTGGGGACAATGATTGATAACAATTGAAATGGATCAGGAATTCCCAAGTGTTGCCTGGTAAAGCACATTAAAGATTGTACTTTTTAAGGAACCGAAAGAGGTTCTTTCGATAATAGCATTTTAATTATTTTTTATTATTATTATCATCATTGGTTCAAAGTATTCTTTCTTTCTATTTAATGGCAGTGGAAGGAAAATTTCCATGTTTTTATGTGGACAGCAACAAAGATAATCCAATATCCAATGAAATATGCATCGTTTTACGTCGCGTTAGATGACGTCCACCATCCATTGTGTGTATGTAATATTACCAACCCTTCTGCCCATTTTTACTGTTCACCCTATGAATCCTTTATGTTCTTGAATGTTTTGACAGGCGATGAGGTGCAAACTTTGGAGGAAAATCCACTTGAGCATCACCACCGAGCCCCCCCCCCCCCACTTCAGAACATCAGGAGTGAAGGGTCACGGAAGGGTCACTCCGCCCACCTGAAGCAGCATCCAATGGTGAGTGAGAGGAAGGGGCATGGTGTTGCATTGGTGACATATGTTGACCGAGGCCACAAAGGCAGGTGTGCAGAGAGGAAGTGAGGAGTTACTGGAATTGGCTCCGGAGAAACTGCATTCCTCGCCACTTTCCTCTCTACCAGAGCATGCTCTCTCCTCGATGAGCCCGGGTGACATCTGTGGCCACAGGTGAATCCTGTCTGAGCAAGCCGAGAATGGCCTGGATTTTTCGGCAAGCTTCGTGAAGTTTGCCAGAACTCTGTTTGTCTTGTCCTTCCTGCTGTTCTCTCTATGTGGGTGTCTGATTGGGCCTATGGACTAGTAATGAGGGAATCCCGTTCGCTTATTTGGGCCATCGGCGCTTAGTAATGGGTAGGGATAGTTGCGTCATTAATCTACTCCAAGGGGTTGGGAGCGATTGCAATGCCGTGTGTTTGTGTTGGTGTGTGTGTGTGTGTGTTGTGTGTGTGTGTGTGTGTGTGTGTGTGTGTTGTGTGTGTGTGTGTGTGTCCATGTCTATATATTGTTTCGCGGGTTGGGGGCTACCACAGGGGAGGTGTCCTCGGACTTGTCTCCCGATCTCAGGTCTGAGACTGCCAGCCACAGATAACTCTGTGGTCCGTGGTGCTGAGTCTTGGCAGGCAATTAATCTCCTGCTCAGACAGAGTCTTGTGTAAGCAACCAGCATCGCACTCGGGTAAAGCCCGCTCCTGTGCAGCAGTTCTTTTGTGGGTCCTGCATATTTCATTGGATATTGGTCCTGCTTCAATGTTTCTCGCTCTCTGCTCCCCGGTGGGTCCTTTCTGGATCCCTCGGTGGTCCTGCTTTTGTGTCTTTTGCTCTCTGCTCCCTGGTGGTCCTCTCCGGATTCTTGGTGGCCTGCTTTTGTGTCTCTCGCTCACTGCTACCTGGTGGTCCTTTCTGGATTCCTCGGTGGTCCTGCGTCAATGTCTCTCACTCTCTGCTCCTTGCTCCTGCCTTTGATCAGTACCAGCATGGGTGTGGCTTGAAGTCCTTCCTGCTTGTTTGTGGTGCCTCTTATTGGTCCTGGCTTGTTGAAAGTTTGAGTGCTCAAGACTGGACCACCACCAACGACTTGAGTCCGCTATCCTTTTGAGAAGGATTGATGCTTCCGCTGTGGTGGTGGAGGCTTTGTAATACAATGTGTAGCGTGTGTTTTTGGAATGAAGGGTTTTTATACGGTGAAAATTAAAAAAAATCTTTCCTTCTCTGTCATATTATTGTGTTTACTTAAAGGTTTACCCATGCAGGCTTTCCAGGGTGATTTATTCGGGACTAACAAAAATGACTCGATGATGAGTGAAGGTCTCTAAGGGGAGTTGGAAATGAAACAATGAAGGAGGTGAGATGAAATGATGAACAGGTGTTTTTATTAATGGGGGAAGTTTCTTATGGAGGTTAGGGGTGAAGCCATAAGCACACCTGGGCCATAAGCAACACCTTTTTTATTTTTTTGTCCCTCAGTGTGACTAGGTCAGAAATCTTGTTTCAGGGAGACCACTCTTGTTAAATGCAGTTGTAAGAGTTACCAAACCCGATATATATGTCAGGAGTTGTTGACCCATGCGGCTGCAAATGGCCATGGAGAATTCACAACTCGATGGCTGAGAAATCTGTTGCTATCCATAGTAGCTAACCAACTGAATTTCGTTAAGTGCCAGATTGGTTGCAGTTTCCTTTGCTCTTCATGATACAAGTTTTGCAACAACAACAGTCTTGCGTCATCTCTGAAGGGTGGTCCGACTTACACAAGTCCTATATCCAGTCGCAATGCTTTGTTTTCTATGTTCACGCTGGATGGGATCATCAGGCCGTATGTGAGCATTACTTCCTTTTTTTAGTGATTGCTTTTGGTTCATGTTTCCATGAATTTTGTGGAACTGGGATATTGAAATTTCTGCAGATGTGCCAGTGGATTACTCTACATACCTCGTTATGCTTTTGGATATACAGCTGTTCTGACATGAGTGTTTTACATCCTGATAGGAGGTGGCTCGTACTTTCTGTTTCTGCCTTGCAGAACCTAAACTTGTCTGATTGGCTCTGTCCCCCCCCATCTTCTTAAAGCCATTGGTGTTGTGTCCATGGTCTTGGGCATTTATAATGATTTGTTCTCCATCCCAGTTGAGCTGTCGTCTTCTTCGCCATTCCAATGAGCCTTCTTTGTCCATTCCCAATCTGTCAAACTCTTTTGTATACCTTCCTGCTCTTTTGTCATTTTCCCAGTTGTCAGTGTATATCTGTTGATATTTAGTTTTATATTTTTCTTTTGTCATTTTTTGCAATTGTTGGGACTGTATTTATTGTTGTTTTGTTTTACTTGTGTGACATCTTCCATTTGCACCTGTCTTTGGGAAAAAAAATTTTTTTATAGGTGGGTTAGGGATACCTTCTCTGGATTGCTGTCTTCATGTTTGCGTACAAATTGGACTCAGTAGTCTGTTGCACTTTTCACGTACTCAGCCAATCCGACTGTTGTCATTCTGTGCACTTGGTTGAGCTCCATCAGGCCGCTACCTACTGTCGTCTCGGCAGGTACATTCTCAGGATGCACTGATATTTTAAAAACATTTTATGCATTGTGAGGAGTTTCCTTGTTTTGAGATCAAGTTTATTGATTTCTGATTGTGGGTGGCCAGTTTATTATTTCACAGCTATGCTAGAATAGTGCAATTGCGAGTTGGTTTATGGTTTTGATTTTGTTCCTTTGAGAAAGAAATGTTTTCAGGATCAGCCTCATTCTACACAGGTATTCTTTGGTAATTGTTTTGTGCATTTGTTTGTGACATATTTGGTGTGGCTACCACTCGAAGGTATTTGTATGCCTTCGTTTGTTGTATTTGTGTCAATTTTTATGTTGTCCATTTTTGTTGGTCGAGCTTGTACGAGTGTGCACTTGGCACACTTATCTCGGCCAAATTCCATTTAGATGTCATCGGAGTACCTTTTCACTAACTTGAGTTGGGATGACAATTTTTCGTAGTTTTGTGCAGAGTTTAAATCATCCATGTAAAGTATATGTGTCACCTTTCTTGTCTCTTTGGACGTTCTCTTATTTGATGTCAGGGAGTATCTGTGTCCTTGATCATTAATGAGGTTGCTCAGTGGGTCCAGGGCCTGGCAAAATAGAAGAGACAAGAGGCATGTTTCCCTAGAAGATCCCATGACATATCTTCACCCCTGGTATTTTGATTGTGTGAGTGTGCGTGTGTGTGTGTGTGTGTGTGTGTGTCAATGTGTTTTGAGGTGTAAGTCCAGAGAAAAATCAAAACTTTAGAGAACCGAGGTATGTGTGAACGGAAATCATAGTTGAGCAACGGATTAAATACGTGTGTGAACATGGCATCAACATTTGGTTCAGCACAACCCACTATCTGAGGGTGCAGTCTGTGGTGGCAATAGTCAGGTGATCCACCACCACACCTTCCTGTGACTGCAACTAGTTCACTACCTTCCACCTGCGATGATCTGTATTATTTTCATGTGAACACCAAAACGACACTTCAGCTCAAAATAATTTCATTGGCAATTAGCACAGGCTACCTCTCTCTCTGTCTCTGTCTCTGTCTCTGTCTCTGTCTCTGTCTCTGTCTCTGTCTCTGTCTCTGTTCCTTATGCACAGCCACACCTTTTAAGTTACAAACTCCAAACTTAGGGTACAAATACAACTTTGTGTGGGGGGTAGCAATGATGATGTGGCCGCGGCCTCACGCAGAGGTATGGGGGCATAAATTATTGATGTAAATGTGTAGCATGTAGTGCCACCTGGTGGTGGTAGCAGAGAGTATTACAATTTCCTTTTTTTAATCGGAATGCTGAGGTTAAAGCACTTTGCATGGGTCAATTTGGCCTCCTTCCCTTCTCTCTCCCCCCCCCCCCCCATTTCTAGCGGGAAGGGACACAGGATGACACGGGGACAAAGGGAAGGGGGTAGCGGGATGTGAGAACGAAGACAGGGAGGGGTAAAGCACTCTATACACGGGTAATATTTGTCTTCCTTTCCTTCTCCTTCTCCCCAAAATTTTTCACAAACATGACTAATTGGTCCATCAGCGAAGTGAAGGGAGGCTGTGCTAGTTTACTATAGACTATCTTTTTGTGAATGTTTACAACTCCGTTGACAAACGCCCCCTGATGACGGTCTCATCACATATTTGAAAGAGGACTCAAGTATGGAGCAACTGTGAAAGATCTGAGAATTTTATCCCAGCAGCATGAACAGGTCGTGGTGCACTCCATGAAACAGCAACCTCTTGGAGTTGCTCGCCTCACACTCTCGGAAACTTAAAAGTCTGGCAGAAATAACAGACTTCAAAAAAGGTAATTGTCCTAATTGCAGGAGTGTTCATTCTGTAAGCTTTGTGTGTCATGTCGAGAGCTCAGCAAAGCTCTTAAGTCATGCAACAGCAAGCCGTGGTGACTCGGTGGTACCAATACTCCATACCTCAAAAATTCCTGACAAGTGAAAAACTTTTTTTGAAGTTTTACACACGCTGTGTAATTTCTGAGCATTGGCCCATTTTGTCGAGAAGCAGGGGTGTCACTCAGAGATATTACCCAAGGAGAGGAGAGGTCTTACCCGAGGAGAGGACAAAACTCTAGATTTGCTCATATACATCACTGACATCTATAGAGGAGACTTTTGATGTAAGTGTTGTTTAAATAATACCTCCTATTGGAAGCGTATTTATTTTATTCATACTAATGTTGAAAGCATTCAGGCTCACGTTGGGGAGTCCTGTGGGCAGGACAGTTATGGCTGGCTTTGGCAGTCGTGGCACAAAACATGGCACACAGGCCAGTCAGTGATCATGGCAGGTAAAGTCGACAGGTGATTGTGGTACAGGCCAACAAGGTAGGTAATGCAGGCTGACAGGTCGATTATATGGCCGGCAGGTAGGGACCGGCAAGCAGACAAAACAGCTGACTTTGCTCAAATCTGTCCTAACCTGACTTCACCGTCATCTGTCTCTCACCTGATCTATCTATTCTCCCACCTACTCTGGGTCCCTCTAAGCTATATTGACCCTTGGTTCTTCTTCCATACGAATGCAGAATTTTATTCATACTAATGCACAATATTCATTTATCGAAAGTTAATTGGGTGGACTGAAGGTTCTCCTCGGGTGCCTAACACCCTTTCACCGGCCCTGGGCATTTTTATAGGTACAGGGAATCTAATTATCGTGTGCTATGAACACGGTTTTTAAAAATGAAACATACTATAGATGGTAGAGCATAACTCGTGACACCTTCTTTTGGTTTGGAGAGACTATTATCCATTTATCTACAGAGGAGTTTTCATTTCCATTGGATGAAACGAGAATGTTTCTACTGTATTTAGACAATATTCCATGGATATTTGATCGATGGTTGAATATGTTCAAGAGAGTTGACAGAGTATATGTAGATATTTTGAGATGGTGTTATAGAACAGAAGAGAAGATTTTTTTTTCTGCTTTCTTCATTTTATTGGACGAGGTGACCATATTTGAGGACAATGCGATATGATTTGAGATGTAAGGTTCGGGCTCAGATTAGATGCGGACCAAACATGTGTTCGTTGTAAAGACGGTTTACAATGACATTCCTGGATGATTAAACAACTGCGACGATTCTTTTGTTTTGCAGACAAACCATAAAGCACTGAATTAGTAGATATTTTGAGATGGTGTTGTGGAACAGATGAGAAGAAATAAAAAAAATTTTGCTTTCTTCATTTTCTTGGACAATTTATTGATTTCGATTTTTATTTTGAGAGATATAGCAAAGTGTTTGACGTTTAAACCAAAATTGCATCTAAAAACTGCCAGCTACCCTCCATAATTATATTTATATATTTAATGCTATGGTGTGTGTCCTAAACAACGATATCTAGAATGGCATTTGGAAGAGAACATACCTCCACCAGGCTGAACAGTTTACTTTTTGTATCCCACTGATAGGCCAGATCTGGATCCGGACCTCCAAAATCGAATCGTCTTGTTCTCATCACTAACCCAACTCATCCACCAAGTTACGTCCGAATCCATCCTTAACATTTAAAAATATTGTGCTATATATCGCTTTTGGCCCTATCTCTCAATAGTGAAGAATCACTTGATAAATTCTCGAATCCGAATCCGAATCTTCACCAAAATCTAATCAATTCGTTCGTGTCACACACCCAACATGTCCACCAAGTTTTGATTGAACCCGTTCATAACTTTTTGAGATATCTTGCTCAAAGACAGACAAACAGGGGTAAAAAAACATAACCTCCACATCCACCTTTGGTGGCGATGGTTTAAAAAAATGAAATAAAAATAAAAATAATGTAATAATAATAATGGAGACACATACTCTTTAGGGAGTTCACTTACAGAAGAAAGAGCTTTAGGGAGTTCACAACAAGTCGATAAATGTTTTGAGGCTCGAACTAATCCTGGACAGATTGCCACTCTTAATTGCAAGATCCTCGACCGAAGGTGTCACTGGAGTTTGTTCAGGATGTCGGCGTGAACCAGTGTACTTTTCGTGAAGGACACCTTTGGATCTTCAATGGCCACCAACGACCAATTCTGGCAGGCGTATCCTCCGGCTTAACGTCCTCCCCATGTATGGCACCTTTGATGCCTGTATGCAAAAACCGGAGTGACAGTTTATAGCTGGATTGAGATTCGAACCAGGCTCGACACCTCGAAGGCAAGTGCTCATACCTTTATGTTAACCTGCCTGCCTATTAAACAATAAAAATCCCCAAAAAATCTATCCTGCTTTCGATGCCATTTTGAATAAGCAAAAAAAAAACCCGCTTCGGTATCCATCATTTTGTATGTTCGAAACTCTAAACAACATCTTTTAAACTCACATTTGGGAAACTCGGACAGGGGAAAGCCGAATTATTGCATATCCTAGTCTGACTCTGAACATCCACTGCTTTCAGCGAATGGCCATCTATGGGATGACGAAGGGTCATAAACCCATAATCACAACCATTAGAGTGTGGTTCAAGTGCCGGTGCGAAACCGATGTTAAGCCCCCACCTTCCATCAGCGCAGCCTCTCTCAGACCCATGTCCCGCATTCCGTGTGCGTCCGGAGTCGATAAATTGCTCACTAAGGGGGAAAAGCATCTTCCGAGCCGCCAAGAATCCCTGCTCGACATGAACAGGTGGGAGAAAGCGTGCCATGATCACCCGTGGAACCTGCCTTGCTAGCATACATCGGGACAGGCTTCAAGAAGAGACATTCCTGGTAAGCTTTCACAAAAATCTCCATTTAAAGATACATCATAAGGTCGAAAATTGTTATCCTTTTCACATGAAAATGTACAACCCAGTCATGCTTAAACGTATACCTCTCTACCTGTTATTGTAGCACGTTAAAAGCATATCCTTAAATTGACTCGTTTCAAACTGATATCTGTTGCTTCTTTCATGTCTATGTAAACCTCATCATATATTTACTCTTATTGTTCCCTTGCTACTTGGTTGCATCACATTTCTCTCTTGTGTAACACTCGCCTCTATAAGCTGCCGAGCCTTGGATCGAATCCTGACTCAGCTATGAACAGTCATCCTGGTGTTTCACGGGCAGGGTGATTCACCAACGTGTGTGTGCCATCCCTTCGGATGAACGTTAAAATGGGCGTCCCGTCTGCCGGCATTAGTTGGCGGACGTTACAGATCCCACGGTGTCCTTCGTGAAGAGTTGGCGAGCTATCACCGGAAAATAACCTGAACCTGAATATCACCTGAACAAATAACAAATTCCTGCCCCAACTACTTAGTCGAGCGTCAGGTCTGGCCAACCGCTTTGTGAGAGATTTGGGCCAAAAACTTCCCGCAGCCAACCCGACAAGACCATGGGAACAATTGTGACCATAAAAAGAAGACTCTCTTGTGTAATAAATAATGTGAACCCATGAAATTATTGAGAAAATCGATGAGTTAATCTTGATCGAAGGATTTTTGAAGGGTGCTGCGAATATAATTGTTTGAGTTTCCCACAACATTGCTGTTAAATAATGGCACAGTTGCTGGTAGCACTTAGCGGATATGAAAGAAGGGAGAGGAGATTCCCAGAGGGAGTTTGTGAATATGGGAGAATTTGGGGAGTGCAGGTGGAGAGGTGACTGTGTTATCCCACCTGTTGATTTTTCAGATGCCGTGCTTCTGTTTCTAGTGGCGATGGATTCCGATACCCTGGTGAAGAGTAATCCGCTGCTGTTTTGTGCAACAGGTGAGCTTTGAGGCTAATTTGTTGTTTTTTTTGACATAAAATAGAACTTTATACGATAGGCAGGTCTTACATGTTCGATATTCATTGCTTCGACCAAACTTCTCCCCACTTTCCTCCCACTTTCCTCCCAAAGAAATGAAAAATGATGTCACAACTGCTGACAAAAAAGATGTCCGAGTTGGTGGGACAAAACAGTCTCATCCTGAGGGGTTAGTGATCACTGCGAAGACCCAAGAAAGGAAGGCAATAAAGTCCAAAAACAAGAGACCACGATCTTCCAAGTCAACTTCCCACCACAAATCAAAGGGCAAGCTCGGTCGGCAAAGGAAGCATCGGAAAAGCAAGACCAAAAATAAGGAAAGTGGGGACGGTAAGCTTTTTGCAAAGTTTTTTTTGTTAATAATCAAAATGTTTTTCATACACACCTATTCACAAGAATTGAGTCCATAAGTTTCATACAAACTGTTCATCCGACTATATTAAATAATGAGAGAGAGAGAGAGAGAGAGAGAGAGAGAG
>CM068954.1:18523398-18535992 GCA_035128595.1 Eptatretus atami
GAGAGAGAGAGAGAGAGAGAGAGAGAGATAGATGACTGACTGGATGCAACTGAGGTTGTGGATCTACTGATGTGGATCCTTGACCAAAGTTGTGGATCTGCTGTTTGGAGAGGTTCTGGGCTGAAAGGATCAAAACCTCGACGAAGTACGGTGCCCAGCTGATGATCCATACTGTCGGAAAAGTGTGTGAGTGTTTGTGAGGTTGTTTGTATGAGTGTTGTGTGTGTGTGTGTTTGTATGTATAAGTTGTATGTGTGTTTGTTTTTGTATGAGTGTGTGAGTGTTTGTGAGTGTTTGTATGAGTGTGTGTGTGTGTTTGTTTGTATGTATAAGTGTATGTGTGTTGTTTTTGTATGAGTGTGTGAGTGTTTGTGAGTGTTTGTATGAGTGTGTGTGTGTGTGTGTTTGTTTGTATGTATGAGTGTATGTGTGTTGTTTTTGTATGAGTGTGTGAGTGTTTGTATGAGTGTGTGTGTGTGTGTGTTTGTTTGATGTATGAGTGTATGTGTGTGTTGTTTTATATGAGTGTGTGAGTGTTTGTATGAGTGTGTGTGTGTGTTTGTTGTATGTATGAGTGTATGTGTTTTGTTTTTGTATGAGTGTGTGAGTGTTTGTGAGTGTTTGTATGAGTGTGTGTGTGTGTGTGTGTTTGTTTGTATGTATGAGTGTATGTGTGTTTGTTTTTTGTCTGTGTGTGTGTGTTTGTGTGTGGATTTTTTGTTTGGATGTGTGTGTTTATGTGTGTTTTTTTTCTTTATTATTTATATTTATTTATTTATTTTGTGTGTGTGTGTTTTTTTAATTTTTTTTGTGTGTGTTTATTTATTTTTGTGTGTGTGATAGAATTGTTAGGACCAGTTGTGTGTGCAAAAATGAGATATTTATGTGTGTGTGTTTGTGTGTATGTATGTATGTATGTATGTATGTTTGTACAACTGAAAATCTGAGAAAAAAATAGGGCTGGCCCGATCTCCACCAAATTTTTCAGACGTGTTGGTACCTAGGGTCAGGTCATGGGACAAGGAAACCCTTATGAAGAACATTCTGCTGTACTCACAAGATACAGTACTACTTCAGGGAGCTTAGCAAATTCTAATGACAGAGCAGGACATTTACAAAAAAAAAATGGGTGCCACACTAAATCCTGCGAAACAGAAGGAATCGAAGATTTATTTGAATGAGTATTGAGATGTGTGTGTGTGTGTGTGGTGTTGTGTGTGTGTGTGTGTGTGTGTGTGCTGTGTGTGTGTGGTGTCCAAGTGGCTGTTTATCTCCACTGTGGGTTTCAGGAGGTGGAACCGGAGTCGCTCTCATGTCTCGAAGTAATCCACCTGTGTTTCGGTAAGGGTTACGATTCATGGATAAATTTGGTGAAGTTATTCTTTTGTCTCAAAGTTTTGGTCCGAAGACTCTTTTTCAAGGATCGTCACCGGGAGCCCCGGACAGCTTCCAACTGCAGTTCGTTTGGCAGTAATATTCCGAGGGATGGTTTTTAAGAAACTCCGTAATGTTCTTTTATCATTCCCGTTTGCGCACGATTTCAGCATTCTTCGGCTTTCTAGATCTTTTCACTTATTTTTGAGATCTTGGTATTGGTCATTTCTGGGATTTCTGGGCATGCGTTGACCAAAATTGCTTGGTATGTCTGGAGTATAAAAAACCTCTATACTAAGATCCTATACTGATAATCTATACTAAGGTGGATCAGATTTTGTCCCAGGCTTTTTGATTATTAAGACAGAGCAATGTGTGTCGATTCAGTCATCTTTGGGGGACATCTGTCCTTCATGGGCTGTTGTGGAAATGGCTCTTAGAGGGTAATGATGGCTTCGCTAGCGCAGTTATTTCCTTAAAGTGAATATCTGAGAAGTATAAAAGTAATTAATTATGTTATTATTATTCATTCGTTATATATTTAGTTTCTTATGTTCAACAAGACAAAGGAAATGAATTTGATTTTCGATGCTTAGCGGAGTGAGCATGGGCAATGACCCTTTGATCATTCACGACCATAGTATCGAAACAAAGTACCTGAGCATAATATTTGGGGAACAATGATTGATAACAAATTGAAATGGATGCAAGGAATTCCGCAGTGTTGCCTGGTTAAAGCACATTAAAGATTGTAATTTTTAAGGAAGACCGAAAGAGGTCGTTTCGATAATAGCATTTAAGTATTGATTTTTTATTATTATTATGCAAATCTTGGTTCAAAGTATTCTTTCTTTCTATTTAATGGCGTGGAAGGAAAATTTCCATGTTTTTATGTGGACAGCAACAAGTAATCCACATATCCAATGAAATATGCACATCGCTTTTACGTCGCGTAATGAACGGTCCACCCTCCCATTGTGTGTATGTAATGATTACCAACCTTCTGCCGCCATTTTTACTGTTCAACCTATGGAAAATCCTTTTTATGTTCTTGAATGTTTTTGAGCAGGGCGATGAGGTGCAAACTTTGGGAGGAAAAATCCACTTGAGCATCACCACGAGCCCCCCCCCCCCCCCACTTCAGAACATCAGGGAGTGAAGGGTCAACGGAAGGGTCATCCGGCCACCCTGAAGCAGCATCAATGGTGAGTGAGAGGGAAGGGCATGGTGTTGTCAATGGTGACATATGTGACCGAGGCCATCAAATAGGCAGGTGTGCAGAGAGAAGTGAGGAGTTTACTGGAATTGGCTCCGGAGAAACTGCATTCCTCGCACTTTCCTCTCTACCAGAGCCATGCTCTCTCCTCGGCATGAGCCCGGGTGACATCTGTGGCCACAGGTGAATCCTGTCTGAGCAAGCGCGAGAATGGGCCTGGATTTTTTCGGCAAGCTTCGTGAAGTTTGCCAGAACTCTGTTTTGTCTTGTCCTTCCTGCTGTCTCTCTCATGTGGGTGTCTGATTGGGCCCTATGGACTAAGTAATGAGGGAATCCGTTCGCTTATTTGGGCCATCGGCGCTTAGTAATGGGTAGGGGATAGTTGCGTCATATCTTACCCAAGGGGTTGGGAGACGATTGCAATGCCCGTGTGTTTGTGTGTGTGTGTGTGTGTGTGTGTGTGTGTGGTGTGTGTGTGTTGTGTGTGTGTGTGTGTGTGTGTGTGTGTGTGTGTCCATGTCTATATATGTTTCGGGGTTGGGGGCTACCACAGGAGGGGGTTCCTCGGACTTGTCTCCCCGATCTCAGGTCTGAGACTGCCAGCCACAGATACTCTGTGGTCCGTGGTGCTGGAGTCTTGGCAGGCAATTAATACTCCTGCTCAGACAGAGTCTTGTGTAAGCAACCAGCATCGCACTCGGGTAAAGCCGCTCCTGTGCAGCAGTTCTTTTGTGGGTCCCTGCATATTTCATTGGATATTGGTCCTGCTTCAATGTTTCTCGCTCTCTGTCCCGGTGCTCCTTTCTGGATCCCTCGTGTCCTGCTTTTGTTGTCTTTGCTCTCTGCTCCCTGGTGGCTCCTCTCCGGATCTCTTGGTGGCCCTGCTTTTGTTGTCTCTCGCTCACTGCTACCTGGTGGCTCCTTTCTGGATTCCTCGGTGGTCCTGCTTCAATGTCTCTCACTCTCTGTCTCTTGCTCCGCGTTTGATCAGTACCAGCATGGGTGTGGCTTGAAGTCCTTCTGCTTGTTGTGGTGCCTCCTTATTGTCCTGGCTTGTTGAAAGTTTGAGTCCTCAAGACTGGACCACCACCAACGACTTGAGTCCACGCTATCCTTTTGAGAAGGATTGATGCTTTCCGCTTGGTGGTGGAGGCTTTGTAATACATGTGTAGCGTGTGTTTTTGGAATGAAGGGTTTTATTACGGTGAAAAATTAAAAAAAAATCTATCCTCTCTTGTCAATAATTGTGTTTACTTAAAGGTTTATCCATGCAGGCTTTCAGGGTGATTTATTTCGGGACTCAACAAAAAATGACTCGATGATGAGTGAAGGTCTCTAGGGAGATTGGAAATGAACAATGAAGAGGTGAGATGAAATGATGAACAGGTGGTTTTTAATTAATGGAGGAAAGTTTCTTATGGAGGTTTAGGGGTGAAGCCATAAGCAACACCTGGGCCATAAGCAACACCTTCTTTTATTTTTTTGTCCCTCAGTGTGATAGGTCAGAAATCTTGTTTCAGGGGAACCACTCTTGTATAAATGCAGTTGTAAGAGTTACCAAACCCGAATTATGTCAGGAAGTTGTTGACCCATGCGGCTGCAAATGGCATGGAGAATTACAACTCGATGGCTGAGAAATCTGTTGCTATCCATAGTAGCTAACCAACTGAATTTTGTAAGTGCCAGATTGGTTGCAGTTCCTTTGCTCTTCATGATACAAGTTTTCAACAACAACAGTCTTGCGTCATCTCTGAAGGTGGTCCTGACTTACACAAGTCCTATATCCAGCGCAATGCTTTGTTTCTATGTTCACGCTGGATGGGATCATCAGGATCGTATGTGAGCATTACTTCCTTTTTTTAGTGATGGCTTTTGTTCATGTTTCCATGAATTTTGTGGAACTGGATATTGAAATTTCTGCAGATGTGCCAGTGGATTACTTTACATACTCGTTATCTTTTGGATATACAGCTGTTCTGACATGAGTGTTTTACATCCCGATAGGAGTGGGCTCGTACTTTCTGTTTTGCTTGCAGAACCTAAACTTGTCTGATTGCTCTGCCCCCCCCCATCTTCTTAAAGCATTGGTGTTATGTGCCATGGTCTTGGCATTTATAATGATTTTTTCTCCATCCCAGTTGAGCTGTCGTCTTCTTCGCCATTCCAATGAGCCTTCTTTGTCCATTCCCAATCTGTCAAACTCTTTTGTATACCTTCTGCTCTTTTGTCATTTTCGCAGTTGTCAGTGTATATCTTGTTGATATTTAGTTTTATATTTTTCTTTTGTCATTTTTTGCAATGTTGGGACTGATTTATTGTTGTTTGTTTTACTTGTGTGACATCTTCCATTTGCACCTGTCTTTGGGAAAAAAAAATTTTTAGAGGTGGTTAGGGATACCTTCTCTGGATTGCTGTCTTCATGTTTGCGTACAAATTGGACTCAGTAGTCTGTTGCACTTTCACGTACTCAGCCAATCCGACTTTGTCATTCTGTGCACTTGGTTGAGCTCCATCAGGCCGCTACCTACGTCGTCTCGGCAGGTACATTCTCAGGATGCACTGATATTTTAAAAACATTTTATGCATTGTGAGGAGTTTCCTTGTTTTGAGATCAAGTTTATTGATTTCTGATTGTGGGTGGCCAGTTTATTATTTCACAGCTATGCTAGAATAGTGCAATTGCGAGTTGGTTTATGGTTTTGATTTGTTCCTTTGAGAAAGAAATGTTTTCAGGATCAGCCTCATTCTACACAGGTATTCCTTGGTAATTGTTTTGTGCATTTGTTTGTGACATATTTGGTGTGGCTACCTCTAAGGTATTTGTATGCTTCGTTGTCTGTTATTGTTGTATTTGTGTCAATTTTTATGTTGTCATTTTTGTTGGTCGAGCTTGTACGAGTGTGCACTTGGCACACTTATCTCGGCCAAATTCCATTTAGATTCATCGGAGTACCTTTCACTAACTTGAGTTGGGATGACAATTTTTCGTAGTTTTGTGCAGAGTTTAAATCATCCATGTAAAGTATATGTGTCACCTTTCTTGTCTCTTTGGACGTTCTCTTATTTGATGTCAGGGAGTATCTGTGTCCTTGATCATTAATGAGGTTGCTCAGTGGTCCAGGGCCTGGCAAAATAGAAGAGACAAGAGGCATGTTTCCCTAGAAAGATCCCATGACATATCTTCACCCCTGGTATTTTGATTGTGTTGAGTGTGCTGTGTGTGTGTGTGTGTGTGTGTGTCAATGTGTTTTGAGGTGTAAGTCCAGAGAAAAATCAAAACTTTGAGAAACCGAGATGTTGAACGGAATCATAGTTGAGCAACGGATTAAATACGTGTGTGAACATGGCATCAACATTGGTTCAGCACAACCCACTATCTGAGGGTGCAGTCTGTGGTGGCAATAGTCAGGTTAACCACCACCACACCTTCCTGTGACTGCAACTAGTTCACTACCTCCACCTGCGATGATCTGTATTATTTTCATGTGAACACCAAACGACACTTCAGCTCAAAATAATTTCATTGGCAATTAGCACAGGCGTCCTCTCTCTCTCTCCTCTCTCTCTCGCTCTCTCTCTCTCTCTCTCTCTCTCTCTCTCTCTCTCTCTCTCTCTCTCTCTCTGTCTCTGTGCTTCTGTTCCTTATGCACAGCCACACCTTTTAAGTTACAAACTCCAAACTTAGGGTACAAAATACAACTTTGTGTGGGGTAGCAATGATGATGTGGCCGCGGCCTCACGCAGAGGTTGGGTAGGATGGGGGCATAAATTATTGATGTAAATGTGTAGCATGTAGTGCCACCTGGTGGTGGTAGCAGAGAGGTATTACAATTTCCTTTTTTTAATCTGAAATGCTGAGGTTAAAGCACTCTTTGCATGGTCAATTTGGCCTCCTTCCTTCCTCCCCCCCCCCCCCCCATTTCTAGCGGGAAGGGACATCAGGATGAACGGGGACAAAGGGAAGGGGGTAGCGGGATGTGAGAACGAAGACAGGGAGGGGTGAAAGCACTCTATACACGGGTAAATTTGTCTTCCTTTCCTTCTCCTTCTCGCCCCAAAATTTTCACAAACATGACTAATTGGTCCATCAGCGAAGTGACGGGTAGGCTCTGCTAGTTTACTATAGACTATCTTTTGTGAATGTTTACAACTCCGTTGACAAACGCCCCCTGATGACGGTCTCATCACATATTTGAAAGAGACTCAAGTATGGAGCAACTGTGAAAATCTGAGAATTTTATCCGCAGCATGAACAGGTCGGGTGCACTCCGTGAAACAGCAACCTCTTGGAGTTGCTCGCCTCACACTCTCGGAAACTTAAAAGTCTGCAGAAATAACAGACTTCAAAAAGGTAATTGTCCTAATTGCAGGAGTGTTCATTCTGTAAGCTTTGTGTGTCATGTCGAGAGCTCAGCAAGCTCTTAAGTCATGCAACAGCAAGCCGTGGTGACTCGGTGGTACCAATACTCCATACCTCAAAAATTCCTGACAAGTGAAAAACTTTTTTGAAGTTTTACACACGCTGTGTAATTTCTGAGCATTGGCCCATTTTGTCGAGAAGCAGGGGTGTCACTCAGAGATATTACCCAAGGAGAGGAGAGGTCTTACCCGAGGAGAGGACAAAACTCTAGATTTGCTCATATACATCACTGACATCTATAGAGAGACTTTTATGTAAGTGTTGTTTAAATAATACCTCCTATTGGAAGCGTATTTATTTTATTCATACTAATGTTGAAAGCATTCAGGCTCACGTTGGGGAGTCCTGTGGGCAGGACAGTTATGGCTGGCTTTGGCAGTCGTGGCACAAAACATGGCACACAGGCCAGTCAGTGATCATGGCAGGTAAAGTCGACAGGTGATTGTGGTACAGGCCAACAAGGTAGGTAATGCAGGCTGACAGGTCGATTATATGCCGGCAGGTAGGACCGGCAAGCAGACAAAACAGCTGACTTTGCTCAATCTGTCCTAACCTGACTTCACCGTCATCTGTCTCTCACCTGATCTATCTATTCTCCACCTACTCTGGTCCCTCTAAGCTATATTGACCCTTGGTTCTTCTTCCATACGAATGCAGAATTATTCATACTAATGCACAATATTCATTATCGAAAGTTAATTGGGTGGACTGAAGTTCTCCTCGGGTGCCTAACACCTTTCACCGGCCCTGGGCATTTTTATAGGTACAGGGAATCTAATTATCGTGTGCTATGAACACAGTTTTTAAAAATGAAACATACATATAGATGGTAGAGCATAACTCGTGACACCTTCTTTTGGTTTGGGAGACTATTATCCTTTATCTACAGAGGAGTTTTCATTTCCATGGATGAAACGAGATGTTTCTACTGTATTTAGACAATATTACATGGATATTTGATCGATGGTGAATATGTTCAAGAGAGTTGACAGAGTATATGTAGATATTTTGAGATGGTGTTATAGAACAGAAGAGAAGATTTTTTTTTCTGCTTTCTTCATTTTATTGGACGAGGTGACCATATTTGAGGACAATGCGATATGATTTGAGATGTAAGGTTCGGGCTCAGATTAGATGCGGACCAAACATGTGTTCGTTGTAAAGACGGTTTACAATGACATTCCTGGATGATTAAACAACTGCGACGATTCTTTTGTTTGCAGACAAACCATAAAGCACTGAATTAGTAGATATTTTGAGATGTGTTGTGGAACAGATGAGAAGAAATAAAAATTTTGCTTTCTTCATTTTCTTGGACAATTTATTGATTTCGATTTTTATTTTGAGAGATATAGCAAAGTGTTTGACGTTTAAACCAAAATTGCATCTAAAAACTGCCAGCTACCCTCCATAATTATATTTATATATTTAATGCTATGGTGTGTGTCCTAACAACGATATCTAGAATGGCATTGGAAGAGAACATCCTCCACCAGGCTGAACAGTTTACTTTTTGTATCCCACTGATAGGCCAGATCTGGATCCGGACCTCCAAAATCGAATCGTCTTGTTCTCATCACTAACCCAACTCATCCACCAAGTTACGTCCGAATCCATCCTTAACATTTAAAAATATTGTGCTATATATCGCTTTTGGCCCTATCTCTCAATAGTGAAGAATCACTTGATAAATTCTCGAATCCGAATCCGAATCTTCACCAAATCTAATCAATTCGTCGTGTCACACACCAACTGTCCACCAAGTTTTGATCGAACCCGTTCATAACTTTTTGAGATATCCTGCTCAAAGACAGACAAACAGGGGTAAAAAAACATAACCTCCACATCCACCTTTGGTGGCGATGGTTAAAAAAATGAAATAAATAATGTAATAATAATAATGGAGACACATACTCTTTAGGGAGTTCACTTACAGAAGAAAGAGCTTTAGGGAGTTCACAACAAGTCGATAAATGTTTTGAGGCTCGAACTAATCCTGGACAGATTGCCACTCTTAATTGCAAGATCCTCGACCGAAGGTGTCACTGGAGTTTGTTCAGGATGCGGCGTGAACCAGTGTACTTTTCGTGAAGGACACCTTGGATCTTCAATGGCCACCAACGACCAATTCTGGCAGGCGTATCCTCCGGCTTAACGTCCTCCCCATGTATGGCACCTTTGATGCCTGTATGCAAAACCGGAGTGACAGTTTATAGCTGGATTAGATTCGAACCAGGCTCGACACCTCGAAGGCAAGTGCTCATACCTTTATGTTAACCTGCCTGCCTATTAAACAATAAAATCCCCAAAAAATCTATCCTGCTTTCGATGCCATTTTGAATAAGCAAAAAAAAAAACCCCCTTCGGTATCCATCATTTTGTATGTTCGAAACTCTAAACAACATCTTTTAAACTCACATTTGGGAAACTCGGACAGGGGAAAGCCGAATTATGCATATCCTAGTCTGACTCTGAACATCCACTGCTTTCAGCGAATGGCCATCTATGGGATGACGAAGGGTCATAAACCCATAATCACAACCATTAGAGTGTGGTTCAAGTGCCGGTGCGAAACCGATGTTAAGCCCCCACCTTCCATCAGCGCAGCCTCTCTCAGACCCATGTCCCGCATTCCGTGTGCGTCCGGAGTCGATAAATTGCTCACTAAGGGGAAAAGCATCTTCCAGCCGCCAGAATCCCTGCTCGACATGAACAGGTGGGAGAAAGCGTGCCATGATCACCCGTGGAACCTGCCTTGCTAGCATACATCGGGACAGGCTTCAAGAAGAGACATTCCTGGTAAGCTTTCACAAAAATCTCCATTTAAAGATTCATCATAAGGTCGAAAATTGTTATCCTTTTCACATGAAAATGTACAACCCAGTCATGCTTAAACGTATACCTCTCTACCTGTTATTGTAGCACTTAAAGCATATCCTTAAATTGACTCGTTTCAAACTGATATCTGTTGCTTCTTTCATGTCTATGTAAACCTCATCATATATTTACTCTTATTGTTCCCTTGCTACTTGGTTGCATCACATTTCTCTCTTGTGTAACACTCGCCTCTATAAGCTGCCGAGCCTTGGATCGAATCCTGACTCAGCTATGAACAGTCATCCTGGTGTTTCACGGGCAGGGTGATTCACCAACGTCTGTGTGCCATCCCTTGGATGACGTTAAAATGGGCGTCCCGTCTGCCGGCATTAGTTGGCGGACGTTACAGATCCACGGTGTCCTTCGTGAAGAGTTGGCGAGCTATCACCGGAAAATAACCTGAACCTGAATATCACCTGAACAAATAACAAATTCCTGCCCCAACTACTTAGTCGAGCGTCAGGTCTGGCCAAACGCTTTGTGAGAGATTTGGGCAAAAACTTCCCGCAGCCAACCCGACAAGACCATGGAACAATTGTGACCATAAAAAGAAGACTCTCTTGTGTAATAAATAATGTGAACCCATGAAATTATTGAGAAAATCGATGAGTTAATCTTGATCGAAGGATTTTTGAAGGGTGCTGCGAATATAATTGTTTGAGTTTCCCACAACATTGCTGTTAAATAATGGCACAGTTGCTGGTAGCACTTAGCGGATATGAAAGAAGGGAGAGGAGATTCCCAGAGGGAGTTTGTGAATATGGGAGAATTTGGGGAGTGCAGGTGGAGAGGTGACTGTGTTATCCCACCTGTTGATTTTTCAGATGCCGTGCTTCTGTTTCTAGTGGCGATGGATTCCGATACCCTGGTGAAGAGTAATCCGCTGCTGTTTTGTGCAACAGGTGAGCTTTGAGGCTAATTTGTTGTTTTTTTTGACATAAAATAGAACTTTATACGATAGGCAGGTCTTACATGTTCGATATTCATTGCTTCGACCAAACTTCTCCCCACTTTCCTCCCACTTTCCTCCCAAGAAATGAAAAATGATGTCACAACTGCTGACAAAAAAGATGTCCGAGTGGTGGGACAAAACAGTCTCATCCTGAGGGGTTAGTGATCACTGCGAAGACCCAAGAAAGGAAGGCAATAAAGTCCAAAAACAAGAGACCACGATCTTCCAAGTCAACTTCCCACCACAAATCAAAGGGCAAGCTCGGTCGGCAAAGGAAGCATCGGAAAAGCAAGACCAAAAATAAGGAAAGTGGGGACGGTAAGCTTTTTGCAAAGTTTTTTTTGTTAATAATCAAAATGTTTTTCATACACACCTATTCACAAGAATTGAGTCATAAGTTTCATACAAACTGTTCATCCGACTATATTAAATAATGAAGAGAGAGAGAGAGAAGAGAGGAGAGAGAGAGGAGAGAGAGAGAGAGAGAGAGAGAGAGATAGATGACTGACTGGATGCAACTGAGGTTGTGGATCTACTGATGTGGATCCTTGACCAAAGTTGTGGATCTGCTGTTTGGAGAGGTTCTGGGCTGAAAGGATCAAAACCTCGACGAAGTACGGTGCCCAGCTGATGATCCATACTGTCGGAAAAGTGTGTGAGTGTTTGTGAGTGTTTGTATGAGTGTGTGTGTGTGTTTGTTTGTATGTATAAGTGTATGTGTGTTTTTTTGTATGAGTGTGTGAGTGTTTGTGAGTGTTTGTATGAGTGTGGTGTGTGTGTGTTTGTTTGTTATAAGTGTATGTGTGTTTGTTTTTGTATTGAGTGTGTGAGATGTTTGTGAGTGTTTTATGAGTGTGGTGTGTGTGTGTGTTGTATGTATGATGTGTAGTGTGTTTGTTTTGTATATGGTGAGTGTGTTGAGTGTTAGTGAGTGTTTGTGTGTGTGTGTGTGTTTGTTGTTGTATGTATGATGTATGTGTGTTTGTTTTTATATGAGTGTGTGAGTGTTTGTATGAGTGTGTTGTTGTGTGTTTGTTTGTATGTATGAGTGTATGTGTGTTTGTTTTTGTATGAGTGTGTGAGTGTTTTGGTTGGGGGTGGTTTGGTTATTTAGTTGTCCGTGTGTGGTGTGTAGCGTGATGTGTAATCGTTTGTTTGATTGTCGCTGTAGATGATTTGTTGATGGAGATCTCGTAGTGTGATTGCTACTGAATCGTGTTGTTCGTGTTCTCTCGCTCGTGCCTGGATTTATTGTTATAGAATGTGTGGTGTTGGGTCATGGTGTGTTTGTTTTTGCTGTTATTATTAATGTATTTGATATAATGATGTTGTTGTGTGTCTCTTTTTTTAATGGTGTTTTCTTCTGGTGATAGCCTTGTAATTATTTATATGTGTTGTGTGAATAGATGTTTAGGACCAGTATCGTGTGTCTCGTGAAAATTAAGAGAATTATTTTATGTTGTGGTTTGTTGGTGTATGTATGTATGTATGGTATGTATTTTGTACAACTGACCCAATCTGAGCCATAATAAAATATTCGCTGGTCCTCAGATTCAGTATGTATCACCATCACACCAAATATTTTCCGAAATGTAGCATACAGGTACTCAAAGATTAGTCACCAGAAGCTCATGGGGAACAAGGAAACCTATTACCCCCCCCCCCCCCCACCACCAACTTCTACAGGGCGGGAGAGACACAGATTTTTGACCTGATCATCCACTCAATTTCGGCAATACATTGTGGTAAGTACCC
>CM068954.1:18555115-18572968 GCA_035128595.1 Eptatretus atami
AATCATCATTAAGACGTTAATTTGGAGACATCATTAATGCTGAACTGAAAATAAAAAAAATAACAAAAGTTCAGAGTTTAACGAAATGTCCAGGGATGTGTTCGGTTACCAAGCAGCTCACTATAGTGCTTGCTAAGCCAGCCGTTCCTTATCAACGGGTTCGAATGGAGTGCTTGCTTGAGTGCTTAAGCCGCTTGGCGAGCACTCTACAATAAACTCAGCAACGGAACACTAACCCACACACAGAAAACGCAGCCTTGGTAATTGGCTTGAGAGGCTCATGGTGCTCAATGTCATGTGGAGAGAACTTTATGAGGGCAAAGGGGGGGGGGGTGCTCATGCGGGGTTGTTCTCGGAGAAACACATATTGGGGTAAAAACAGACGTTTCACCATCAATTGTACACGTCACAATGTCCAGTGGGCTTTTTACAACATCGACAATTGTTACACAAATAGGACATTGTACGGTCTTTCCCCTTCCCTTCACACGGCGTGTCTATTTCTGGCAAAAAGACTGCATCCAATGTATCCAATCCATCCATGCATCCATCCATCCATCCATCCATCCATCCATGCATCCAATGTATCCAATCCATCCATCCAATGTATCCAATCCATCCATGCATCCAATGTATCCAATCCATCCATCCAATGTATCCAATCCATCCATCCATCCAATCCATCCATCAATCCAATGTATCCAATCCATCCATCCTTCCAATGTATCCAATCCATCGATGCAATGTATCCAATCCATCCAATCCATCCAATCCACCCATCCATCCAATGTATCCAATCCATCCATCTATCTAATGTATTCCACTCCAAACATTCATCCAATCTATCGCAATCCATCCACCAACATATCCAATCCTCCTCCATGCCATCCAATCCTCATTCATGCTATCCAATGTATCCCTCCAAACATTCTCCAATCTATCGCATCCATCTTAACCCAAGCTTTCCTCCTCCAATCCATCCATCCAATGTATCATCGCATGCCATGCATCCATGTGCCATCCATCCAAATGTATGCTCAATCCATCCAAATCCATCCATCTATTCCAATGTTAATCTGCACTCCATAACAAGTTCATCCAAATCTATCCAAATCATCCACCCCATATCCAATCTCCAATCCACCATCCATCCATCCATGTATCTCGCATCCATCTCCATTTGTTCCGCAACATCCATATATCCAATGTACCTCTCACATCAATCACCAAGCGGTCCAATTGGCCATCCATCCATACCAATGGGTCCAATCCACCCATCCCATAGGTCCAATCGCACCCCATCCATCGCAATGGGTCCAATCCACCCACGCCATCCAATGGGTCCAATCCCATCACTCCATGGCATCATATATCAGCATCCGCCAATTGGATCCATCATTCAATCCACGCCATCGATCGCAATAATCCCATCCCAATCCATGTATCCACCAGATAGTTCACTTCTTACCATTCCAATCTCATCCAACGCCCACCCATTCCTATCAGTCCATCCACCCAATGTATCCCACCCATCCATTCCTCCACCCAATGTATCCGCACCGCATCCACCCATCGCCAATCCCCCCATCCACTCAATGTATCGCCACCCATCCACTGACCATCCACCACCACCCAATGTAATCCCCCATCCATCCATCCACCCAATGTATCCCACCCACCTCCACCCAATACCATCATCCCCCCAATGTATCCCGCGATACACCCATGCATCCACCACACTCAATCATCCGCACCCGTCACTCATCCGCGCAGTATCCCATCCCCAACCCAATGTATACCACCCATCCATCCACCCAATGCATCCGCACCCACCATCACCATGCCGATCATACCACCACCAATGTGATCCCATCCATCCATCCACCAGCACAGATGTATCCCAACCCATGCCATCCTCACCCAATGTATCCACCGGCATCCATCCCATATCCCATCTCCATCACCTGTATCTCCAACCATGCATCCACCACAATGTAATCCCCGATCGCATCACACAAATGACCATCCACATCCAGTCCGCAATGTATCCATCGCATCCACCCTCAAATGTATCCCACGCATGGCATCCACGCCAATGTATCCCACTCACATCCACCCAAATGTATTCCCACCCATCAACCACCTATGTTCCCACTCCTCAGCCAATGTATGCCACAGCCATGCCACCATCCATCACACCCAATTACCACCAATCCACTCCACCATATATCCACCCATCCATCCAATGTATCCCCATCCATCCATCCACCCAATGTTCCATCATTCGCTCCTACGCCTGTATCCCACCCATCCTCCACCCAATTGTATCCGACCCATCCATCCACCCAATTGTATCCCACCCATTCCATCCACGCACAATGTACACCATCCATCCTCCATCCACCCAATATATCCCACCCATCCATCCATCCACCGCAATGTATCCTATCTCCAATCCACCAATGTGACCCGATCCATCCCCCATGTATCGCACCGATCCATCACCAATTCACCGCATCATATGTATCCACCCATGCCATCCACAACCCAATGTATTCCCATGCATGCCAGCCCAATGTATCCCATACCATCCACCACGCCCATGACCCGCATCCATACCACCAATGTATCTCCACATCAATAACATCCTCGTGGTTCTTTTTCACTGGTCATCTAGTGCTGCAGCACTGCGTACAATCAACTTTTGCCTCTAATAATAATGAATAATAATAATATTTCGATATCGTCGGCCTTTTTGTAATTTATTTTATTTTCCCCACTCCCAAGCTTTATTAATCTCTTTTTATGCCATTATTTTCGCAATCTTTGGTTTTTGGTTTCATTGCGTGTGCTGAGATCGGTTTTTCCTCATATCTCACGCGCGAATCTATATCATGCTCGCATGGTGATGAAGAAAGGAGCGATGCAATGGACGGTAAATGGGGTATGGGTTGTGGATGTGTGAGGGTGTGGTTAGAAGAGAGAAGGAGAAGGGAGGAGATAGGGGAGAAAAATGGAGAGGGGAGCGGAGTATAGATGAGGGAATATCGTGAATATTGGGAAAAAAGGGTAGCAATAAAGTTAGTGATGATAGAATAGGATGATAATTTTTTTATATTTCCTCCAGTGATGACGGGCACTCACTTTGGCTATAAGAGAGCGCGCTAGAGGGAGTCAAGTGCAGAAGGCGACAAAAAGGCGGACGGTCCCAGAGGAGGTTCAGGAGAGGTTTAGATCGAGTCGCAGAGAAAAGTAAAACCACCGAACAAGGAGAGAGGTCAACGATGAGCAGGAGAGTTCGATTGGTGAAACGAGGAGAAGTAGAAAGGTGGGGCCATTGTCCTTCCCTCTTTTTCCCGGGCGGGGTAAGTTGCCGCCCCTGTGGGCCTGCCTGTTTGAAACGACCCGAAATAAACGCAAATGTTTCGAGTAACTACCTAGCTCCTCTCAGGTCAAAACTCGACCAGTCCCCAACGGTTAATATAATAAAGAGGGTTTATTGGTCTAAGAGGAATGGAGGGTCCATCCACGGGTCACGTCCACGGGTCATCCCAACGGGCCAGACGGGGTCCGATCACGGGTCACGGGGCATCAATAGGTCACGTCCTCGACAAAGGGGTCCGTCCACGGGGTCCAGTCTACGGGGGTTCCAAAGGTTCCACGGGTCGTCCGTGTCTCCAGCACCACGGGTTCATCACGGGGTCCGTCCAGGGGTCCGTCACGGGGCAATCCACGGATCCGGTCCGTCCATGGGGGTCCGCGTACGGGCCGGTCGGCACCACGGGCAATCCAGCCATCAGGTCATCACGGGGGTCCAGCCGAGGGTCAACCACGGGTCCTCGATGGCATCCAGGGTCCGTCAGGGTCAATCCACGGGGTCCATCCACAGGTCATCACAGGGTCATCGAAACGTCAACTCAGGGGTCCATCCACGATAATCCGGGTCATCCCGGCCTGATTAAGGTTCCATCGTTTTTCCTCTTATGGCAATAACTATTGGGATGAAATTTATGTTATGACTAAAGGCAGTCAGCGTTTGATAAATAAGTTTATAGACGAGAGCCACTTTAGTCACCTTGCAGCCTATGAGTCAGTGACGCTTAGTATCGATAAATCTTCATTTTTTGGATTATCGCAGGAAAAACCTAATTACACCACTTTTTAAAAGCTATTTAAGCGTGCGCACATACCTCTTACTTAGACTCCACATATACCTACAGGTTACATTTTATATGAAATGACGCTTCAGCGTTATTTAGGCTATTAAACATTAACATATGCATCGTATCAATTATCTTGAAGAATAGTGAGACTATAGTAATTGTTCAGGGCGCATGTTTGTCCTCTGTAGATGATCTACATTCGACAGAGCGCAGGCTAGTGCACAATGAGCTGCCTTGTTGCACTTGCAGCGCCCGTTGCATACCGCCTGCCTGCACACACAGTGGTAAGTTCGTAGCAGGATGTGATGCTCCTGGAAGGTGGTCCAGAGTGGCTGCATACCGTGTTGCAATCGCTTCCTCAGTCCCCAAATCAGAAGGGCTTTGGCGAGAGGTCAGGACTAAACGCCTGGTTCCAGAATGTTTGGCCTGGTAGGTGGCAACGCATTGTGTTTGGCCATCAGAGCAGCCCTGTAGGTGGGATATTCTCCAGGGTTCCTGGACTTTTCTGAGTGAAGAGCTGTTTTCCTCGCTTCATTTACCTCGCATGTGTTGCTGGTTTCTGTTTATCATCAGAGCACAGTCCCAGTACATGGACAGGCTCGGCTCAGCAGCACCTGGCACCCGGAGAGCTTCTCAAAGGCCTCAGTCACTTCAGGGAGAGCCTCCACGGTCCCAGCAGTCTTCTTTCACCCCGCCGAATGGAACAGTGTCCGACACGTGATTGCATGGAAGACTGGAAGTGGCACAGGTCTCTTGGATCCAGCTTGCCCAACACTTTGTGTAACACCAATGACCTGAAACTGACCCAGCACCAAGACTATGCCAACAGATTTTTCCGGCTTTATCTTCAGGAATGCAGCACAGCCAATACCTCAGCGACAAGCGCTAATATGGTCACTTTTGTGGCTTCCCTTTCTGCCACAGCAATCTGACACATGCAGAAGCATGCGCGTGTCTGCTTCTCATAGAAGCATGGGGCGAGGTTCTGGTCAAGTCTAGACTGGCCCTGTTGAGCAGAGCACCACTGCTTCCATGAGTTGCATAGATTGTTCCTTGTCATCCCTGTTGCAAACGTGTGACTTGTTTCAGAGAGGAACCTGAAATCAGCTCAGTTTTGTTTCTGCATCAACACGTAGGAAATGCTTTGTCAGTTCTGTTGGTATCAGGCAGTGGTGGGAAACCACCGTCTCCTGACACCTTTGCCCCTCTTCTGTCGGGTTGTGCCTTTCAGGCTGTCCTGGCAGATACAACATCCAGATGACGTCACACGCCTCGTTTTGCGCTCAGTTGAGTTTGATACGTAGCACAAAGACACCTATCTGCATATGCCTGGAAGGTGCTTTGATGTACCAGACTCAACACTGCACTATGGTAGCACCATCAAGGAACACTGCATCAACGCACAGGGATAGCTGGTGATTCAGTCTCATCAGAACTCTATTGCAGCGCAGGAGATCGCCTTGTTGGTGCAACTTCGCAGCTTGCCTCTGTCCGACCAGGATGGTGGGTGGCTGCCTGGTTTTGACATGGGTGAAAGAAATTGGATCCCAGATCCCCAATCACGTGTTTGGCAAGGAACACATCAATCAGCGGAGAGAAGAGGATTTGCAATACTCTTCAATGCTGCAAGTTGCATTCTTTTGCTTGACTGCGGTCGTTCACTGGTGGACGACTGAAGAGTGCAGCTTTGTTCCTTCGGGAAGTTGTGTCCTGTTGATTGGCTTTGTCGCGGTCTAAGCCGCTCATCCCGAAGCTTTGTATGATCTTCTCACCAAGGACTTTCCACTTTTCACAGGTTTCTGCCACAGAATGCATCATGATATCCTGGTGTCAAGCACAGAAGATCTTGGCTCTGCCTCAGAAGATGTGGTGCCCATCTCATCGCAGCACTGCTTGTAGAATGAGCCTGCACATCTTTCAGGAAGGCTGCCTTGCCATGCCAAGAGTCTGGCTGCATGGTTTTGACGGTTTCTTAGTAATCGTCAACGCTGCCTCTGTGCTGTCAAAGAATGAGGCCCTCAATCTTTCGGTCATTCTGCGATTTCTGGCCGCCACCATCCAGCGTCGCAAGGCCCCAGGATTTCCTCGGTAGACCAATCGCTCCACCAGATCTTTGACTGTTGCATTGTTCTGTCGTAGGCACTGGTCAATTGCCATGGCGGAGAACTTGTTGCTGTTTGTGCACGACAAAACTTCCAGCTTCTGATTCACTCCAGGATTTGCTGGGTGTTTCTCAGAGAGAAGTCACATGTCGCCGGACGTGTACTGAAAGAGCCACCTGAGGTAGTGGTGTATGTCTAGGGCAAACATCCAGGGCAAGGACTTGTGCCAGTGATTCCAACATAGAGCTGGAAGTTGCCCGCACGCAGTGCTCTGACATACAAGGAGCATGAGGATCTCGATGGCCGATAGGTTTTCAGGCATAGTCGAAGTGGACACTTTGATCACCCACGCTGTGAGCACCAGTCCCAAAAAGCCGAAGGAGTGGCCTCTGAGGTGCAATGTTTCATCGTAGCTTGATGGAGTATGTGTGGTAGAGGCTGGCAGCTGTTGACTTGGTGGGACTGGCGGGTCTTGGTCACATGGCTGGCGCGAATAAAGGAATGCTGCAAGTTTCCAGGAACTTGCGATGCTCAGCCTGCACCGGGCACTTGGCCACCCGCTATCGCCTAAGCCAGTCTCCAGCACCTGCAAATAAAACACAGATTTAATAGAACTGAGTTTTTTGATTAAGAACTGTTGACTTTTGATTAAAACTGTTGGAGTTTTGATTTTCCATTTTGCATTACTGGATAAATGCAAGGAACAGGCCCATTCATCCATAACTTTGTGATGTATATTGAAGCATTACCTTCAAGACACTCATCTTCGATGTGGAGGCCCTGAGCAAGAATCACGAAGTGGTCCCTCGTCCCGTGACGGCTGGCCACCGTCCACTGGATTTCCTTGCCAGAGCATACAGAGGTTGTTCAGGCGAGCAAGGAACGGAGCTGGTTCAGGTGCTGAACTGTTGCTTTGACGATGTCCATAAAGTCGTATCATGGCCCGGAGTGTGGCATTGTCCAAAGAAATGAGGCAGCAGTGCTATTGATGGCTGCCAGTGGATCACTGCTTGCTGAGGATGTCAGCATGGTAAGGCAGACCACGAGACCCAATCCCCCTTGTCTAACTCTCCTTCTGTAAGGCTGCCATCACCACACCTTCAGCCACTCGTTCTTCTTCGTCTGCGACTCTTGCTGCATCTGGAGTTCAGGGGGCTCAACAGGGCCTGACTTTAGGTGCAGTAAACTGCTTCGTCTTCAGAGCAGCTGTGGACACAACTGGTGTAAGACTGGTGGCAAGAAGAGGCGATCGACCGTGGATCGGAGTGATGGGTTAATGACCAGCACGCCACGGTCAAGGTACCTGCACATTCGATGTGATGGGTGCTGCATCAGAGAGATGCCAGTGCCGTGGGAAGGAATCCTTGGATTGTGGTCAATGTTGTCCACGAGCTCCCTGTCGGTGAAGAGACCACTGCACCTTGGCGGGCACAACACATTCTTTCAGTCCTGAAAAGCGTGGCAAACTCCATTGGCGATGTCGGCATGACACTTGTAGGAGGCGTCCAATATGGACAACACCCCGAGATGGAAGAGTGTGTCAATGAAGCCCCCTCTGCGTGTACAGCATAATGGACTTTCATTGCAATGTAGAGTGAAGTGGAGTTTCAGCGGTCACGGCTGTGACGGCAGGTCTTGATGAACTTCATGTTTGGCACTGTTTTAAGAACCAGCAGCTGTGACACTGTTAGGGCGGCAAGTGTTGTGGTGGCCTGTGTCCACCAGCTGGTCTGTGTTTTATGTTGGCCTTCCTGTCGCAGTGAAGTGTTTGGGAACCGCTGCTTTCTGACATCGGGTGATTGATTCCATCAAAGGCGAACTTGGTGTCATCTCTTGGCACCAACCGTGTGCTTCGCACAAAATGCAGTGCATCCTGTCATGTACAGGCTTCCTGAGAGCATTCCAAATGTCTTTGCAACGCAGAATGGTCTTCCTTTGAATTGCTCTTAGGTCAAGGGAAGGCAGACCACGAGTCGGATTTCAAGTCTGTGTATGATCCGAGTCTCCACTGGCACCACGTTTCCAGATCGGACTTGTACAGGTCACCAGTCTGCCAGCTTGAACAGGACAAATCGTCGCCACGTGATTCCCAGAATCCACCAACTCAGCAAAGGCATGCCTGCAGACGAGCTATCATGCTTTGGAGCAGCTTCTGGCTTGCTGTTTAAGAATGCGAATGAATTGGTGATACTTGGCGTCGAGGCAATCATCCCGGCGGGCAGTTGGCCGAGTTCATGTCTCCCAGCTCTAAGGCACACTTCCGAACATTCGTGTGCTGAATCTGTTTGGTGCAGCGTCATGTAGGCTTCAGAGCATGACTCATTGCAGAAGAAATCACAGGTTGTGGCTTCGTGGCTGTGAGAGACGTGTGTGACACGTCGAACCACCACTTGAACCGCCTTACTGTCGCTGAAGCTTGTGTTGTTGTTACTTTAACCGGGCATTTTAATGCCACAGAGCAGTGTGCAATCAGCGTGGGCCCTCTAACGCACCGTATCGTCCAATCTGTCCGTTCGTCGTCGATTCGGCATGTTGCCAACTGTCGAAACTGAGGAGGTCCTGCCAAACATAACCGCTACCGCACAGTTTCTTGCTGGATTGGCTGGACACTGAAAGGCTTCCATGTTTGCTGGCAAGAAGATACAGCTTCAGTTAGTTGGGCAAGTGGCTTGGGTTGCTTGGATGTGCTGCAAGTTGAGTTGGATCTATCAAGACATGGCGTTTGAACATGGTGACAGCGATCCACACTACCCTGTGAATATAGTTTCTTCAGGCTTCCACCACCAATTGTTAACAGTTCTATAATCTAAGGATAGCGTTAGCAGAAACCTCAGGATGAGTCTGACAGGCTATCTGAAACACAAAAGCTAAATAGTTTAGCGCAATCTAAGATGATTTTACGTGAAAAATCATTGAAATGTTGACCAATGAAAATTAAATGATTTAGACATCAAAGTACCTGAATTAACCACAACACTCTGTGGATATATACACATTTATTGAATAAAAATGCATTGTTTACATCGTTCAACATTAGTATAATGAAGGATGGGATGGTAAAACAGTTATCTCGATGTCAGGTCATTGACCTCTCAAGGTCATTAAGTCAAACCACAGAAAGGCTCCACGTCTGAAAAAAAACCTTATGGTATGTTAGAACTTTCATGCTTTAGTCAGAATTGGCAAATTGGATGTTGCCTATCTGCCCAGCTATCGAAGAGGCTTGGTGGACGTGACGCAGAAGAAAATGGCAGCGCACGTGGGGAACGAGCGAGGGGCACGTGTGAGGGGGAAACGACGAGGCGGCACGGCGATGGGAACGACGAGGCGCACGACGAGGGGACGCCAAACGAACACGAGGGGGAATGAAGGCGGCACGGCGAGGGGGAACGACGAGTTCGGCAGCGACGAGGGGAACGGCAGGGAACTAACGAGGCGGCACGCGCGAGGGGAACGACGAAGCGGCACGGCGATGGGAACGCGAAAGCGGCACGGGCGATGGGGACGACGAGGGGAGGCGGCACGGCGAAAGAGGAACGGCGAGGGGCAGGGCACGGCGAGGAGGAACGAACGAGTCGGGAACGATGAGGGGGAACGGCGAGAGCATGGCGAGGGAACGGCGAGGGGAACAACGAAGGAGGCACGCCGAGGGGGGACGACGAGGCGGCATGGCGAGGGGAACGGCGAGGGGGACGACGAGGGAACGGCGAGGGGGGAACGACGAGGGGAACGGCGAGGGGACGACGAGAGACCATGAAAGGGGAAACGACGAGGAGGCACAAAGGGGAACGACGAGGCGGCAAGGCGAGGTGGAACGACGAGGCGGCACGACGGGCGGGCACGAACAGGCGGCACGGCGAGGGGGAACGGCGAGGTGGCACTGACGAGCGGCACGAGTGAGTGGACGACGAGGGGGCAGGGCGGGGCGGCACGGCGAGTGGGAACGACGAGGCGGCATACGGCGAGGGGGGAAACGACGAGGCGCACGGCGAGGGGGAACGACGAGGCGGCAACGGCGAGGGTGAACGACGAGGCGCACGCGAGGGGGAACGACCGAGCGGCACGGCGAGGGGGAACGACGAGGCGGCAATCGGCGAGGGTGGAACGGCGAGGGGAACGACGAGGCGGCAACGGACGAGGTGGAACGAACGAGGCGGCACGGCGAGGGGCACGCGAGGGAACGAACGAGGAGGCAACGGAATGGCAGGGGAACGACGAGCGGCACGGTGCGAGGGGGAAACGACGAGGCCGGCACGGCGAGGGGAACGACGAGCGGCAACAGCGAGGGGAACGACCGCGGGGAAGCGAGGGAACGACGAGCGGCACGGCGAGGGGGAAACGACGACCAGGCGGCACGGCGAGGGGAACGACGAACGAGGCGGCACGGCGAGGGGACGACGACGAGGGCCGGCACGGCGAGGGGGAAACGACGACGAGGCGGCACGGCGAAGGGGGAACGACGACGAGGCGCACGGCGGGGGGAACGACGACGAAGCGGCAACGCGAGGGGAACGAACGACGAGTGCGGCACCCGGCGAGGGGGAACGACGGCAGAGGCGGCACAGGCGAGGGGAACGACGACGAGCGGCAACGGCGAGGTGGAACGACACGAGGCGGCACGGCGAGGGGGAACGAGACGAGGCGGCACGGCGAGGGGAACGACGACGAGGCGGCACGGCGAGGGGGAACGACGACGAGGCGGCACGGCGAGGGGAACGACGACGAGGCGGCAGCGGCGAGGGGGAACTACGACGAGGCCGGCACGCGCGAGGGGGAACGACGACGAGGCGGCACGGCGAGGGGGAACGACGACGAAGGCGGCAGGCGAGGGGGAACGAATCGACGAGGCGCAACGGCGAGGGGGAGGAACGACGACGAGGCGGCACGGCGAGGGGGAACGTACGAACGAGGCGGCAACGCGAGGGGAACGACGACGAGCGGCACGGCGAGGGGAACGACGAAGCGGCACGGCGAGGGGGAACAGACGACGAGCGGCACGGCGAGGGGGAACGACGACGAGGCGGCACGGCGAAGGGAACGACGACGAGGCGGCAACCGGCGAGGGGGAAACGAACGACGAGGCGGCACGGGAGGGGGAACGACGACGAGGCGGCACGGCGAGGGGGAACGACGACGAGGCGGCACGGCGAGGGGGAACGACGACGAGGCGGCACGGCGGGGGGGAACGAGAGGCGGCACGGCGGGGGGGAACGACGAGGCGGCACGGCGGGGGGGGGGAGAACCGACGACGAGGCGGCACGACGAGGCGGCATGGCGAGGGAACGACGAGGCACGGCGAGGCAGCACGACGAGGTGGCACGCCGCACAGGGTGTCCGGGTTGTGAGGGGAACACCTGCCTGAGTTATAGGAATCCCAAGGAGTGAGGACCTTCTCTATATATACTCTTTGCCAAAACGAAGTTTTTGCAAAGAATCTGTTACCTTGTAAGTTTTTTTTTTTGTTTGTGTTTGTCTGAAATCATTGATTTTTCACACCTTATAACTCGTAGAGCACATTCCCATACGAAACTCTTGTGGTACACAACGTAATATGTACAATACCCTACACACCATAAGAGGTCAGCAACGGTCAAGGTCACTTGCGGTAATCATGGAGTCGACGAAACCCTTATTTTTTTGAGTAATTTTAATCGAATCATCTCCAAACTTTATGGAAATGTAGTATATGGTCTGCGCTCACTGACTTAGTTTTGGTGGCGATGGCCTTGACCTTTCATGGTTAGGCCTGAGGAAAGCATATTTTGACCCCAAGTCAAATTTCAAGTTTTTAGGAAGCCAATCGGTAGTACCTCAAATGAAAAACACCTCGATGATACTTTCTAGATATGTCAAGCTTGAGACATTATGACGTTATGAGAAAACGCATATTTTTCCAGGTACACGAGAACGATTCTCAGCGGAATCCTCTCGTAGGCATATATTCCTCAAGGAGTCGCTCCTGGTGATAGCAGCTCTGTTTCACCTCAGTGTGACCTTAAAGAAGTCACACGTGTCACCTTTTGCAAGATACGGTCTATTTTATTTTTTTGTTTTGTCAAATAACTCGGAGATGGGACTTATTATTCCAATGGGTGGTTTGGGTGGGCGCAGATAGAGAGTGCTGTCGTTCGGTCACGGGAGGCAGGGCACTTTCCTCCCGGTTCAGGCTGTAGGCAGGCCCTTTCCCCCCGGTCAGCGGGAGGCAGGGCCCTTCCCCCGGTCAGAGCGGGGAGGAGGGCCCTTCCTCCTCCCCGTCGGCGGGAGGCAGGTGCCCTTCCCCCCCGGTCAGGCTGGGAGGCAGGGCCCTCCTCCCCTGGTCACGGAGGCAGGCCCTTCCCCCCCGGTCAGTGCGGTGAGCCAGGCCCCCCCGTCAGGCGGTGAGGCAGGCCCCTTCCCCCCGGTCCAGGCGGAGGCAGGGCCCTTCCCCCCGGTCCAGCGGGAGCAGGGCGCCCTTTCCCCCCGGTTCAGGCGGGAGGCCAGGGCCCTTCCCCCGGTCGGGCGGGAGCAGGGCCCTTCCCCCTGTCAGGCGGTAGCTAGGGCCCTTGGTCCGCTCCCGGTATCAGGCGGAGCAGGGCCCTTTCCCCCCGTCAGGCGGAGCAGGCCATTTCCCCCCCGGTCAGGCGGGAGGCAGGGCCCCTTCCCCCCCGGTCAGGCGGGAGGCAGGGCCCTTTCCCCCGGTCAGGCGGGAGGCAGGGCCCTTTCTCCCCCCGGTCAAGGCGGCATGGGTCGGGGTGGAAGGTAGTCCTTTTAATTCATTATTTGAGATGGGACTTCGATTCATTCGGTGAGGGGAGGTGATGAAAGAACTTTATTTGAAGAATGGGACCTTTTGTTAACATGGTAAGGGGCATGACCTAATTATAGCAAATTCAATGCTGCAACTCGGAGGAAGTTGATGGTGCCAACACAAATCCCCACATCTCTCACCTAAAAGCAATGTTGAAGAAAGTGCAAAACGTTCTTGCCAAGAATCAAACAATGTCAAATTTTGAGTTCAAAATAATTACCCACTTTAACCCCTGTGACCTTCATCCACACCCCCTGGGGGCATGAAACGTGTGTCCAATCAAGAAATCGTTACATATTCGCTGTGCCGCCAATGCTGATTGCATATATACATTTTCATTAAAAATGTTTAAAAAATTTTTGTACTTGTGTGCCCGTATGTATTTTTGTGGTATTGTGGCCTTTTGAAACTTCCCCCAGGGGGTGGACCCAAATGACACTGGCCTTCGCACCCTCGTGCCATGTGGTGATATAACTACCAATTGGTGAATTTCCGCTTACAATGTTACCCCCCCCAGTTTTGTTTTGTAAAAGCAATGGTGATATTACAATCTACGCACTTCGCTCCTGAGATATCCTGGGTTCTTCAGCCCACCCTCAATAGAAGCGAGTGTTCTTATAAATACTCAGAGGTGTTGAAAGCGACGGAATGGTGGGCCGTATTCTCCTTCTCCTTGCTTTTGAACAGTTTTGCTGCCGGGTAAGCTATCATTTTGTGGGCGTGACTATGCCTCTGATTCCTGTGCACGATATCCAAGTACACTGGTACTCATTAAAACCGACCCGGAAGGACGTAACAGGGCTGAGTCAACGCCCACCGGTGTTAATTCAGCGGCAAACGTTGCTTGAACCAGGACCCTACGATCCCAAGCCAGCCGTCCTATACCGCATGAGGGCAACCACCAGGTGTGCCATCTTGACATGAATGTATTGAACCAAGCGTCCTCTGTGGCTAATCTCTTGGACTCTGAATACCAAAAACACAATCTGGTGTTTTCTCTCTATGTATTTTTTCAAAAGCGTACAAAGATGCGTGAACAACTTGTTAAAGTTTTGCGTTGCTATTTGCATCACATTTTTCATGTACATTTCTTACAGGCCCCATCGATTAAACACCGTCATTAAGTAACGAAAGCGATGAAGTTAAATTAATCTCCAAATCTGTTCTAAGTACGAAATTATGAAACTATAAATGTATCAAATGGAAGTGTAACTTTCCTGTAGCCTAAGTTTCCTCTCTGATCCTGACCTTGGTAAGAAGCATAACTTGTTAATGTTTGATTTTATATCTCAATTGGATGAGCAGGTTTCGTTACCAAAGTTGAAGAATGAAGGTGGAATGATGAGGAGGAAGAAAGGAAACGAGATGGAGGTCAGGTGAAGATGCTGTGGAATCGAGGTTGAACTTCAGCTTTTGATGCTACGCTACCCTGCTTCTCATGCTGTACGTAAATATGAGCATCTCTCCCTCCTCCTCGTTCCTTGCACCGGAGCCCGTGAGTAGAAAAACATTTGTCCTACCCAGTCATCTACATCGTAAGGTGCTTGCGGGGGAGAGATTGGGGAGCCAGAGAGATTCTGATGTCGGCGCTTTGGTCAAAAGTGCCATGTCAACACACAATTCAGAGCTCAGGCGCCAAATATTCAGTGAACTAGTAGCTGCGTAGCATGGCTCATGCTACACAGCATTGATCCAGCCATTAAAAAAAAAATTATTTCAACCCGAGCTGTGAATTGTTGTCGGATCAAAATGGCATGTAGCAGTAGTGATAAGGTGATGGAAGTTGGTTAAGGTGTTTTCCCCCCCGCCCCCGTCATTGGTGCATTTCTGTGACCACTTTGGCCTTCGCACTGTGTTGAAAGGGGTTAACAAACAATGATAAAAATGAAGAGTGAAATACAAGGTAGAAGAGTTTGTTTGCCGCTTGGGGAAGGGGAGAGGTACGAGATAATGTTACTGATGTCAAACATTGCAATTCTTAATTTGAGCAAAAGAGCAGAGGTATTTTGAATTTTGAATTTCTATCAAGCATTGCTTTGCAATAACACATTCCTCATCTTTTTATGTCACCATGACTTGGAAAGCTAGTGGAAAATGAAAAGTTTCTGTAGAAAGATTGTTGTTTATTGAGGCTGAGAATTGGCCTCTTGTCCAAATTCAGATACCTGAAGAATTCCAATTCCCATGTACTGCAACTCTTAACAGAACACGTACTCCCTAAGCAGTCTCTGGCCAAGTGTTGTCTGGGTGGTGCCGTTTGCTTCCCAGCAGTCAGTCATGGAAGGGAATCATTCATATCAGAGAATGCCGAAGGATAATCACCAACTCTTGGGAAGGGGGCCCCAACCGAGGGATATTTATTCGACCGCAAGCGACTGATGCGCAAGCCGTCTCCTCTGGCTTTTCGTCCTCAGATGACGCTTGCACAATTGATCGCTTCGCTGTGCCTGTAAAAACACCAAAGAATAACAGCTTGTGCTGGTCGAGATTAAAACAAAGCTAGAAGACACCTCAGAAGTGATGTGCACATATCAATCAAGCTATCCCACCAGCCCTGAAACACAAGATTTGATGCAGCCAAACAGACTTGAATACAATGTTAGCATTTCTAATTTTAGACCATCTATTATGTCCTGAAAGCTTTTGCCTTTGCTTCTCAGCTTCTTGGCACTACGCTCAGCAGCCAGCTTCAGTGTTCTTTCTAAAAAATCGCTACTGAGACTTTCTCCTGTTCCTCGACTTGTCCTTTTGCTCTATGCATCATTCTTGTCCTGCCAGAAAATCAACAGTAGCCACCGCTCAATTTGGGAATCTCTTGGTCGGTACTAATCTGATTTAACAGTTTTCCATTAAACTGATGTGGCCAATAAAACTGAACATAGCCGCTCATAACACGTGACGAAACGTCACTTCTATGTTTGTTCGTGGCACATCATGAGAATGAGCAAGTAAACAGTTATCCACCAGAGGCCAATACCGGTGAATTGTAGCTCTGAACATTCCCATCCTGCTCCCAAAGCTACTTCCTGAAAGATGTGCCAATCACCAAGCATTTTATTGGAGCCATACCGACAGGAGCTTTTGGAAAGTAACCCTCATGCCTCTTACTCTTCCAAATGGAGAGAGTGGCAACTTCTTCGTTTTCGACAATATTTGTGCCAAACCATCATGTGACCCATGATGAACGGGTGATCTTCACCGCCTTACCCACCAGAATTGAATTTTCCTTGATGCTCTTACCTGAAAAGCCCTGGAACTAAAAGACAGTATTATCAGCATTGAACATGTGTGCAGACCTTCCATGATAGCCAGCCTTCTGAGGGGTAAATCAGACCCTTGCACAGCAGCCAAACCTCGCTTCTCCTCAGAAACTAGACTGGAGGAGGCCATGCTCCTTGAGCAACTGCAGCTGGAACCAACAAAATGCAGTCGCTTTACCCACACCTCCTCTATTCCCTTCCTGTGTTGCACTTCGACTTGTTTCAGCTGTTGAAATTGAAAAGAATGTGCATTGGTGCTGCACAGTCTGAACACTCCGAGACGTAGATACTCCAAACTTTTCGCAGCCAGGTGTTTGAAAATCACCTGCCGGTAAACTCAAGGTTATTAAGAAGTTAAACTTCGTGACAAAGTTAAGTCTAGACTTTGTTTGAAGCACCAGCTGCATATGAACATTTGCGAAAGCAATGTCCGCTTTGCTAATAACAAAATAATGACCCCTGGTGATGGTCATCGCATGACATAAATGTCCTGCATAAAGGACCTCCATCATAATTGAGATGGAATTGTGGTGATAATATGTATTGATGAAACTGGAAGCCTTGTGCACACAGACAGACACCTCCCCATCAGCTTAGTTATTTCGATCAGTGTGTTTTCTATTTAGGGCCCCCTACCGTGTGTCTAAATGGAATTACATACATCGCTGTGAAGTTATTTGATAATTTAGGATTTGAATACAATCATAAATCTCTTCACAACAACAGCATCACCCTCCACACTTCACCTCGCTCTGGCGCGACACCATGGTGCCTGTGGTGGGCGGGATTCAAGGAAGGAGCCTCGCGGCGTGAGAAAGGCGGTCCGCGTGACGTCACCACGCCCCCGGTCTAATCGACGGACTTGCCGCTCGTTGGCGCATATGAAAGGCGAAGAGCGATTCTGCGCACAAACCAACCAATGAGGAAAGACAACATGCCACGACAACTGAGGTGTCGCTCTGACGGAGTGGGAGGATAAAGTCAGGCTCCGTTTCCCAGGTCGTGGTTTTTCATTTGGAGTGGTTGTTTCTTTGGAAAGGGGAGTTCCTTAAGAGAGTTTTCTTTGCAAGAAGATTTCGTTTTCAAACCTAGATCATCTTCTTTTGGTTCTCCCACAGCCAGTCTTCGAATTGCCAAGTCTTCGCCGCTGCCGGCCTCCGTTCGCCGAGCCCAGTCCGTGTGGACGCCTGGGCTGCTACAAGGTCCGAGTAACCGCCAGCTCACGTACCGCCGAGGCAGTACAGTCCGAGTGCAGGCTCTGGTCTTCAACTTGCTTTTCCCCGCGTGAGCTTGGAGCCTCATAGTGCGTGGCGTGCGTGCGTGCGCCCCGTCTTAAGTAAAAATGTTAAGTGCTTGCTATTTAGTACATTGCATGACTATATTCGGTGTTAATTCTTCAGCACCTGGTTCCTCTTTTCCCTATGTAAATAAATCCCTGTAAATGTATACTCGTGTCTGTGTTTCTTTCATTGGTTTAAACATGTGTGTGTTGGAATTAAGAAGGCCGTTTGTGCCTGTAGTTGTGTGCATTGGACCGACGG
>CM068954.1:18591595-18603010 GCA_035128595.1 Eptatretus atami
ATCAGACTCCACTGAACCACGATTGAATAAACTAAACTAGATCGACGCGCATGTAGAAATGCCAAAAAAAGAACATCGAATTTTTTTTGAAAAAAAGTTGCAAAATTTCTGGGTTTTTTTTCTCTAACAATTTTTTTTGGGGGGGTTGGAACGTGATGTCACACAACAATCAGGAGCTCAGGCCAATTTCCAGTGAATAGTGAGCTGCCGTGAGCATGGCTACATGGCTACACAGCATTGATCCAGCCATTAAAAAAAAAAATTATTTCACCGAGCTGTGAATTGTTGTCGGATCAAAATGGCATGTAGCAGTAGTGAATAAGGTGATGGAAGTTGGTTAAGGTGTCTCATTGTGCATTTTCTGTGACCACTTTGGCCTTGCACTTGTTGAAGGGTACTAACAATGATAAAATATGAAGAGTGAAATACAGGTAGGAAGAGTTGTTTTGCGCTTGGGGAGGGAGAGGTACGTAGATAATGTTACTTGATGTCAAACATTGCAATTCTATTGAAGCAAAGAGCAGAAGGTATTTTGAATTTGAATTCTATCAAGCACTTGCTTGCAATAACACATTCTCATCTTTTTATGTCACATGACTTGGAAAGCTAGTGGAAAATGAAAAGTTCTGTAGGAATGATTGTTGTTTATTTGAGGCTGAGAATTGGCCCTCTGTCCAAATTCAGATACCTGAGAGAATTCCAATTCCCATGTACTGCACTCTTTACAGAGCACCGGTACTCCTAAGCAGTCTCTTGGCAAGTGTTGTGCTGGGTGGTTTGCCGTTGCCTTCCCAGCAGTCAGTCATGGGAGGGAATCATTCATTCAGGATGCGAGGATAACTCACCAACTCTTTGGGAAGGGCACCGAGGATATTTTATCGACCGCAACGACTTATGCTGGCAGCCGTCTCCTCTGGCTTTTCGTCCTTCAGATGGACGACTTGCACATTGATGCTCGCTGTGCCTGTAAAACACCAAGATAACAGCTGTAGCTGGGTCGAAATTAAAACCAAAGCTAGACACCCTCAGAAGTGATGCACATATCATCAAGCTATCCCACCAGCCCTGAACACAAGATTTGATGCAGCCAAACTAGACTTGAATACAATGTTAGCATTTCTTAATTTAGACCATCTATTATGCCTGAAAGTCTGTTTGCTTTGCTTTCGCTTCTTGGCACTCTGCTCACAGCCAGCTTCAGTGTTCTTTCTAAATCGCTACTGAGACTTTCTCCTGTTCCATGACGACTTGTCCTTGCTCTATGCATCATTCTTTTCCTCCAGAAAATACAACACAGTAGCACCGCTCAATTGGGAAGTCTCTTGAGTCGGTACTATATCTGATTTAAGCAGTTTTCCATTAAACTGATGTGGCCAATAAACTGACATATGCGCTCATACACGTGACGAAACGTCACTTCTATGTTTGTTCGGTGCACATCATGAGGATGAGCAGTACAGTTATCCACCAGTAGGCATACTCTGTGAATGTAGCTCGACATTCCCATCCTGCTCCCAAAGCTACTTCCTGAAAGATGTGCCAAGTCATCCAAGCATTTTTATTGGAGCCATACCCGACAGGGAGCTTTTGAAAGTACCTCTGCTCTTACTCTCCAAATGATGAGAAGTGGCAACTTCTTCGTCGACATATTTGTATGCAAACCATCATGGTGACCCATGATGAACGGTGATCTTTCACCGCCTTACACCAGGAAGTTGATTTTCCTTGATGCTCTTACCTGGAAAGCCCTGAACTAAAGACCAGTATTATCAGCATTGAACATGTTGTGCCAGACCTTCCATTGGCATAGCCAGCCTTCTGAGGGGTTAAATCAGACCCTTGCACAGCAGCCAACTACCTCGCTTTCTCCTCAAGAACTAGACTGGAGAGCCATGCTCCTTGAGCAAGCTGCAGCTGAACCACAAATGCAGTGCTTTACCCACATCCTCCTCTATTCCCTTCCTGTGTTGCACTTTCGATCCTTGTTTCAGCTGTTGAATTGAAAGAAATGTGGCATGGTCTGCACAGTCTGAACAACTGAGACGTAGATACTCCAAACTTTTTCGCAGCAGGTGTTTGAATCACCTGCCGGTAACTCAAGGTTATTTAAGAAGTTAAACTTTCTGTGACAAAGTTAAGTCTAGACATTTGTTTGAAGTCACCATGCTGCATATGACATTTGCTGAAAGCAATGTCGCTTTGCTAATACAAATAATGAGCCTGTGATGAGTCATCCCATGACATAATGTCTGCAAAAGGACCTCCATCATATGAGATGGAATTGTGTGATAATGATGTATTGTTATGAAACTGGAAGCCTTGTGCACACAGACAGACAGCCGTCCCATAGCTTAGTTATTTCGATAAGTGTGTTTCTAGTTAGGGCCCCCTACCTGTGTCTAATGGAATTACATACATGCGCTGTGAAGTTATTTTGATATTTAGGATTTGAATTACATCCATAAATTCTTCGACAACAACAGCATCACCCTCACCTTTCACCTCGCTCTGGCGACACCATGTGCCTGTGGTGGCGGAGTTCAAGGAGGAGCTCTGCGGCGTGAGAAGGCGGTCCGTGTGACGTCACCACGCCCCGGTCTAATCGACGGACTGCCGCTCGTTTTGGCCATTGGAGAAGCGAGAGCGTTCGCGCACCAAAACCAACCAATGAGGAAAGACATACACCACGACACTGAGGTTCGGCTGACGGAGGGGAGGATAAAAGGTCAGGCTCCGTTTTTCACAGTCGTGGTTTTTCATTTGGAAGGTGTGTTGCTTTGGAAGGGAGTTCCTAGAGAGTTTTCTTTTGCAAGAAGAGTTTCGTTTTCAAGCCTAGTCATCTTCTTTGGTTCTCCCACAGCCAGTCTTCGAATTGCCAGTCTTCGCCCTGCGGCCTCCGTTCGCCGGAGCCCAGTCGTGTGGACGCCTGGCTGCTACAGGTCCGAGTCCCGCCAGCTCAACGTACCGCTCGAGGCAGACAGGTCCGAGTGCAGGCTCTGGTCTTCACTTGCCTTTCCCTCTGAGCTGGAGGCCTCAATAGTGCGTGCTGTGCGTGCGTGCGCCCGTCTGTAAGTAGAAATGTTAAGTGCTGCTCTTTGTACATTGCATGACTATATTCGGTGTTAATTCTTCACTGTGTCTCCTCTTTCCCTATTGTAAATAAATCCCCTGTTAAATGTATCAGCTCGTGTCTGTGTTTCTTCATTGTTTAACATGTGTGTGTTGGGGAATTAAAGAAGGCGTTGTTGCCGTAGTTGTGTGCATTTGGACGACGGGACCTCGGTAACCACCCGCTCGGGTACGCACGGGTCGAGCACGAAAACGACTCGTCCCGTTCGAGTTCCGCTGAGGGTGTGAATACTTGGTAGTTCGCCACGTGGGCCTCTAGGTATTTTGAAGTTTGGCAAATAACCCTGTACCACGTGGTTGATTTATTGATGATTCACGGTCCTGTAAGGGACCCGTACCCTCGGAGTTTTCCGAAAGGTACGATCTAGGTTCCGGTGTTCGGTAGAGTCGACCCTACTACTCCGCTTAGCGGTCGTGCTCACAGCCGATACCCGGCCCACAACAGTATGATTGTGACAAACCGACTTTTCAGTCAGCTGAAAAATCCCGATTAACCAAGGTTGCTTCCTGTTTAACGCGTAAACATAATGTGTGGAAGGACCCTTTCCGAGACCACGTGTCCCGTTGAAGTGATGTTCCTCTTTATCCAAGTCTCGATTACGCGGTGGCACTGTACTTGATTGTTGTCATTGTTAAGTGGTCTAACACCTTGATCTGCAGCGATTTGGTTGGTTACAATTGCTAAGTTTGAAAGGAAATATAATTCTTCTTTCTTACTTTTGAACAGTATCTGGAACAGACCTTGAGGAAGTTCAGCGGACGAACGCTGCTCGATGAGGAAGCATACAAAGTCCCTGTGCTTTGTGACACGTTCCTGCTGCTCGTTCCAGGCCAGACCCTCCACTACACCTCTTTCCGTCCTCGGGAGGACACTCATTCGTGGGCTTGTCACAAAGATCGTCATTTGGTTGTACTTGCAGAAGGTGTGTAAAGGAGAATGTTTTTGTCTTGCAATGACACTGTGAATCCATTTCGGTACAATTTCTCTGACTCCCATCTCCGTCTGTCCGTGTAGCCCAAGTTGGGCTGCGTGGATAGCGGCCCGGCAACTCCAGCATTTGGACAACAGCCAGATCGTTCAGTGCAGCGTGGAATCTGTGCATGCATCGAGACGGCAAAGCTCAAGGCCATTGGCAGACAAAGGTTTACCGTTCTGGATGCGTACTCAAGTTGACGGGTGGTTGTTTTCTTGGCTTTTATCTTGAAGGCTGTATTTCTTTTGAGATGAAGAGGTACTTTAATAAATATATTTTGTGCATACAGTTTCAGTAAGAACTGTAATGGCACTCGGTGGAGCGCATACTCTGCAGCTGAATAGTTACGCTTTGTATCCCACTGATAGGCCGGATCTGGATCCGTACCTCAACCAAAATCGAATAGGCTTGTTACTGTTGCCTACCAAACTCATCCAACAAGTTTTGTCATTCGTCCATAACTTTTTGTCCTATCCAGTTTGGTTTTTGTATCCAGGTTATTGCTATGTGTAGTAATGGCTGATCCAAAGCCTTCTTCAATCCCTAATATGGTTGCTAGTGATTGCAGCATTGGTACAAGTACAGTAAAAGGTTTTTTTTAAATTATTTTGTTTTCCTTTTGGCTTTTCCAATTTTACATGGAGTCACCACGGTCATGGTTGATCACCTCACTCCATCTCCTCCTGTCAATCGTCGTGCTTCTTCCAATCTCACGACTTCTAAATCTCCTCACCACGGCATCCTTCCATTTGGGTTTCTTCCCGGCAATCCCATCTCCATCACTCACCTCATCACATACCATTTCTCTCTCCTCATCACATGAGCAAACCAATTTAATCCCGTCTCGTCTACTTTCTTTGATGCTTCTACAATCCTCATTGACCCTATGATATCCTGGTTCCTAATCTTGTTTTCTTGTCACTTGGCACAGAGAGGAGTGAGATGATTTTTTTACTCTGTCTGCCTGCCTGACAGTAAAATATGATAGAAAATGATTCCAAACTTAAAACTTACGTTATTAAGGGCATTGATTATAAAGGACACAAATAATAAGCACGAGTAACTGATGTGACGTGTTCGATAAGCTGGTGTAATAGATGTGAGTTAAAATGGTGGTAAAATCCTTAATTTTGTTTTATTCCTCCGCTGACAAAGTCGCCAGAGGCATTATGTTTTCGGGTTGTCCGTCTTGTCCATGCAGACACGTACGTACAGTACGTACGTCCATCCGTGCTAATTTTTCTCGTTCTTTCTGCAACTGCTTATCTGATTGACACAATTTTCACCATAGGTGCAACTACTCATGTTGAATGTTTGAATGATAACTATGATGTCATAGGTCATGTGGTGTGGCAGTCATGTTGGGGGAAAAAAGGAAAAAACTTTGGACCTCTGTATCTCAGAAACCGCACCAAGGAAAAATTGAAACTTGGCACATGTGTGAAGTACTGCCCATGGGAAACGAGTGAATTTTTTTTGATGATGTAATTGTGGCTTCGTTATGACATCATAATTGCATATGTTGAATGCTTTTACCGATCAGTCTCAAAATTTTTGAGGGTTATCTTATGCTAAATTGTGTGAGGAAAAAATATGATGTCATTGGTCATGTTGTTTGGCAGCCATATTGTTTTTTAACATCAAAACCTTCAAAAAATCTTCTTCTCCGAAACTGCTGAACAAATTGAGGTAAAACTTTACAGGACTCATCACCTATCCATGAGGAACAAGTCTCCACATATGATGTCATACGTCACATGGTTTGACAGCTGTGATTTTATTTATTCATTTATTTTTGAAGAATAAACCTTTAAAAATCTTCTCCAGAACGGCTAGACAGATCGAGGGAAAACCTCACCCAAATGTTCCCCAAGCCTCGAGTGTACCAGGGTGTTCAGGAATAATTAATAGGTCTCATGGTCTGGCAGCCATATTGGATTGAACAAAAATCTTAAAAAAACTTTCTCTTGAACTACTTCATCAATCACCATAGAAATCACAATTATGATCTCGTAGTCATCTGGAATATTTGTTTTAAATTTCAACCTGATTAGACGCATCGTCTGGCAGCCAGAATTATTTAATATTTTGAATCTGGTTTCAGGGATTTATATCTCTATTTGGTACAAGTCTGTACAATGATGTAATAATGTGGGCGGAGGCATATCTGGTGATGTCGAAGACTGCCCTTATAGTTTATTATATATACATATATGCCTTAAACCTCTTTAACCTTTATTTAAATTGAATTATTGTATTTGAACGCTGTGTGCCCAAATTGCCTTCATAATTCTTCCAAGAACCTCCAGTTTTTGCAAGGGTGTGTTCAGTTACCAAGTTTCTTGTAGAGCGCTCGCCAAGTGCCTTAAGCACTCCATTTGAAACCCTTGATAAGTAACGGCTAGCTTGGCAAGAGCTGCTTGGTAACTGAACACACCTCAGTGCTTGGACAGAATTCATTTATTGAAACAATTTTTTTCAAATTTTATTTAAATTTAATTGCACACTTAAGACCGTAGTACACAAATCGTCTGTCATAATACTTCCAAGAACCTACAGTTCTGCAGTACTTCAAGTTAAATAAAGGTTCAATGGGTGCTGTTCGGGACTGCTTTTACACGACTACAAGATACAAGAGCACTAAGTTTTGAATTTATTTATTATTTATTTATTCGTTAAAATAATTATTTTATTAACATTTAACACTGGGGTTTTCCATATTTCGTCAGAAAAGCATTCCGCGATTATCGAGAAATGAGGTGTTATTCCAATACTGAGGTCCGATATGATTATCTTAACTGATTTTGTCTGAATAGTGTGGAATGCTAACCCATCATGACCAGGATTAGATGAATTACTCCCATGTAGTTTTTTTAAACGAGGTGTTTTTCTATAAGTTAGCCGGGTACAAAAGCTTGCTCGCTCGTTTCCGTTGTCAGATGTCCGCCAGGCAAGAGATGCCAGTCTGTACGATATGTCGGTAGATACGGAAATAGCGTCCGTTGGATTTTCCCATTGCCGTTCCCTCCTATATGAACCTCACCGAAAATACCAAAGTGCTGTCTTTGCATTGCATGAAGTAAACTCGATGATGCTGCACCCAAATACAAAATCTGATAATGTCTGTTGGGCATGAATAAGTTTGTGACCACATCGATGTGAGACCAATAAATCGTAACTAGGAACTTTGCAGCCATTTGGCGATCATGCTTGTGCTGCATCACCACCACATTAAATATATTGTTGCGGGCCGGGGCGGGTGAAGACCATGAGGTGGGGGAAGCTATGTCGATTCCCACCAGACTCCCTGGAATTGTAGGCCGTTGCACACGGATAATTCCGTGACGCGGCGGGTTGCTTAACCGACCATGGATGCCAATAACTCAACCGCGTGACCTAGGGTCCTCCCATCTATGGGTTAATCGGGTTACCGAATTAATCACGTGATTTAATTACCGGGGAACCACGCCCTCGGTATGCCTTGTCCAAACCGGATCACTTTTCCGGATCGGATGCAGCCGAGCGACACTGCCAAGGATGTACCGGCTAAAAGGAAGGGATCGTTGGGAATAAAGTCCCGGCTAGAGTAGGATTCGAACCATGCTGGCCCAATGGGAGAAAAGACAAAATGAGCAGGGAACATTCCTAATGATTATTTATTAACACGCAAACCAGGAAAGGTATGTGGCACAGTGAAGATTTATTGGGTATGTAACGCAGGGAAAGAGGAAAGAGGAAAGAGGAGAGAGTGTGGAGTGCGACAATAATACAAGCAACTTACGAAAGCAGACACAGAGCAGACTTGACGCGAGATTAATAACAGTAACAACAATAATGATATTCTACAGACTTACTGAACAGACAGGTGCCAGCACACTCAGACACGCACACAGAAAAAGAAACCTCAATGAGAAGGGACTTTTGCAGCCAGGGAGGGAGGGGGTTGAGGTTATGCTCTAGGTACCTGGGCGTTTTGGGGAGGGGATGCTCCGAGGTGCGGTACCTGACAGTAGTCGCGTTGTCTCGGCCCAAGCCGCACGTACACATGGAGTTGTGTTCTGAAGGAGGAGCTTGAGGTGAGAAGGGCGGAGTCCAGAGTGCGAGGGTGGAGTAGTGGGTGGAGACTAGAAGCAGGAGGTGAGGTCGAGGTCATGTGGGCGGAGACGAGAAGCAGGCACACCGCGTGAAAACACCCACACACACCACACCACTGAGACTGAGGAGCTTCGCCGTCTATTATAGAACCCGTAGCTCGGGGGAGGGGATCATGCCGAATTTGTCGTCCTCGCCGAATCGGGCGCTTTGATTGGCCCCGACCCCTCACGTTGTCCGCCAGCTTGGGCCTGGTTTCGGGTAGACGTTGGTGCAGCAGGCAGATTTACCTCAGGAGTGATCGGAGGGAGGGTACCATGGGTTGTGGTGGAAGCTCAAAGCGACAGTCCAACACGTAGCGCACATCGTGATTTTGCCTTAGAAAAGAAAAGCAGAGTCGGAATGAAATTGAGGGAAAATGATTTAATAACCCTAACTATTAGATCATCGCAACGCACCCCCTGTTGTCCCACTAAACAAAAAGGAGGGAACTATCTACACGTATATTAATGGAATAACTGTCTTGGGACACTATCTGTTGTATGCATGCGGTCCCGAGAACCGCAACGATATCCATCAGGCTCTCAACTCTGTTTCACTTGTGGGAGTAGTGTGGATGAGGAAAGTGTAGCAGCACAGGGACTAGAGCGACTCCAGGAGGGTAGTTCCGGGAAACCCCTCCGTTACATGACACATTAATTTAAAGGGGTAGTGAATGCTCTGGTTTTGCACCACGGACGAGGGTGATTTCGGTAAACCGCTCCAGTCCATGACGTGTGATACTCTCCTCTCCCCCTCCCCCCATTTCCATCCCTTTATAACACTTGTATTAAAAGTCTTGGAAAGGTATATGGTATTCAGTAGTTATTTTTTTTTTTTATAAAATGCTGTACTTACTGAAAATAATCTTCCCAGCAATGGATGTTCAGATGAAATAAATAGAAAATCTCAAATATCACCTTTTATTTGCAGTCTTCTTGTTACAATTTGGAACATATCACACCCCTAAAATGCACATTTGGCCTCAATTTTTCAAAATTTTCCGGGAGAGGAAGGGGTGGGGCGTCCCCCAGATCCCCCGAGTAAGGAGTCATTTTGCTCGTTACTTTCCTTTTTTCAAAAGTTCTTGCAGTTTTCACCCATGGTAGCAGCTGCAATTATGAAGATGTATTTTTGTCCCTCTGTCTCATCAAGACTTTCATATATTTTTCTTCCATGGCCAGGGATGTTTCTCTATCACTTTCTTTACATTATTTGTTTTTAATCTTTTTGTACTGTTGAGCCTGGTGTTGGCTGGTGGTAAGGGTGGTGGTTTAGGATCCTCGTCCTGAGTTCGAGCCCTGCTGGCCATTGAGTTAACATCAGGGGGGTTGATCAGCCTGTCATCCTTCCGAGGTCGGCGAAATGAGCACCAGTATACTTGTAATTAATTATCCCTGTGTCAAAGGCGACTAAAGGGTTGGCGTCAGGAAGGGCATCCGGCCATAAAAAAATTTCACAAGAAAGGGTACCATGATTGGAGCCTGCAAAAAGCTGACCCCTGCTCAGGGAAAAATGCTTTAAAATGGTGTGATGATGAATCTTTTCGTACTGTTCTTTATCTTCTTCAAGCCCTGACTATTTTCAGTTCTTTAAACGTACCTTCTTTTTTAGGTCATCTCTACGAGATGACTAATAAAGCTGGACCAAATGTCTGTCCGTCTGTACGTCCGTCCGTCAACAATTTTTTTCCGATCTTGATGAAACTTAGTATGTGGGTAGAGGTCGATGAGTGTTGCACAACGATATATAACTTTGTGCCGGTTCAAGGTCAGGGTCAAGGTCACGAGGTCATGTAAGTTATAAAAATCGCCATTTTCAAAACCTATCTAGTCTGCCATTCTACAAGATATTCGGCAACTGTTTATTGATTATGATAGTAAAACATATTATCTTGTATCTAACCGGACAGATTTTTGAATGTCCGTCCCGTTTGGCCGCCACGTAACCTGGAAGATGGTCAAAACACCTCCCGGTACAAAAGAAACTTTTTACTTCCGATCTTGATGAAATTTGGTATGTGGGTCGAGGTCGATGAGTGATACCCAACGACATATTTTTTTCCCGGATTCAGGTCAGGGTCAAGGTCACGAGGTCACGAAAGTTGTGAAAGTCGCCATTTTCAAAACCTATCTAGTCTGTCATTTTAGGAGATATCTGGCAACGGTTCATCGATTATGATAGTAAAAAACATTATGGAGATGACCGTCACCCCCACACGGGGGTAATTTATTCTAACTGCATTTTCCGTGTTTTCCTTCCACCACCAAGTTTATTTTCCAGATTTCTTCCTCCTTGATGATCTTCCACACATTTCTTTATCAGTTTTCCAAATCCATTTTTCCAATATGGCTGCCACACCACGTGGCCTACGACGTCATAATTGTCATCGAAACATTCTACATGCGTCGTCGCACCAATGGTGAAAATTTTGTCTCAATCCGACGAGCAGTTGCGGAAAAATCACGAAATTCTGTGCTGACAGACAAACAGACCCAAATGCAATCCCCTCTCCTTCGGCGAGGGTAGCAAGAACGGCACTCTGTAGAGCGCATACCTCCGCCATGCAATGTCCGATCCACGAGAACATATCGTTCCCAATACATTTTTTAAAGATCATGCTATATATTGTTTTTTGGTCCAATCTCTCATTGTTGAAGAATCACTTTAAAAATTAAAAAATATTCTCGTATCTGGATGTGGATACAGATCTTCACCTAAATAGAATCAATTCGTCCTTGTTGCACACCCAACCTCTCCACCAAGTTTCATCTGAATCCTTCCATGACTTTTTGGCATATCCTGCTCAGACAAAAAGGAGTGAAAACACAACTTCCGTCCACCTTTGGTAGCGGAGGTAATGAATGTTTGAAGTTTGCTTTAAACACTTTATAAGCGAAGATACAAATACAGTACATAAACTAGAGGGGAGCACTCGGTAGAGTGCAAAACCTCCGCCGCCAATACTGCTGGGTCACTTAAGTGAACCTGATATCCTATTCATTGTAGGTCAAAACGGATCAGACTTCACTGAACCACGATTGAATAAACTAAACTAGATCGACGCGCATGTAGAAATGCCAAAAAAAGAACATCGAATTTTTTTTGAAAAAAAGTTGCAAAATTTCTGGGTTTTTTTCTCTAACAATTTTTTTTGGGGGGGTTGGAAATCACTTAAAAC
>CM068954.1:18603035-18624424 GCA_035128595.1 Eptatretus atami
AAACATGTAGAAATGCAAAAAAAAAAATTCAAATATTTTTCAAATAAAATCGAATTTTTTTTGAAAAAAACATTTCTTTTTGGACCAAGTCCAAAATCTAATGGCATGATCCTTGGACCCATACCTAATCCCCCCACAAAGTTTCGTCAAAATCCGTCCAGGAGTTTTTCCGTAATACTGTTCACACACAAACAGACGGGGTGAAAACGGTAACCTCCATCCATCTTCGATGGCGGATGTTAAAAATGAAGTGTATAAGCCCATCAATTTAGTACTAAGAAATATTGCTGAACAATATTCATAAAACTTTTCTACAGTGACACCTAAATCTGATAACATACATTAGTGTACATGTCTGTTCTCTTAGTATAGTGTCTAGGTGTGTTACATTCATTGGTTGGACTGCTTGGGTTTATGACTGTTCTTGTAAATGGTCGGCCCACTCATTTTATGATAATGCACAAACACTAATTAATTCATTTTCCCACTTCCAATACCGACTGTTGTAAAATACTAAATTGATCTACAATCCACACACCGAGCCTGAATTTCCTCCACCACCGAATGTGGAAGGAGGTTATGATTTCATTTGTAATTTCAATGCTATTCTGTTCAGTTTGTTGAGGGCTCCGGTTGCATACACAAATTGTAATGCAGCACTGTATGTGGGACCCAAAATATGCTTTTCCAACTTAAAATATATAATCTTGCAATACAGTACTTATACCAACGATCACTCCTCTGATTAATATGTGTACACATATATATATATATTTTTTGTGCTTGCTTGATTCTTGTGAGCTCTTTCCATCTTGGTTATGTCTGTGAACCGCATGTAACATTTATGGTGATATGCCACAGTCTCGGGAATTTCAGCAAGGACATCTAGTGCAATTACAAGGTCCAAATTGAATGATTTGCTGTCATTAACTCATATTTCACTGTCTGGTATACAAAACCTTCCACTGATGAACACGTATTACAAACTTCCTCGATTTTGAGTGTAAAAAGCAAATTGCTTTCTCTGCAACTCCATCAAGTAGGTGCATGCAGCACACCACGATTATTAGGCCTCGAGCCTGTAGCTACAGTATAGTTGCACACGTGCACACCATGCCAACTGTGGGGATTGTGATTGGCTAAACTTTGTCGGTCGAATACGGAGTTATGGTTGGTCATTTAAGCCTTTTGATGATGTCATTATTCAGCAATGTTGGCTGGTACTTCGATGGATTTATGGCAACTTTTCAATTAAAAATGTGAAAATATGCTCATGTTTTGAAGATGGGAACATTGATAGAAATTCTTAGAAATCCTACAAATAATCAATGAAGATGAAATAAAGTGCTTCCATGATGGAGGCCACGGAAAGAAGGAATTTTGGGGGCTCGGTCCATGACTTACTCTTGCTTTAAAGAACAGGAAAGAAAGGGAGAGGGGAGGCCGGCCAGGTTTAACGTGCCTCTACATCCACATTGAAGGCATGGTTTAGGGCACGTAGGCGTAGCTTTGGTGTCATGGTGGTCAGTGAGAATGGTTCCAAACGCGGTGTAAATGACGTATTAAATGGCTATAATCTAAGATTTATGAGAAAAATAATCTCCATAAACTTGTGACCTTAAATCTTCGGCAATGAGATCAGCCGCTTCACTCCACTTTCATAGGAAGCTCGGGAAAGAACTAATTTTGAAGAAGAGGAAGTATGTTTAACCAATAAATTCTCAATACAAACTCACTTCATGGAAAATAATTATAATTATGTATATATATATATTGTTGCGAATTCGCGCCCGCCGGCGTGCGATCGGCCACGGTGACGCGGGAATTGGCGACCGCCTCGCCCACCGGACGGACAATTCAGTCGTGACCCTCTCGGACTAATGCCGGGAGCTAGTCACGGGTGGGGGTTTAACCTCACCACAACCCAGTCCGCATTCTACCCGTGCGGGTAGGGTGAATCGCCTAAAGTCGATATACCTAAATACCCGCACGGGTAACCTACCGAGGGGTTGTACCACGCCACAGGCCGACTCCGGACACGAACCACCTACGCAGTCCGTTCCGTGCTACAGAGATAACCGAGCGGTGTTATCGTCGGCCTTGACGGTTCCGATTAATTACCGGGATGTTGCACCCACTACGTACCCTTTACGTAAAACAAGATGGAGACCCAACGAAGGAAGGACGCAGCGAAACGGGGAACAATTCAACAAGCAAGCATTTTATTTACACAACACACGAAAAGCACACATAAAGCATGTATTTATAGCAAGAATGCACATATAAAAGCAAGACACAATGCAGAGCTACAACCGACTAACGCGTACACACGGCAACACTTACACAGTTCTACTTTACGGGACTCGGCACCACACACACACGTTCACACAGAACCCAAAAGAAAATGGAAGTCGCGTCTTCCCTGCTCGTGTCGAGTCCTTGGCGACCGTCCGCCGAAGTGGTCCCGCCTGGCCGTGACTCCGTGCTCGAGCGTGACGTCGGCGAGGTCTCTCCGGCGTTGCCTCGTTGCCTGCTCGTGCTGGCCCCTCGACGCCACGGACCGAGTACACCGAGACCAGAGAACACCGAACCAAGAGCACCGACTGAGAACTCCGAACCAAGAGAGAGAGAGACTGCTTCCTGCGTCTCCGAATCTTATACCCCGTGCGCCCCGCCCTGTTGCTCCGCCCCGTTTTCGGCTCCCTCACGGGGTCGGGGTGAGGGGCGTTCCCTCACCCCGACCGCCTCACACTGTCCATCCACCAATCGGCGGCGAGCTGCCCTTCCCCCCGCAGGGGGCCCTTCCCCCCCGGTCAGGGCGGGAGGGGGCAGGGCCCTTCCCCCCCGGTCAGGCGGGAGGCGGGTCCCTTTCCCCCCCGGTCAGGCGGGAGGCAGGCCCTTTCCCCCGCCCGGTCAGGCGGGAGGCAGGGGCCCTTTCCCCCGGTCAGCGGACATGGGTCGGCGGTGGAGGTATAGTCTCTTTATATTCATTATTTTGGAGATGGACTTTTCGATTCATTCGGTGAGGGGAGGTGATGAAGAAGCTTTTTTTTGAAGAATGGGACCTTTTTGTTGACCATGGTAAGGGGCATTGAACCATTAGTAGCAAATTCAATGCTGAACTCGCGCGAAGTTGATGTCGCATCACAAATCCCCACACTTCTCACCTAAAGCAATGTTGAAAGATGGCAAAACGTTCTTCCAAGAATCACACAATTGTCAATTTTGAGTTCAAAATAATTTACCCCCACTTTAACCCCTGTGACCTTTCATTCCCCACCCCTGGGGCAATGAACGTGTGTCAAATCAAGAAAATCGTTACATATTTCGCGTGTCCGCCAATGCTGATGTGCATATATACATTTTCATTAAAAAATGTTTAAAAATTTGTACTTGTGTGCCCGTAATTGTATTTTTTTGTTGGTATTTGGCCTTTTGAAACTTCCCCAGGGGTGTGGACCAAAATGACACTGCCCTTGCACCCTCGTGCCAGTGGTGATCAAATTACCAAGTTTTGGTGAATTTCCGCTTACAATGTGTACCCCCCAGGTTTTGTTTTTGTAAAAGCATGGTGATAATTACAACCCACTTCGCTCCTTGAGATATCTGTTCTTCAGCCCACCTCAATAGAAGCGGAGTGTTCTTATAAATATCTTCAGAGGTGTTGAACGCGACGGAATGTGGGCCGGTGTATTCTTCTTCTCCTTGCTTTTGACAGTTTTGCTGCCGGTAGCTATCATTTTTGTTGGGGCGTCGACTATGCCTCTGATTCTGTGCCCCGTACCAGTACACTGGTACTCATTTTACCGACCTCGGAAGGACGACGGGCTGGATGTTCAACCCCACCTGGTGTTAATTCAGCGGCCAACGTTGCTTTGAACTCAGGACCCTAAGATCCCAAGCCAGCCTCTAACCGCTGAGCGCACACCAGGTGTGCCATTCTTGACATGAGGTTATTGACCAAGCTGTCCTCTGTGCAATCATTTGGACTCTTGATACCAAAACACAATCTGGTGTTCCTGTGCGTATTTTTCCAAAAGCGTACAGATGGTGAACAACTTGTTAAGTTTGCGTTGCCATTTGCACCATTTTCATGTACATTCGTTACAGTGCCCCATCGATTAAACACCGTCCATAAGGTACGTAAAGGCGATGAAGTTAAATTATCTCCAAATCTGTTCTAAGTAACGATATGAACTATAATTGTATCAAGAGGAACGTGTAACTTTCCTGTACGCCTAGTTTCCTTCTCTGTCCTGCCTTGGTAAGAAGCATAACTTGTTAATGTTGATTTATATCTCAATTGTGGATGAGCAGGTTTCGGTTACAATGTTGAGATGGAGGTGATTGATGAGGGAGGAAGAAGAGAAGACGAGGATGTCAGGTGAAGATGCCTGTGGATCGAGTTGAACTTCAGCTTTGATGCTTCGCTACCTGCTTTCTCATGCTGTACGTAAATATTGAGCGATCTCTCCCTTCCTCTCGTTTCCTCTGCACCGGAGCACCGAGAGTAGAAAACATTTGTCCTACCCAGTCATCACATCGTAGGTGCTTGCGGTGGAATTGGACAGATATGCATTCTGAGTGTCGGCGCTTTGGTCAAAAGTGCCATGTCACACAACATCAGAGCTCAGGCCAATTTCCAGTGAACTAGTGAGCTGCTGTGAGCATGGCTACATGGCTACACAGCATTGATCAGCCATTTAAAAAAAAAAAATTAATTTCAACGAGCCTGTGAATTGTTGTCGGATCAAAATGGCATGTAGCAGTAGTGAATAAGGTGATGGAAGTTGGTTAAGGTGTCGTCATTGGTGCATTTTCTGTGCACCACTTTGGCCTTGCAGCTTGTTTGAGGAGGGGTACTAAAGCAATGACTAAAATATGAAGAGTGAAATACAAGTGTGGAAGAGTTTGTTTGCCGCTTGGGGAGGGGAGATACGTAGATAATGTTACTTGATGTCAAACATTGCAATTCTATTTGAAGCAAAGAGCAGAAGGTATTTTGAATTTGAATTTCTATCAAGCACTTGCTTGCAATAACACATTCTCATCTTTTAATGTCACATGACTTGGAAAGCTAGTGGAAAATGAAATTCTTGTAGGAATGATTGTTGTTTATTTGAGGCTGAGAATTGGCCCGCTTGTCCAAATTCAGATACCTGAGAGAATTCCAATTCATGTACTGCACTCTTTACAGAGCACCGGTACTCCTAAGCAGTCTCTTGGCAAGTGTTGTGCTGGGGGGTTTGCCGTTGCCTTCCCAGCAGTCAGTCATGGGGGAGGAATCATTCATTCAGGATGCCGAGGATAATCACACTCTTTTGGGAAAGGGCCGAGGATATTTTTATCGACCGCAAGCGACTGATGCTGGCAGCCGTCTCCTTGGCTTTTTCGTCCTTCAGATGGACGACTTGCACATTGATGCTCGCTGTGCCTGTAAAACACCAAGATACAGCTGTGAGCGGGTCGAGATTAAAACCAAAGCTAGGCACCTCAGAAGTGAGTGCACATATCATCAAGCTATCCCACCCAGCCCTGAACACAAGATTTGATGCAGCCAAACTAGACTTGAATACAATGTTAGCATTTCTTAATTTAGACCATCTATTATGTCCTGAAAGTCTGTTTGCTTTGCTTCTCGCTTCTTGGCACTCTGCTCACAGCCAGCTTCAGTGTTCTTTCTAAAATCGCTACTGGACTTTCTCCTGTTCCATGACGACTTGTCCTTTTGCTCTATGCATCATTCTTTGCCTGCCAGAAAATACAACACAGTAGCCACCGCTCAATTGGGGAGTCTCTTTGAGTCGGTACTATATCTTGATTTAAGCAGTTTTTCCATTAAACTGATGTGGCCAATAAACTGACATATGCGCTCATACACGTGACGAAACGTCACTTCTATGTTTGTTCGGTGCACATCATGAGGATGAGCAGTACAGTTATCCACCAGTAGGCATATCTGTGAATGTAGCTCTGACATTCCATCCTGCTCCCAAAGCTACTTCTGAAAGATGTGCCAAGTCATCCAAGCATTTTTATTGGAGCCATACCCGACAGGGAGCTTTTGGAAAGTACCTCTGCCTCTTACTCTTCCAAATGATGAGAAGTGGACACTTCTTCGTTTTCGACATATTTGATGCATACCATTCAGTGGTGACCCCATGATGAACGGTGATCTTTCACCGCCTTACACCAGGAAGTTGATTTTTCCTTGATGCTCTTACCTGGAAAAGCCCTGGAACTAAACCAGTATTATCAGCATTGAACATGTTGTGCAGACCTTCATTGGCATACCAGCCTTCTGAGGGGTTAAATCAGACCCTTGCACAGCAGCCAACTACCTCGCTTTCTCCTCAAGAACTAGACTGGAGAGCCATGCTCCTTGAGCAAGCTGCAGCTGGAACCACAAATGCAGTCTCTTACCCACATCCTCCTCTATTTCCTTCCTTTTGTTGCACTTTCGATCCTTGTTTCAGCTGTTGAATTTGAAAAAGAAGTTGGGCATGGGTCTGCACAAGTCTGAAACATCGAGACGTAGATACTCCAAACTTTTTCGCAGCAGGTGTTTGAATCACCTGCCGGTAACTCAAGGTTATTAAGAAGTTAAACTTTCTGTGACAAAGTTAAGTCTAGACATGTTTGAAGTGCACCATGCTGCATTATGACATTTGCTGAAAGCAATGTCGCTTTGCTAATACAAATAATGAGCCTGTGATGAGTCATCCCATGACATAATGTCTGCATAAAGGACCTCCATCATATGAGATGGAATTGTGTGTTAATATGAAGCCTTGTGTCACCAGACATGCCGTCCCCATTAGTATACATAATAATGTTATAGTCCTCCCTACTGTGTCTAATGGGAATTACATACATGCGCTGTGAAGTTATTTTGATATTTAGGATTGAATTACATTCCATAAATCTTCTTCGACAGACAACAGGCATCACCCTCACCTTCACCTCGCTCTGGCCGACACCATGGTGCCTGTGGTGGGCGGAGTTCAAGGGGAGCTCGCGGCGGTTGGAAAGGCGGTCCGCGTGACGTCACCACGCCCCGCGTTCGTCGTAACTTGGCGCATTGGAAGGCGAAGAGCGATTCTCGCACCAAAACCAACCAATGAGGAAAGACATCCACGACACTGAGGTTCGGCTGACGGAGGGGGGATGATAAAGGTCAGGCTCCGTTTTTCACAGGTCGTGGTTTTTCATTTGGAAGGTGGTTGTTCTTTGGAAGGGGAGTTCCTAGAGAGTTTTCTTTTGCAAGAAGAGTTTCGTTTCAAGCCTAGTCATCTTCTTTGGTTTCTCACAGCCAGTCTTCGAATTTGCCAGTCTTCGCCCTGCGGCCTCCGTTCGCCGGAGGCCCAGTCGTGTGGACGCCTGGCTGCTACAGGTCGAGTCCGCCAGCTCAACGTACCCGCTCGAGGCAGACAGGTCCGAGTGCAGGTCGGTCTTCAACTTGCCCTTCCCTCTTGAGCTGGAGGCTCAATAGTGCGTTGCTGTGCGTGCCGTGCGCCCGTCTGGAAGTAGAAATTGTTAAGTGCTTGCTCTTTGTACATTGCATGACTATATTCGGTGTTAATTTCCACTGTGTCTCCTCTTTCCCTATTGTAAATAAATCCCCTGTTTAAATTATCAGCTCGTTGTCTGTGTTTTCTTCATTGGTTACTATAGAACTCGTTTGTTATCGACGTGGACCTCGTGGTAACCACCCGCTCGGGTTACGCACGGGTCGAGCACGAAAACGACTCGTCCCGTTCGAGTTCCGTCGGGGTGTGAATACTTGGTAGTTCCCACGTGGGCCTCTAGTATTTTGAAGTTTTGGCAAATAACCCTGTACCACGTGGTTGATTTATTTGATGATTCACGGTCCTTTAAGGGACCCGTACCCTCGGAGTTTTCCGAAAGGTACGATCTAGGTTCCGGGTGTTCAGTAGATCGACCCTACTACTCCGCTTAGCGGTCGTGCTCACAGCCGATACCCGGCCACAACAGTATGATGTGACAAACCGACTTTTCAGTCAGCTGAAAAATCCCGAAACCAAGGTTGCTTCTGTTTAACGCGTAAACATAATGTGTGGAAGGACCCTTTCCGAGACCACGTGTCCCGTTGAAGTGATGTTCTCTTTATCCAAGTCTCGATACGCGGTGGCACTGTACTTGATTGTTGTCATTGTTATATTTTGTCTAACACCTTGATTCTGCAGCGATTTGGTTGGTTACATTGCTAAGTTTGAAAGGAATATAATTCTTCTTTCTTACTTTTGAACAGTATCTGGAACAGACCTTGAGGAGTTCAGCGGACGAACGCTGCTCGATGAGGGAAGCATACAATGTCTCTGTGCTTGTGACACTGTTCCTGCTCGTTCCAGGCCAGACCTCCTCACTCCTTCCGTCCTCGGGAGGTGACACTCATTCGTGGGGTTCGTACATGGTTTGGTTTGTACTTGCAGAAGTGTGTGTAAAGTGAATGTTTTTGTCTTGCAATGACACTGTGAATTCCATTTCGGTACAATTTTTGACTCCTCATTCTCCGTCTGTCCGTTGTAGCCAAGTTGGGCTGCCGGTGATGCGCGGCCCGGCAACTCCAGCATTTTGGGACAACAGCCGAGATCGTTCAGTGCAGCGTGGAATCTGTGCATTGGCATCGAGACGGCAAAGCTTCAAGGCCATTGGCAGACAAAGGTTTACCGCTTCTGGGATGTGCGTACTCAAGGTGACGTGGTGGGTTGTTTTTCTTTGGCTTTTATCTTGAAGGCTTGTATTTCTTTTGAGATGAAGAGGTACTTTAATAAATATATTTTGGTGCATACAGGTTCAGTAAGAACTGTAATGCACTCGGTGGAGCGCTCGATATTTACGCTTTGTATCCCTGATAGCCGGATCTTGGTCCGGTCCTCACCAACGAATAGGCTTGTTACTGTGCCTTACCAAAACTCATCCCAACAAGTTTTGTCACATTCGTCATACTGTTTTTCCTATCCAGTTGGTTTTTGTATCCAGGTCTTGCATGTGTGGTAATGGCTGATCCAAAGCCTTCTCAATCCCTAATATGGTTGCTAGTGATTGCAGCATTGGTTACAGTACAGTAAAAGGTTTTTTTTAATTATTTTGTTTTCCTTTTGGCTTTTACATTTTTACATGGAGTCACACGGTCATGGTTGATCACCTCACTCCATCTCCTCCTGTCAATCGTCGTGCTTCTTCCAATCTCACGACTTCTAATTCCTCACCACGGCATCCTTCCATTTGGGTTTCTTCCCGGCCACCCATCTCCATCACTCACCTCATCACATACCATTTCTCTCTCCTCATCAAGAGAGCAAACCAATTTAATCCCGTCTCGTCTACTTTCTTTGATGCTTCTACAATCCTCATTGACCTATGATATCCTGGTTCCTAATCTTGTTTTTTCTTGTCACTTGGCACGAAGAGGAGTGAGATGATTTTTTACTCTGTCTGCCTGCCTGACAGTAAAATATGATAGAAAATGATTCCAAACTTAAAACTTACTGTATTAGGGCATTGATTATAAAGGACACAATATTAGCACGAGTAACTGATGTGACGTGTTCGATATAAGCTGGTGTAATAGATGTGAGTTAAAATGGTGGTAAAATCCTTAATTTTGTTTATTCCTCCGCTGACAAAGTCGCCAGAGGCATTATGTTTTGGCGTTGTCGTCTGTCCATGCAGCACGTACGTACAGTACGTACGTCCATCCGTGCTAATTTTCTCCGTTCTCTCTGCAACTGCTTATCTGATTGACACAATTTTCACCATAGGTGCAACTACTCATGTTGAATGTTTGAATGATAACTATGATGTCATAGGTCATGTGGTGTGGCAGTTCATGTTGGGGGAAAAAGGAAAAACTTTGGACCTCTGTATCTCAGAAACCGCACCAAGGAAAAAATTGAAACTGGACATGTGTGAAGTTTAGCCCATGGGAACGACTGTGAATTTTTTTTGATGATGTAATTGTTGGCTTCGTTATGACATCATAATTGCATATGTTGAATGCTTTATCCGATCAGTCTCAAAATTTTTGAGGGTTACTCTTATGCTAAATTGTGTGGGAGGAAAAAATATGATGTCATGGTCATGTGGTTTGCGCAGCCTATTGTTTTTTAACATCAAACCTTCAAAAATCTTCTTCTCCGAAACTGCTGAACAAATTGAGGTTAAACTTACAGGACTCATCACTATCCATGAGGAACAAGTTCTCCACATATGATGTCATACGTCACATGGTTTGACAGCTGTGATTTTATTTATTCATTTATTTTTGAAGAATAACCTTTAAAATCTTCTCCAGAACGGCTAGACAGATCGAGGAAAACCTCACACCAAATGTTCCCCAAGCCTTGAGTGACCAGGGTGTTCAGGAATAATAATAGGTCTCATGGTCTGGCAGCCATATTGGATTGAACAAAAAATCTTAAAAGAAACTTTCTCTTGAACTACTTCATTCTACCATAGAACTCCATTATGATCTCGTAGTCATCTGGAATATTTGTTTAAATTTCACCTGATTAGACGCATCGTCTGGCAGCCAGAATTATTTAATATTTTGAATCTGGTTCCAGGATTTATATCGTATTTGGTACAGTCTGTACAATGATGTAATAATGTGGGCGGAGCATTTGGTGATGTCGAGGACTGCCTTATAGTTTATTTAATATACATATATGCCTTAAACCTCTTTAACCTTTATTTAAATTGAATTATTGTATTTGAACGCTGTTGTGCCCCAAAATTGCCTTCATAATACTTCCAAGAACCTCCAGTTTTTGCAAGGTGTGTTCAGTTACCAAGTTTCTTGTAGACCGCTCGCCAGTGCCTTAAGACTCATTTTGAAACCTTGATAAGTAACGGCTAGCTTGGCAAGAGCTGCTTGGTAACTGAACACACCTCAGTGCTTGGACAGAATTCATTTATGAAACAATTTTTTTCAAATTTTATTAATTTAATTGCACACTTAAAGACCGTAGTACACAAATCGTCTGTCATAATACTTCCAAGAACCTACAGTTTCTGCAGTACTTCAAGTTAAATAAAGGTTCAATGGGTGCTGTTCGGGACTGCTTTTACACGACTACAAAGACAAGAGCACTTAAGTTTTGAATTTATTTATTATTTATTTATTCGTCTTAAAATATATTTTATTAACATTTAACACTGGGGTTTTCCATATTTTCGTCAGAAAAGCATTCCGCGATTATCGAGAGAATGATGTGTTATTCCAATACTGAGGTCCGATATGATTTTTCTTTAACTGATTTTGTCTGAATAGTGTGGAATGCTAACCCATCATGACCAGGATTAGATGAATTACTCCCATGGTAGTTTTTTAACGAGTGTGTTTTCTATAAGTTAGCCGGTACAAAAGCTTGCTCGCTCGTTTCCGTTGTCAGATGTCCCCAGGCAAGAGATGCCAGTCTGTACGAGTATGTCGGTAGATACGGAATAGCTCCGTTGGATTTTCCCATTGCCGTTTCCTTCCTATATGAACTCACCGAAAATACCAAAGTGCTGTCTTTGCATTGCATGAAGTAACTCGATGATGCTGCACCCAAATACAAAATCTGATAATGTCTGTTTGGGCATCGAATAAGTTGTGACCACATCGATGTTGAGACCAATAAATCGTAACTAGGAACTTTGCAGGCCATTTGGCGCATCATGTTGTGCTGGCATCACCACCACATTAAATATATTGTTTGCGGGCCGGGTCGGGTGAGAAGACCATGAGGTGGGGGGAAGCTATGTCGATTCCCACCAGACTCCCTGGAATTGTAGGCCGTTTTGCACACGGATAATTCCGTGACCGCGCGGGTTGCTTAACCGACCATGGATGCCCAATAACTCAACCCGTGACCTAGGTCTCCCATCTATGGGTTAATCGGGGTTACGAATTAATCACGTGATTTAATTACCGGGAACCACGCCCTCGGTATGCCTTGTCCAAACCGGATCACTTTTCGGATCGGATGCAGCCGAGCGACACTGCAAGGATGTACCGGCTAAAAGGAAGGGATCGTTGGATATAACAGTTCCCGGCTAGAGTAGGATTTCGAACCATGCTGGCCCAATGGGAGAAAAGACAAAATGAGCAGGAACATTCCTAATGATTATTTATTAACACGCAAACCAGGAAAGGTATGTGGCACAGTGAAAGATTTATTGGGTATGTAACGCAGGAAAGAGGAAAGAGGAAAGAGGGAGAGGTGTGGAGTGCCGACAATAATACAAGCAACTTACGAAAGCAGACACAGAGCAGGACTTGACGCGAGATTAATAACAGTAACAACAATAATGATATTCTACAGACTTACTGAACAGACAGGTGCCAGCACACTCAGGACACGCACACAGAAAAAGAAACCTCAATGAGAAGGACTTTTGCAGCCAGGGAGAGGAGGGGGTTGAGTGTTATGCTCTAGGTACCTGGGCGTTTTGGGGGAGGGGATGCTCCGAGTGCGGTACCTGACAGTAGTCGCGTTGTCTCTGGCCCAAGCCGCACGTACACATGGAGCTTGTGTTCTGAAGGAGGAGCTTTGAGTGGAGAAGGGCGGGAGTCCAGAGTGCGAGGGTGGAGTAGTGGGTGGAGACTAGAGCGAGGTGAGGTCGAGGTCATGTGGCGGAGACGAGAAGCAGGAACACACCGCGTGAAAACACCCACACAACACCACACCACTGAACTGAGGAGCTCGCCGTCTATTATAGAACCCGTAGCTCGGGGGAGGGATCATGCCGAATTTGTCGTCCTTCGCCCGAATCGGGCGCTTCTGATTGGCCCCGACCCTCACGTTGTCCGCCAGCTTGGGCCTGGTTTCGGGTTAGACGTTGGTGCAGCAGGCAGATTTACCTCAGGATGATCGGAGGGAGGTACCATGGGTTTGTGGTGGGAAGCTCAAAGCGACAGTCCACACGTAGCGCACATCGTGGATTTTGCCTTAGAAAAGAAAAGCAGAGTCGGAATGAAATTGAGGGGAAAATGATTTAATAACCCTAACTATTAGATCATCGCAACGCACCCCTGTTTGTCCACTAAACAAAAAGGAGGGAACTATCTACACGTATATTAATGGAATAACTGTCTTGGGAACCTATCTGTTGTATGCATGCGTCCCGAGAACCGCAACGATATCCATCAGGCTCTCAACTCTGTTTCACTTGTGGAGTAGATGTGGATGAGAAAAGTGTAGCAGGCACCAGGACTAGAGCGACTCCAGGAGGGTAGTTCCGGGAAAACCCCTCCGTTACATGACACATTAATTTAAAGGGTAGTGAATGCTCTGTTTTTGCACCACGGACGAGGGTGATTTCGGATAAACCGCTCCAGTCCATGACGTGTGATACTCCTCCTCTCCCCCCTCCCCCCATTCCATCCCTTATAACACTTGTATTAAAAGTCTTGGAAAGGGATATGGTATTCAGTAGTTATTTTGTTTTTTTATAAAATGCTGTACTTACTGAAAATAATCTTCCCAGCAATGGATGCTTCAGATGAAATAAATAAAATCCTCAAATATCACCTTTTTATTTGCAGTCTTCTTGTTACAATTTGGAACATATCACACCCTAAAATGCACATTTGGCCTCAATTTTTCAAAATTTTCCGGAGAGGAAGGGTGGGGCGTCCCCAGATCCCCCGAGTAAGGAGTCATTTTGCTCGTTACTTTCCTTTTTTCAAAAGTTCTGCAGTTTTCACCCATGGTAGCAGCTGCAATTATGAAGATGTTTTTGTCCCTCTGTCTCATCAAGACTTTCATATATATTTTTCTTCATGGCAGGGATGTTTCTCTATCACTTTCTTTACATTATTTGTTTTAATCTTTTTGTACTGTTGAGCCTGGTGTTGGCTTGGTGGTAAGGGTGGTGGTTTAGGATCCTCGGTCCTGAGTTCGAGCCTGCTGGCCATTGAGTTAACATCAGGGGGGTTGACTCAGCCTGTCATCCTTCCGAGGTCGGCGAAATATAGCCCAGTATACTGGTAATTAATTATCCCTGTGTCAAAGGCGACTAAAGGTTGGGCGTCAGGAAGGGCATCCGGCCATTAAAAAATTTCACAAGAAAAGGGTACCATGATTGGAGCCTGCAAAAAGCTGACCCCTGCTCAGGAAAATGCTTTAAAATGTGTGATGATGAATCTTTTCGTACTGTTCTTTATCTTCTTCAAGCCCTGACTATTTTCAGTTCTTTAACAGTACCTTCTTTTTTAGGTCATCTCTCGAGATGACCTAATAAAGCTGGACCAAATGTCTGTCCGTCTGTACGTCCGTCCGTCAACAATTTTTTTCCGATCTTGATGAAACTTAGTATGTGGGTAGAGGTCGATGAGTGTTGCACAACGATATAACTTTTTCGCGTTCAAGGTCAGGGTCAAGGTCACGAGGTCATGTAAGTTATAAAAATCGCCATTTTCAAAACCTATCTAGTCTGCCATTCTACAAGATATTCGGCAACTGTTTATTGATTATGATAGTAAAACATATTATCTTGTATCTAACGGACAGATTTTGAATGTCCGTCCCGTTTGGCCGCCACGTAACCTGGAAGATGGTCAAAAACACCTCCCGTACAAAGAAAACTTTTTACTTCCGATCTTGATGAAATTTGGTATGTGGGTCAGAGGTCGATGAGTGATACCCAACGACATATTTTTTTCCCGGATTCCGAGGTTCAGGTCAAGGTCACGGAGGTCACGAAAGTTGTGAAAGTCGCCATTTTCCAAACCTATCTAGTCTGTCATTTTAGGAGATATCTGGCAACGGTTCATCGATTATGATAGTAAAAAACATTATGGAGATGACGTCACCCCCACACGGGGCGTAATTTTATTCTAACTGCATTTTCCGTGTTTTCCTTCCACCACCAAGTTATTTTCCAGATTTCTTCCTCCTTGATGATCTTCCACACATTTCTTATCAGTTTTCCAAATCCATTTTTCCAATATGGCTGCCACACCACGTGGCCTACGACGTCATAATTGTCATCGAAACATTTCTACATGCGTCGTCGCACCAATGGTGAAAATTTTGTCTCAATCCGACGAGCAGTTGCGGAGAAAATCACGAAAGTTCTGTGCTGACAGACAAACAGACCCAAATGCAATCCCCTCTCCTTCGGCGAGGGTAGCAAGAACGGCACTCTGTTAGAGCGCATACCTCCGCCATGCAATGTCCGATCCACGAGAACATATCGTTCCCAATACATTTTTAAAGATCATGCTATATATTTGTTTTTGGTCCAATCTCTCATTGTTGAAGAATCACTTTAAAAATTAAAAAATATTCTCGTATCTGGATGTGGATACAGATCTTCACCTAAATAGAATCAATTCGTCCTTGTTGCACACCCAACCTCTCCACCAAGTTTCATCTGAATCCTTCCATGACTTTTTGGCATATCCTGCTCAGACAAAACAGGAGTGAAAACACAACTTCCGTCCACCTTTGGTAGCGGAGGTAATGAATGTTTGAATTGCTTTTTTTAACACTTATAAGCGAAGATACAAATACAGTACATAAACTAGAGGGGGAGCACTCGGTAGAGTGCAAAACCTCCGCCGCCAATACTGCTGGGTCACTTAAGTGAACCTGATATCCTATTCATTGTAGGTCAAAACGGATCAGACTCCACTGAACCACGATTGAATAAACTAAACTAGATCGACGCGCATGTAGAAATGCCCAAAAAAAGACATCGAATTTTTTTTGAAAAAAAGTTGCAAAATTTCTGGGTTTTTTCTCTAACAATTTTTTTGGGGGGGTTGGAAATCACTTAAAACATGTAGAAATGCAAAAAAAAAAATTCAAATATTTTTCAAATAAAATCGAATTTTTTTTGAAAAAAACATTTCTTTTTGGACCAAGTCCAAAATCTAATGGCATGATCCTTGGCCCATACCTAATCCCCCCACAAAGTTTCGTCAAAATCCGTCCAGGAGGTTTTCCGTAATACTGTTCACACACAAACAGACGGGGTGAAAACGGTAACCTCCATCCATCTTCGATGGCGGATGTTAAAAATGAAAGTGTATAAGCCCATCAATTTAGTACTAAGAAATATTGCTGAACAATATTCATAAAACTTTTCTACAGTGACACCTAAATCTGATAACATACATTAGTGTACATGTCTGTTCTCTTAGTATATGTTAGTGTTTACATTCATTGGTTGGACTGCTTGGGTTTATGACTGTTCTTGTAAATGGTCGGCCCACTCATTTTATGATAATGCACAAACACTAATTAATCATTTTTCCCACTTCCAATACCGACTGTTGTTAAAATACTAATTGATCTACAATCCACACACCGAGCCTGAATTTCCTCCACCACCGAATGTGGAAGGAGGTTTATGATTTCATTTGTAATTTCAATGCTATTCTGTTCAGTTTGTTGAGGGCTCCGGTTGCATACACAAATTGTAATGCAGCACTGTATGTGGGACCCAAAATATGCTTTCCAACTTAAAATATATAATCTTGCAATACAGTACTTATACCAACGATCACCTCCTCTGATTAATATGTGTACACATTATATATATATTTTTTGTGCTTGCTTGATTCTTGTGAGCTCTTTCCATCTTGGTTATGTCTGTGAACCGCATGTAACATTTATGGTGATATGCCACAGTCTCGGGAATTTCAGCAAGGACATCTAGTGCAATTACAAGGTCCAATTGAATGATTTGCTGTCATTAACTCATATTTCACTGTCTGGTATACAAAACCTTCCACTGATGAACACGTATTACAAACTCCTCGATTTTGAGTGAAAAAGCAAATTGCTTTCTCTGCAACCCATCAAGTAGGTGCATGCAGCACACCACGATATTAGGCCTCGAGCCTGTAGCTACAGTATAGTTGCACACGTGCACACCATGCCAACTGTGGGGATTGTGATTGGCTAAACTTTGTCGGTCGAATACGGAGTTATGGTTGTCATTTAAGCCTTTTGATGATGTCATTATTCAGCAATGTTGGCTGGTACTTCGATGGATTTATGGCAACTTTTCAATTAAAAAGTGAAAATATGCTCATGTTTTTGAAGATGGGAACATTGATAGAAATTCTTAGAAATCCTACAAATAATCAATGAAGATGAAATAAAGTGCTTCCATGATGAGAGCACGGAAAGAAGGAATTTTGGGGGCTCGGTCCATGACTTACTCTTGCTTTAAAGAACAGGAAAGAAAGGAGAGGGGAGGCCGGCCAGGTTTAACGTGCCTCTACATCCACATTGAAGGCATGGTTTAGGGCACGTAGGCGTAGCTTTGGTGTCATGGTGGTCAGTGAGAATGGTTCCAACGCGGTGTAAATGACGTATTTAAATGGCTATAATCTAAGATTTATGAGAAAAATAATCTCCATAAACTTGTGACCTTAAATCTTCGCAATGAGATCAGCCGCTTCACTCCACTTTCATAGGAAGCTCGGGAAAGAACTAATTTTTGAAGAAGAGGAAGTATGTTTAACCAATAAATCTTCAATACAAACTCACTTCATGGAAAAAAATTATAATTATGTATATATATATATTGTTGCGAATTCGCGCCCGCCGGCGTGCGATCGGCCACGTGACTCGAATGGCGACCGCCTCGCCCACCGGACGGACAATTCAGTCGTGACCCTCTCGGACTAATGCCGGGAGCTAGTCACGGGTGGGGGTTTAACCTCACCACACCCAGTCCGCTTCTACCCGTGCGGGTAGGGTGGAATCGCCTAAAGTCGATATACCTAAATACCCGCACGGGTAACCTTACCGAGGGGTTGTACCACGCCACAGGCCGACTCCGGACACGAACCACCTACGCAGTCCGTTCCGTGCTACAGAGATAACGAGCGGTGTTATCGTCGGCCTTGACGGTTCCGATTAATTACCGGGATGTTGCACCCACTACGTACCCTTTACGTAAAAACAAGATGGAGACCCAACGAAGGAAGGACGCAGCGAAACGGGGAACAATTCAACAAGCAAGCATTTTATTTACACAACACACGAAAAGCACACATAAAGCATGTATTTATAGCAAGAATGCACATTATAAAGCAAGGACACCAATGCAGAGCTACAACCGACTAACGCGTACACACCGGCAACACTTACACAGTCTACTTTACGGGACTCGGCACCACACACACACGTCACACAGAACCAAAAGAAAATGAAGTCGCGTCTTCCCTGCCGTGTCGATCCTTGGCGACCGTCCGCCGAAGTGGTCCCGCCTGGCCGTGACTCCGTGCTCGAGCGTGGTCGGCGGAGGTCTCTCCGGCGTGCCTCGTGCCTGCTCGTGCTGGCCCCTCGACGCCACGGACCGAGGTACACCGAGACCAGAGAACACCGAACCAAGAGCACCGACTGAGAACTCCGAACCAAGAGAGAGAGAGACTGCTTCCTGCGTCTTCCGAATCTTATACCCCGTGCGCCCGCCCTGTTGCTCCGCCCCGTTTTCGGCTCCCTCACGGGGTCGGGGTGAGGGGCGTTCCCTCACCCCGACCGCCTCACACTGTCCATCACCAATCGGCGGCGAGCTGCCCTTCCCCCTCTTCCCTCGCACCAAGCGCGGAGAAGCCAGACGGAAAAAACAGGCCGTAAAACGTGCGCATCATCCTGCTAGCTCTGCGGAGATCGTACCCGCACGGAGCCTGTTTCAACGGCGGGGGCGAAGATGTGCTGCGTGGATGGTGGGGGTGGCGCGGTTGTTGAGATGCGGCGTTGTGGTTGGTGGTTGTTGTTCAAATTAAAGAAAAGGACAGAAAAACGGCTATCTCGAAGGATCGCAGCCCGAATGAATCACATTAATTCCCTCTAAACAATGGGTTTGGGCTAACTATACATGTACTTAAAAAATATCTCACCTACCGGGACCTGAATGGTGGTTGCTAATTTCCACAGCCGTAACACTACCCCCTCCCTTTTTACAGACTCGTCCCGAGTCGTCAAATTCTCGTGTGCCATCATGTGTAGTTCTCCCCTAGTACGTTTTACCTACGGATCCCTGAGTGCGACATTCATGGTATTCGTGTCCCCAAAATAAATAACCTGAGGGCTGAGTAACTAACTGAACAAACCCACTCACACGGACGACTTAAATAAAATTGCCGGCGCTAAGACAGACATGCCGGGGGCGCACTCATATTTACAATACACAACATAACACCTTAACCTTATAATTTACACTAAAACATGGCCCAGGATCAATGGACTCTGCAGGAAACAAAACAAAGAGTCACAGAAAACCGGTGCACGGGCCTCCATTACAGGCCCGTGTTGTAGCTGCCAACAGGACAGTTCCTGCAGCTTGCAAACTGTTGCTTTGATCCTGGCGCACATGGAAATGAACAAGGGGGGGGGCAAAGCAAAACTGAACGGGGCTGGTGAACAGGGGCAGTGGGCATGGCATGGAAAAGATAGCAGGCAAACACAGCCGGCAGATGAACTGGCCGGCACAGGCCTTGAAGTAAAACACAGCAGACGATCCGGCCGGCACAGGCCTTGCAGAAAACAGCTGCAGACGATCCGGCCGGCTACAGGCCTTGCAGCAAACAGCTGCAGACGATCCGGCCCGGTACAGGCCTCGCAGCAAAACGCTGCCAGCCGATGAAGTTGGCCGGCACAGGCCTCGAAGTAACACAGCCAGCCGATGAAGTTGGCGGCCTCTTGCCATGCAGTGCAGGTTGGTGGAGGGAGTGCGGTGGTGCTGGCCACACAGAAGGCGGGCTGCGGACCTACCTACCTGTCTCCCTCCCACTATGCCTTTGCCTGTCACTGTCCATACCACTCCCTTAATTTTGCTAAAAACCCAATTTAGCCCCAATTAATTTTTTTCTTTTTACTTTTTATTTCCCCACTATAAATCGTCCCCTAACCCCCTTTACTGTCTCTGTTCAGCTAACCTATCGTCTCCCTAGCCTACTCCCACCCTACGTTCCCTTCCCGGAGGGGAATTGAGGAGGGCTAGCGTCCTGTGTCGAGGCCCAACGAAGCCTCAGGATGGCCTCCAGACTTCAGCGATCTTTAACCCAAAGTGGGTCCAGCGGCCCACAACGAGGACGAAGGATGGATGGTGCGGAGGGGTACACTTCCTATCTACCCTATCCATTAACTGTTAAACTACCCCGGGGCTTTCAACAAGCGCCTTCTCTCGTTACACTATTCGTTCTATCAACCCAGAATTCCCGTCGCCTGTGTTGGTGTCCTCACAATTTCGGGCCTCGCCCCCAATTTTCTTTCCGTGCCCTCACACGGTTTCGTGGCTGGGACGCGTGGCTCCCTTGGCAGGCACGACCCCTCTGCGCGAATCCCCTACAATGGCACCCCGCGGGCACAACACTGCCTCCGAGCCTACCAGGCTCCCTAAACACCGGGGAGTGCCCTCCATGGCGACTCCCCTGAAACGACTCCAGCGTGGCGCAGGCTGCTCCCGGGCCCCCTTTCCGAAGCGTCCACCGTGCCCACGACACTGCCCACGCGGCTAATGGCGCCCCGGGCCCCGCACCAAGCGGGCGCACCCGTGCCCACTACGCTAACCCGGCCCCCCATGGCCCTTGGCCTACACGCCGCACTAGCCCGGTGCCCGGTGCCGTACCCACTCAGCGATTACCACCGTTCGCAGCCACCGCTCCCAGGCCACGTCAACAGGGCTCCTGCACCCCTCCAAATGGGTATCGAGCCTACTTCCCCACCAACAGCAAAACGACCTCCATTTTTCAATTTCGCTAACCCACTAACTCACTTTATACTGACCCCGGAGTCCCTTGGGCGGGAGTCACTCCTTCCCCCAATCACTCATCGCACCATGCATTCCACATTCGCTCCACTCACACAGACTCGCTGGCCTCACTCACTACCATGTACTCACCTCACAGCTTTTCAACACACCACATCGCTGAATCCTGCCATCCTTCTATCTACATCCCCTAACTAACTCGTGCTCCCACGTCGTCCCTTACACTATAGCACGTTCTTTTAACACTACGTAGGCTAAACTACGTCCCCTCTACACATCCAAAGTCTTGTCACTGTCCTCAAACCAATAAAAATCATTTCCCCACCTAAATCTCAACCTAAAATCCTCTACCTAATCCATTCCACGGGCTCCATGAGACTTACCCTGCCCCATGGAAGCCGGTTCCTAACTAACACTAACCCTCCCCTAACTAGTGGTATCTGTGGCCAGGCAGGGCGGTTTCCACCCCTTGCCCCAGGGAATCCTGTTCACACGAAAGCGGAGGCTTGCTTTGTTTAACACTTTTTTTTTTCAGTTCACGCCAGCACCAGCGCACGGGACAACTCACAGCTCGCGCACCTTGCACCTGCCCGACGCTCAAGCAGCTTGCACCCGCTGCTACCTCGCTCCCTCTGGACGGGTAC
>CM068954.1:18628947-18641857 GCA_035128595.1 Eptatretus atami
AGAGAGATAACCAATCAACCTATCAATCAACGTGTGATACACTTTTTTTCCATATACTTTTGAGGTGAGGAATCGATTTCTGAGGTCCGTTGTGTGGTTCGGTGGGTCAATTCAGGGTCAAAGGTCAAGTTTCAAAATGTCATTTTTGGACTATTGGAGGGGTTTAAAACTTTTTGACCCCTGTATCAACTGCAGATGGCACTCCTACTCGATAGTTGATGAAACGATTTCCCGTTGATTCTAATCTCACTCTTCTTCTTTTCAGAGAAACGTATGATGGCTGAGCTCAAGGAGTCATTCTCCCGTGTGTCACGGAGGTGGAGAAGAAATGAAAATTCCTAGAGATCGGGGATCAAGAAGCTCAATCTCGTGCGCCAAATCTGGTGGAGATGGGCACATGCAGGCTAAGCTAAACAGAAATTATTGATGTTGGTGGAGATGCGGCAAGCATCGCCTGCCACAAAGGTTGCTACTGTACTTGTACATCAAAAGAGAAAATTGAGAGAGTGAGAAGTCACAGAAAAAGAAAGGCTGAAGATGAGGGTGTAAGGACAACCTACAAGGGCTCATACTAGGTAAGCTGACAAAGGTGTGTTTGAAGTACAAAAACATGATTGTATGTTCTGGTAGCGAGGAATTTTTACCCAATTGATATAGACACCCAGAAAGATGGGACGCGTGTTCGCGAGTTTATGAGCAAAGAACGTTTTGAACCACAGAAAAGTAACGCGCACTCCCAAACTATGAAAGATAATGCTCCCCTGATGTTTCTGATGATGAATGTCGCGAAGAAGGGTCAAGTTTGCAGCCTTTGCTTTTGTTTCTGAATCTACCTTCTGCCTGAGTGCAAGTACGCCACGTTCCGCTGCTGTAACAGTTTCACGAAAGTCCTCACATCTGCTGATTTGCCAACTGGTAGTGCAGATGAAAAAAATGCTCTGAAGGAAGTCCATCGAGTGCATGAACGCGGACAGGTCCAGAATATGGAATAGTGTTGAACTTGCATTCCCCTGTACTCGGTGCGAGGTGGCATAAGCTCGCTCGACGTGACATATTCAAGCCAAGTTGACTGACTGCATGAGTAAGGATGTTTACGTTGTTCCGGGTAGATGGGCTGTGCTGCCATTTGTTGGTTTCCGTGAGTTGCCGTTGCTAAAAGTCTCAAGGATAAGTTAAGGTAGAAGATACCCGGATTGAGGGAGCATGTGCTTCCGTTGGTGAGGCAGATCAAAGCATCGAGGCAACGGGTCGGTCAAGTACAGTGCCCATATTATGACCTATAGAGTTTAAACAGGCCAACACAATCAAGGCGACCATGCCTAAGTTTGTGAAGTTGGTTTTGGACCTGTCTCCGGTGGTAAAGTGAACCAAAGAAAATCTCTGAGCGAGCCAGTCAATTCAGAGTCACGTTACAGGTAACCAGAAATGCAGAGACCCACATTAGGACTGGCCGTCAAACTGTTTGCCACGGCATGGCAAGTTCCGAACTTCTCAAACCCTTCATGAACATGGCTTCACGGACCCACGTACGATGAGGCCCTGAGATTCCGAAAATTGGGCCGCTCGTCTACTAGGTGACAAATGCAACAGGTTCTCCACCAGTTCATGGGGTTGTGTAGAATCCGTCGGCGCCATCTTACGTGGTTTGACAACTTCGATCTCGCAGGTAGTCACAACCAATGGTCGACGCACTACCATGTCCTCCAACTAATGAATTCCCAGCAACCTCATCCCACAGGTATGCTGGAGTAGGCCGTGCTAAGCCAGGGGATGGGGGCCAAAAAAGAACCCAATTAACCTTTTGGCAAAAAATCTGCTGCCAGCAAGGCCTCCACCTGAACTTGACATCACAAAGTAATGGGTGGGAAATAAAAGATGGCACCACCAGTACCAGCAACCTCCGATCAGCCCCCAGACCCCAAGATCTCATGGATGTAGGTGCGGTGCGGGCTGTAAGGCGGCGGTGAAGGCGTGCCGGCACTGAACATTGCAGCTGTCACCAATGGAAAAGATATCAATGCCCACTGTGTATTGCGCTTGTGTTTGTCGTGACGCCTGCTTCAACCCGTTCAAACAGGAGATGCGAAGACCAAGATGAAATGGAAGAGGAAGGAGAAGCAGATGTGCAAGATGACGAAGGAACTGAACCATCTTGATCTTGGCATTCCGCTCTGATGATGAAGGGAGTGAATCGAAACGTTACTGAATAAATGCTTGACCACATCGCTCTGAAAATGTTTCATTATTATTATGATTATTTCATTTTTGGCCGAAAATGACCTTGAACTTGACCTTTGACCCACTGAATTGACCCCAAATCACAAAATTTGAACCTCAGAAGAATCGATTCTCAGGTAAAATTTATACAGAAAAGAGGTATCACCACGTGATTGTAAGTTCAATTGGTTGAAAAGTTATATTCCACCCCCATAATGTCCGTGGTGGCCATCTTGGATTATGCAAATTAGCGGAGTTTCCCCAAGGTTGCCGCTCCGGCAACACAAGCTAAATTTTCTCATATAGACCCATGTGAAGTATGAAAAACATCAAAAACAATACACTTCCTCATTACAACAAGGTTGAGTACAGAACATATACGGGTGGCAAACGGACTAATATATAAGAGCCGAGTACTATAGGTTAAGGTTTGTCTCACAAGAAGAAGAAGAAAGAAGAACAAGAAGAAGAAGAGAAGAAGAAGACAACGCCGAGCTCTGCTATGAGCAGCGTTCGCTAAACGCGAGACCGCTGGCTAAAAATGAGATTCCGAATTACTGAAATGGTAAAGCACGGTTTTTGCGGGTGCGTGGCGATTCAATGGCCGTACAAAAAGGAATTTTTTTTTTTAATTAACACGCAGGGAAGTGGGTCAAAACCCAAAAACAGGAGAAACCCTCCGAGTAAAAAGCAAAGAAAGAAGAAAAAGGTAATAGTGGGATAATTAGATGAGATTGAGATGATCGATTCGTGATTTGAATTGTTGCAAGTTGATCGCAGTTAGGGAAAACACCGCTGGGGAGGCTGTTGAAAGAAAGATGGTGAAGGGAAAGAAAGGGGTGGCAAATGGCAATTGGTATGGAGGCAAGGGAGGGTAAGGCAAGACAAGGCTGACGAGTAGAAGATAAATGGGTGTTACGAACAGATGAGAGGGATGAGGGAGAGAAACAGAGTTTTGACAGAGCAACGACAGTGGTAAAGAGTAGAAGAGACAACAGGGAAGATACTGGCTAATGGTGAGCCAAAGTTTTGGACCGTTAATCAAGTCGTGCAGCCTTGTCTTGGGACACTATCCACAAATACTGATGACTGACGGAGGAGCAACGGGCACAGTGTTTTCCATCCCCCCATCTTGACTTGGATTTGTGGACGGTGAAGAAGCTGATTGGGAGTTGAAGTATCATTTTTGATCTCTGAAGGCAGGTAATTGTGAAACTAACAGATTAGTTTTTAAATAATGTTTCAAAACAAATAATAATAATAATTGCTTTGAAAGCAGTGGACAATCAATATAATAAATAAATAACAATTGCTTATTTAATTTACTTTTGTTTTTAGAAATATTCAGCCTGCGAATTGATAAATTAAAGGTAGCTTCCGAGGTATGCGTACTGCACCTCAGCTCTCAAAGCCTGGGTTTTGATGTCAAACAGTTAGGGTTAGGGTTCTCAAATAAAATCCTCAAAGGTTGACACGCATTCATCTTTTGGAAACAACAATAATTAACCAAAAGGACTACACATCCTTCACTCACCTTCTTCGAGGATGTCAAGTTCCACAATCGTACATCGTTTTTTAACAGCACTCGCAACGCGAAGCAGCTTGCAGTCTTAGTCCATCATCGATGGGTAGACACGAGCAACCCGTAGAGAAATCTGGCAGAGGAGACACGAACAGTGTTACATCATTTGTACAGTCCACAGTTGTTTCACTACAAAAGTGTACTTGCATGTATGCTTTGATATAAGAATTCTGCTTCACTCGTAGGATTTCTTGAGGCAAAAGCACAATTAACACAAATTTCCTGAAAGACATTGGCGTGGGAAAGAGGCCATAAGGCCCATCAAAGCCTGGCGCTATTATAACCAACGCTATGTTGTTTGGCCGTGCTCTATACTTTAAATAACTGAGCGACGAGCAGGAAGGTAGCACATACACTCATTCCTTCGTTAAACGACCTTTTTCCCGGTTGAAGGTTGCAAACTGCCACCCTCCCAGAATCAGAGTAGCACGCTCCAACCATTACCGCCACCGAAGCTTACTCTTGTGAAGGTTACCTAATGCATCTTTATCGTTAGAAAATTTAGCCCAAATTGCCTGCCAGATGAAGGTCCCCACTTCCTCAAGCAGCACACAGCTTGCTGGCGTAACGAGGACATTTATCGCAAATCCCAATAAACCTATGGAATGACCTTTGAACCCTCACTCAAAAGAGAATCAACGTCACAGAAGGGATTTTATACAATCATAAAATATCTACTTTGTACATTTGATCTTACATTTTAAAATCTGCAGAAGAAATGATATTCCCTCCTTTACTCGAGACGTGGGCTTGCATTGCAAGCAAGTCCAGTGTAGTTTAATGTTATGTGTCAACGCGAGAATGGATCACAATGGAGCGAGAATAACGACTTTTCTAACAGATGGCTAAGAGGGAGTTTTTTTTATTGGCTGGCATAACAAAAGGTTTATTCCGAAGTATCAGAGCTCACTGTAAAGAAAAGGGGGAAATATATATATATATATATATATATATATACACAAAGGCACAAGTAACCAAACGACAACAAATTGACACACCAATGACAATACCCATGTTGGATGTACTCTGCTACCAGTGTCTTATGATGGAGGAAATGCCCTATCACGCGTGTAATCATCTTTCGCCACGAAAGGTGGACAGAGGTTTATGTTTTTACCCCAATCTTTCGTGACAGGGCGTTTCAAAAAATTTATGGATGGATGCGACGAAACTTTGGTGGAAGGTTGGGTGGTGTGCCAAGGACCAATTGATTTGTTTGGTGAAGATTCCAGAATCCTAGATACAATCATTTTAAAAAGTGATTGCTTCAAGACTTGAGGGATAGTGCCAGAAACAATATACAGATGATATCTCAGCAGTTAATGGACAAATTTTGGACGAAACTTGTGGATGAATTGGTTTGGTGACAAAAACATAGCCAATTAGTATTTTGGTTATGGCCATCAGTGGGATACAAAACATAAACTGTTCAGCCTGGCAGAGGTTATGCGCTCCACTGAGTGCCTATGGCAAGTTGATGCTCGGTCCACCATTGTTGCATTTGGAAATTATAATTAGGAGACCTTCCAATTTGAAACAGCTCAGAGATGCATGGTATTCGGTTTGGCCATATCACATTGGTGAACAATGAACTATCTCATGGAGAATGTGATCAATACATCCCACCATCTTAGCGGGGATCCTCCCCCATTCTAAGCACCAACTCGCGTTGAGTGCATTGCAAATATCACGTGGGCACTCGCGAGCACAACAACAATATGTACGGGTTACCATGGTCTGGAAATCCTGCTACAACACAAACTGCAATCATTGGAGACATTCCCTGCAATATATCACCTATGGTCTTCCACAACCTGTAGATAATCTTCTTTTTTAAACACAAGCCACTATCCTTTAATGTTCTGCAGGGTACAAGTGTATGCCATGAAGTAATTTAAGGCGACATCCAATGGCATAATAATTGAATTAAGTAAAATGTATCAATTCCAAGCTTGCGTCTCATTGTACGAAGAAACCCTGTTTTTTTAAACTGCCAGGCCACGTGCGGGCTGCCTTGTTTTCTACAAGTTTGGTGGAGCCGAAAGCTACCTTCCGGTGGCGCTCTCACCCAATGAGGGTTGTGTGGGAGGAAAAATTTCGTCAATGGAGCTTTTGGTCGCCACTGGACGCAAGTGTCTCGTTATCTTGCCCATCAGGGTGTCCTTGCACGCAGAGGAGTAAAAATTAAAAACAATAATAATAATAAATAATTTTTTCAAAAGCTCAAGACAAGAATTTGCATCACGTGGTTATCAATGCAGTTGTCAATCAATCCGCTGCACTATGTGCCCTGAGACTTTCCAATACTCATACCCTAACATGGCCTGGTGTGGGCTACTTGGTTTAGGGTGGTGGCCTTTGAGAATCCTCGGATCCTGAGTACAAATCCACTCCAGCTGTTGAATTAATACGCAGGTGGGATTGACTCTGCCTGCATCCTTCTGAGGTTGGCAAATGAGTGCCAGCAATGCTGGTATCCCTGTGTCGGTTAGTGGCGAACTCCTGTCGCAGGATTGTGTCCAATAGCCAAGGAGAACTGCTGAGGCCAGTACCAATGCTTCTGCACAGGTATCGGTCTCGATGGACGGATAGGATGGATGGATGGATGGATGATTGGATGACCCCTTTATTTCAAAAAAATATTCATTCTGCATGCACTTACACTCACACGTGCAATGAATTAAGCCAACCTTACTGTGTATCGTGATGGCATCCGATCAATCCCCAAAAGAAGATATGGTATATTACTTCATATCTCAACATATTTTCTAAACTCCCTCTTTCTTTAATCTTAGTTTTGCCTTTTGGCTTCTTTATACTTTTTTGCCAGTTTTTAACGCTCCTTGCTTCCATGGTGGTCCTTCAGCCTCTAAAAAAGTTTCCCATAAACCGGTTTTTTTGGATTCATTTTATTAAATGAAGCCGTCAAGACGGCAGGAAACCATTATCATAGCTTCAGCACTGTCGCATCAACCAAACTTTAAGAAAAATTAATACAACGCAATGCTCACTGCCCATTTGAGTGGTTGGCCCTCTACATACACAGTTGTTACACAGGGCCGCATTTCAAAGATGGTCCCGACAATGTTAAGATTTCCTAACCACGTTTTGCTGTAATTGCTTCTGGCTGATTATCACGAATCATTAAAACTAATTGACCTCCAAGAGTCACCCCAGGCCTGGCGCGTACATGTCCCTGTGCAGAGACTCGAGTCATTACCAGGCGACACTTCAGACGACTGGTATCGAAAGTTAATTAAGGCACAGGTGAAGGTCATTTTGGGCCAAAATTCTTTGTGCTTCCACACCCAAGCATGGCGCCGCAGGTAGAGTGCCAATTATAGCTGCAACCAGGAAAATTTGGGGAAGGTAATGGCACACAGTACCTGCTCTTTCAAAATATATCGTGCATTTCTTTAACATCCGTTACGTAAGTGCGGACACAACGGCTGGTCCTCTTCCCAACAAGTGGATGCTGCCAAGGTGGAACACCCTTGCCTGGAATGAAAACGGAGGGTATTTGTTACGTCAAGCCTGACAGTAAATAATTAATCAAACCCAGATTAGACTAGCCAGGCCTATTTACCTCACACTCCACCAAACCTAAGGTAGACATGTCATGTTTTCACCCCTGTTTTGCTGGTTGTGAGCAGGATATCTCAAACGTTACCAGACGGATTTAGGATGAAAACTTGGTGGATCATTTTGGTTGTGTGACAGGACAAAATTGGTTATATTTCAGTGAAAACTGGATCCGATAATTTTTTTAAAGTGATTTTTCTTCACCATTGAGAGATGGGCCAGAAATGAATTGGGCACGCACATCTCAAAAAGTTATGAAACGGATTCAGACAAACCTTGGGTGGACAGGTTGAGCATTTGACGAGGACGAACTTGGTTCACTTTTCGGTGAAGATCCAGATCCGAATACGAGAACTTTTTTTATTCTTCGCAAATGATTTCCTCCAGCCATTGAGATTTTCGGGACCAAAAACGATATATAGCACGATGCCACTCAAGAAAGCGGTGTCAACGGATGAATAAACTTGGTGGATGAGTTAACCCCTATACAAGCCAATTCGTTTGGTCAAAGTAACGGATGCAGATTGAGCCCATCAGGGGAAACAAAACGTAAACTGTAAACTGTTCAGCCTGGGTGGAAGGTGGTGCGCAGGTATGCGCTCTAACGAGTGCCGTTCTAGTTTATTTACTGCTTTGTGTTAATTTATGTCATTTTTTTTATTGCTTTGCGTTTAGTTTTCTTTCTCCCTTTCTGTATGTTCTGTAATTGCAAACGCAATTTTAGCTTCAGCGGCTACTCAAGTGAAATTTTAAATAAACCATCGCATCTATCCATCTATCCATCCCATCCCTACCGACCATCCTGCTGATATCATTGTACCCCTCGATGCCTGATTTGCTTCCCCAAGTACTAATTTAAATCCCAGTTAAAGCTATTAACTGTTCCTGCTGCTACCACCTTCCTGAGAGACCATTCCATGGTTAACAGACAGAACTAGCATGTAAAAAGCCTTCCTTGCTTAAAACTCTGATAACCCTCTCTTCCTGCTCCAACCAGATCTGTCACTGTGATTCTGTCTTGTCAATCTGGTTTAAAAAGATAAAATAAAATTAAAAACAAAAAAAATTTTCTGCTTCTATTCTTTCTAAAACCTTCATTGGCTAATTATTTAATATAAATTCCCTTCATATTACCGTACTTTATAATTATACAAAGTAAAGTCCTGCTCTTTCAGGTCAATGCTTACTCTACCTAGCCTCTGAACTCTGGATTGCCTTACAGAGCCTTTACTGAACCTGAAAACAAGAAGTACATACAAACAATGCTAACTGGAAGATGCAATTCCAGCCATCATCCTCATCAGTTGGGACCATAGTCCGTAACAGAGCGTTGGTGCCTGCCGAAGTAGTCTCCTTGGGCTATTGGGCACAATCCTGGATGGGGTCGCACCACTCCGCAGCAGGATACTCAAATGCTAAAAATCATCCTAAGCAGCTGGTACTTCATTTTGCCGAACTCGGAAGGATGACAGGCTAGTCAACCACCTGGTAATTAATTTACGGCAGGATTTTGAACTCGGGACCGCTTGATCCCAAGCCCACCACCCTAACCATTAAGCCACACCAGGTATAATCCAGCCAGCCACATCTCAAAATCCATCAGAAAATAACACCGAATCAGAAACAACCTCCTCTTTTAACTGCTGCCACCCCTTAACTTTTCTTTCAATTCTCTTTCAACCACTGAAGGCATCACTATAGGCTGCAATGACACAATTGTTAACAATCAAAGATGTCAAAACAGAAATAGTTGCACTTACGGCATCGTACAATGCGTACAGCCAACTCGGCCAATAAGTGATGCGGCACAGCAAAAATTTCCTCTGGCTGCAAAGGTGGACAGAGGGAGTGATTTGGGGGTTGGGAGGGGGTGGGGGAAGAGGCAAAGTAAGAAGTTGAATGATAAGGGGAAAGAAGAAAACAAAGCATTCAAGACATGACGCAACTGGAACTAACAATGTAATCTTTCAAAGTATCGGCGATGTTTACATTAACGGACATGTTTCACAAACAGATCAGGGTCCTGATTGGCAAGATTAAAGTTTCTGAGATTGAAATCCAACATGGTTTTATCGATCGAGTCCAGTGGAATACAGCATTCGTGGTCATGCAGTGAAACATTTAGAACTGCGGGTCGTATCAAAAAAGGTTATAACCATGGTATGGTAAGATTGGGTAAACTTCAAGGTATTTGTCGCGTCCGAGTACGCCATTAAATATGGAATTACTCAGAGCCGGGACCTGTTACGTCCTGATAGATGATCCAAGCTGTCTTTTTAAGGTACACTACGTTCAATATTACCTAACTTTATCATTCCCCAAGGTCCGCCCACATGAGCTGAACAACAACAAACAACAAGGAAAGCAAATGGCTGAACACACACACTTTCTTACTTTAAAAGGATTTATTTTTAAACAATGGAAAAGCACATGGAATGAGGTCAACATAGAACGCTACAATAACAGAAAAACCAAGCGGGAGTCATACAGACACAAAAAAAGGAGATTTTGCCGGCAAACTTGTATACAGTGAGAAGAAATACAAAGCTCAATCCTCACCCACGAGGAGGCGCACAGATTGCAACTTATACGCCTACACAATAATGTAGGCGGGACTTCCCTTTTCTCTAGCGATGGCCAGGGTGAATGCAGGGCTTCAATAGTGTTCCCACTTTTCGAGATTGAGGACGGAAAGGAGAACCAGTAAGGAGCAGGGCCGGTGATGGTTGGCCTTCAACTTGGCCAAGTGGTGCCCTTTTCTTCCCTTTTTCTTCTAGGCACTGTCCAAAAGCCACAGGGTGATTCCCAGCTTGAGGGTCATTTCCCCATGAGGCTTCTTCCTCCAAGCGAGGTCTCCATCATCACACATGAGGCCTCGCTTGGTTGAGTCTCCGCTGGACATTCTCTTTGGTGGACTCTGTCTCGCACCCCCGTGCATGACGGTCGACCAAAGCTTCTACTCCTTCTTCCTCGGCGGAGTTTTTTTCCCGGGTCCGACCAAGGGCGGCACAGATAAAAAATAAACGTACATCTTTTCTTCTGAGCTCGAACAGCCCAACTGCGCCCAATGACTGCACAACAGGCCAGAGAGATCGGGAATCTGCCCTCGTTGCACATGTGCCTCTCTAATATGTACGTCCACACAGAGCCCACCAACAAACAAGAGTTTCGCAAATACAATAATTTCACCCTGTCTATAATTTGCATATGCCTGCTGCCTCAGTCACAATTGCAACAAGTACTTGCTCGAAACAATTCCGTTACATGGCAATGTAACTATGGTGGAACTCACGGCCATACTATCGCTTACCAGTCCAACTATGGATCTCCACATTTTCCCAGGTAACAGTCTATTTTGAAAGGAAAGAGCTAAAATACTGTATGTTTGGAATATTAATGTGAAGAGAATACCTAAAACAGAAGAAAAAGTCTTTGAAGATGAGAGAAAAAAAAAAAAAAAAGGAAGGAGGGAAGTAGCCAAGCAATAAATGCAATGCCAAACAATTAGGTTGTTATCCCTCTCTTGTCGGCAACACTTTCTCCCGAGTATACAGCCTGCAAGACTGGTGCAACGCCATACTTACTTATACAAGGAGTGAGGCTTGCTCGGGGGTACAAGAAAATCCACGTAGAGAAGCCAGCTAATCGAGGAGAGGCACGGTGGCTGCAGCTGCTCCGGCAAAGAAAATTTGCCACGCTTGGCTACCTTGTTCCTACAAAAATAGCATTCCAAAGAATATAAAGGACAGGCAGCATATGTTTTGTACCCTTGTACCCATTTACAATCATAATGTCCTCAAATAGTGTGTGCACAGTATATATATATATAATATATATATATATATTGTTACGGCTGTGGATAATTAGCAACCACCAATTCAGGTCCGTAGGTGAAGATATTTTTTAAGTACATGTATAGTTAGCCAACCATTGTTTAAGAGGGAATAATGTTTGATTCATTCGGGCCTGCGATCCTTCGAGATAGCCGGTTTTTTCTGTCCTTTCTTTAAATTTTGAACAAAAACAACCACCAAACCACAACGCCGCTTCTCAACAACCGCGCGCACCCCCCCACCAATCCACGCAGCCACATCTTCGCCCCCTTCTGCCGTTCAACAGGCTCCGAGCGGGGTACGATCTCGCAGAGCCTAGCAGGAAGCTGCGCACTAGTTGTTACGGCCGTGTTTTTCCCGTCTGGCTTCTCCCGCGCTTGGTGCGAGGGAAGAGGGGAAGGGAGCTCGCCGCCGATTGGTGGATGGACCAGTGTGAGCGGTCGGGTGAGGGAAACGCCCCTTTTCCAGAACCTTCGAAGGAGGGTGGAGCGAAACGGGGCGTGAGCAACAGGGCGGGGCGCCGGGGGGTAATAGAGTCGGGAGACCAGGAAGCAGTCTTCTCTCTCTTGGTTCCGGTGTTCTCAGTCGGTGCTCCTTTGGTTCGGTGTTCTTGTCTCGGTGTAACTCGGGTCCGTGGGCGTCAGGGGCCAGCACCGAGCAGGCACGAGGCACAGGCGCGGAGCGACCTCGCTGACGCACGCTCGAGCACGGGAGTCACGGCGCAGGCGGGACCACTTCGGCGGCGACGGTCGCCAAGGGACTCCGACACGAGCAGGAAGTCGCGACCTTCCATTTCTTTTGGGTTCTATTGTGAACGTGTGTGTGCAGCGCCGAGTCCCCAGTAAAGTAGAAACTGTGTAAGTGTTGCCGTGTGTACGCGTTAGTCGGTTGTAGCTCTGCATTGTGTGCCTTGCTTTTATATGTGCATTCTTCTATAAATACATGCTTTATTGTCTATTTCGTGTGTTGTGTTAAATAAATGCTTTTTGCTTGTTGAATGTTCCCCGTTTCGCTGCGTCCTTCCTTCGTTGGGTCTCCATCTTGTTTTACCGTAAGGGTACGTAGTGGGTGCAACATCCACGGGTAATTAATCGGAAACCGTCAAGGCCGACGATAACACCGCTCGTTATCTTTCCTGTACAACGGAACGGACTGCGGTAGGTGGTTCGTGTCCGGAGTCGGCCTGTGGCGTGCTACAACCCTGCGGTAGGTTACCCGTGCGGGTATTTAGGTATATAGACTTTCTGGCGATTCACCCCTAACCCCGCGCACGGGTAGAATGCGGACTGGGTTTGTGGTGAGGTTAAACCCCCACCCGTGACTAGCCTCCCGGCGTTAGTTCCGAGAGGGTCACGACTGAAATGTCCGTCGGTGGGGCCGAGGCGGTCGCGAGAAATTCGATCACGTGGCCGATCGCACGCACGGCGGGCCGGCGAAATTCGCACACTGGTGTACAGGAGGTGAATTCGAATCCCTCCCCGTCTCTCAAGCTAAATTTACGGGAATGCGGTCCAGGGGGTAGAAGGAGCGACCCCCGATTCCCTCCAAATAACGAGGCGAGCTAAATTAGCAGAGCTACAACCGACTAACGCGTACACACGGCAACACTTACACAGTTCTACTTTACGGGACTCGGCGCTGCACACACACGTTCACATAGAACCCAAAAGAAAATGGAAGTCGCGACTTCCCTGCT
>CM068954.1:18641867-18652790 GCA_035128595.1 Eptatretus atami
GAAGCCAGACGGGAAAAACAGGCCGTAAAACGTGCGCAGCCTCCTGCTAGCTCTGCGGAGATCGTACCCGCTCGGAGCCTGTTGAACGGCGAGGGGGCGAAGATGTGGCTGCGTGGATGGTGGGGGGGGTGGCGCGGTTGTTCGATTGTTGAGAAGCGGCGTTGTGGTTGGTGGTTGTTGTTCAAATTAAAGAAAGGACGAAAAAACGGCTATCTCGAAGGATCGCAGCCCGAATGAATCACATTATTCCTCTAAACAATGGTTTGGCTAACTATACATGTACTTAAAAATAATCTCACCTACGCGGACCTGAATGGTGGTTGCTAATTCCACAGCCGTAACAATATATATATATATATTATATATATATTACTGTACACACACATATTGAGGACATTATGATTGTAATGGGTACAAGGGTACAGAAACATGCTGCCTGTCCTTTATATCTTTGGAATGCTATTTTTGTAGGAACAAGGTACGCCAAGGTGCAAATTCTGCCGGAGCAGCTGCAGCCACCGTGCCTCTCTCGATTAGCGTGCTTCTCTACGTGGATTTCTTGTACCCCGAGCAAGCCTCACTCCTTGTATAGAGTAAGTATGCGTTGCACAGTCTTGCAGGCTGTAATACTCGGGGAGAAAGTGTGCGACAATAGAGGGATAACAAACCTAATTGTTGGCATGATTTATTGCTTGGCTACTTCCTCCTTCCTTTTTTTTTTTTTTTCCTCTCAAAGACTTTTCTTCTGCTTTTAGTATTCTCTCACATTAATATTCCAAACATACAGTATTTTAGCTCTTTCCTTCAAAATAGACTGTTACCTGGAAAATGGGGAGGGATCCATAGTTGGACTGGTAAGCGTAGTATGGTCCGTGAGTTCCACATAGGTTACATTGCCATGTAACGGATCTGTTCGAGCAAGTAGCTTGTTGCATGTGACTGAGGCAGCAGCATATGCAATTTATAGACAGGGTGGAAATTATGTATTTGCGAAACCTCTTGTTTGTTGGTGGGGCTCTGTGTGGACGTACTATAGCAGAGGCACATGTGCAACGAGGCAGATTCCGATCTCTCTGGCCTGTTTGTGCCAGTCATTGTGGCGCAGTGGGCTGTCGAGCTCAGAAGAAAAGATGTACGTTTATTTTTTATCTGTGCCGCCCCCTTGGTCGGGACCCGGGAAAAAACTCCGCCGAGGAAGAAGAGTAGAAGCTTGGTCGACTCGTATGCACGGGGGTGGAGACAGAGTCCACCAGAGAATGTCCAGCGGAGACTCAACCAAGCGAGGCTCATGTGTGATGATGGAGACCTCGCTTGGAGGAGAAGCCTCATGGGGAATTGACCCAAGCTGGGATCACCCTGTGGTTTTGGAGTGCCTAGAAGAAAAAGGAGAAAAGGGCACCACTTGGCCAAGTTGAAGGCCAACCCATCACCGGCCCTGCTCCTTACTGGTTCTCCTTTCCGTCCTCATCTCGAAAGTGGACACTATTGAGCCCTGCATTCACCCTGGCCATCGTAGAGAAAAGGGAAGTCCCGCCTACATTATTGTGTAGTCGTATAAGTGCAATCTGTGGCCTCTCGTGGGTGAGGATTTGAGCTTTTATTTCTTCTCACTGTATACAAGTTTGCCGGCAAATCTCCTTTTTGTGTCTGTATGACTCGCTTGGTTTATTCTGTTATTGTAGCGTCTTGTTGACCCTCTTCCATGTGCTTTTCATTGTTAAAAAATAAATCCTTTAAAAGGTAAGAAAGTGTGTGTCAGCCATTTGCTTTCCTTGTTCGTTTGTTGTTGTTTCAGCTCATTTGGGCGACCTTGGGGAATGATAAAAGTTAGGTAATATTGAACGTTGTACCTTAAAAGACAGCTTGGATCATCTATCAGGACGTAAGGTCCCGGCTCTGAGTAATTCCATATTAATGGGTACTCGGACGCGACAATACCTTTGAAGTTTACCAATCTTACCATACCATGGTTATAACCTTTTTTGATACGGACCCGAGTTCTAAATGTTTCACTGCATGACCACGAATGCTGATCCACCTTGACTCGATCGATAAACCATGTTTGGATCATCTTCAGAAACTAATCTTGCCATCAGCACCCTGATCTGTTTGTGAACATGTCCGTTAATGTAAACATCGCCGATACTTTGAAGATTACATTGTTGTTCCAGTTGCGTCATGTCTTGAATGCTTTGTTTTCTTCTTTCCCCTTATCATTCAACTTCTTACTTTGCCTCGTCCCCCACCCCCTCCCAACCCCCAAATCACTCCCTCTGTTCCACCTTTGCAGCAGAGGAAATTTTGCTGTGCCTGCATCACTTATTGGCCGAGTTGGCTGTACGCATTGTACGATGCCGTAAGTGCAACTATTTCTGTTTGACATCTTTGATTGTAGACAATGTCATTTGCAGCTAAGTGATGCCTTCAGTGGTGAAAGAGAATTGAAAAGAAAAAGTTAAGGGTGGCAGCAGTAAAAGAGGAGGTTGTTTCTGATTCGGTGTTTATTTTCTGATGGATTTTGAGATGTGGCTGGCTGGTATTATACCTGGTGTTGGCTTAATGGTTAGGGTGGTGGGCTTGGGATCCAAGGGTCCCGAGTTCAAATCCTGCCGTTAAATTAATACCAGGTGGGGTTGACTCAGCCTGTCATCCTTCCGAGTTCGGCAAAATGAGTACCAGCTTGCTGGGATGATTTAGCCATTTGAGTATCCTGCGTCGGAGTGGTGACCCATCCAGGATTGTGCCCAATAGCCCAGGAGACTACTTCGGCAGCACCAACGCTCTGTACGGACTATGGTCCCAACTGATGAGGATGATGGCTGGAATTGCATCTTCAGTTAGCATGTTGTGTACTTCTTGTTTTCAGGTTCAGTAAGAGGCTCTGTAAGGAATCCAGAGTTCAGAGGCTAGGTAGAGTAAGCATTGACTGAAAGAGGCAGGACTTTTACTTTGTATAATTATAAAGTAGGTAATTATGAGGGAATTTATATAAATAATTAAGCCAATGAAGGTTTTAGAAAGAATAGAAGCAGAAATTTTTTTTTGTTTTTATTTTATTTTATCTTTTTTAAACCAGATTGACAATGACAGAATCACAGTGACAGATCTAGTTGGAGCGAGAAGAAGAGGGTTATCAGAGTTTTAAGCAAGGAAGGCTTTTTACATGCATAGTTCTGTTGTTAACCATGGAATGGTCTCTCAGGGAAGGTGGTAGCAGCAGGAACAGTTAATAGCTTTAACTGGATTTAAATTAGTACTTGGAAGCAATGCAGGCATCGAGGGGTACAATGATATCAGCAGGATGGTCGGTAGGATGGATGGATAGATGGATAGATGGATGGTTTATTTAAAATTTCACTTGGTAGCCGTGAAGCTAAATTGCGTGCAATTACAGAACAACAGAAAGGAGAAAGAAAACTAAACGCAAAGCAATAAAAATAAATGACAGAAATTAACACAAAGCAGTAAATAAACTAGAACGGCACTCGTTAGAGCGCATACCTGCGCACACCTCCACCAGGCTGAACAGTTTACAGTTTACGTTTTGTTTCCCACTGATGGGCTCAATCTGCATCCGTACTTTGACCAAAATCGAATTGGCTTGTTAGGGTAACTCATCCACCAAGTTTTATCATCCGTTGACACCGCTTTGATGCATCGTGCTATATATCGTTTTTGTCCCGAAATCTCAATGGTGAGGAATCATTTGAAGAATAAAAAAAGTTCTCGTATTCGGATCTGGATCTTCACCGAAAGTGAACCAATTCGTCCTCGTCAAATGCTCAACCTGTCCACCAAGGTTTGTCTGAATCCGTTCATAACTTTTTGAGATGTGGTGCCCAATCATTTCTGGCCCCATCTCTCAATGGTGAAGAATCACTTTAAAAAAATTATCGGATCCAGTTTTTCACTGAAATATAACCAATTTGTCCTTGTCACACACCAAAATTGTCCACCAAGTTTCATCCTAATCCGTCTGTAACGTTTTGAGATATCCTGCTCACAAACCAGCAAACAGGGGTGAAAACATGACATGTCTACCTTAGGTGGTGGAGGTGTGGAGGTAAATAGGCCTGGCTAGTCTAATCTGGGTTTGATTAATTATTACTGTCAGGCTTGACGTACAAATACCCTCTGTTTTCGATCCAGCAAGGGGTGTTCCACCTTGCAGTCCACTTGTTGGGAAGAGGACCAGCCGTTGTGTCCGCACTTACGTAACGGATGTTAAAGAATGCACGATATATTTTGAAAAGAGCAGGTAACTGTGTGCCATTACCTTCCCCAAATTTCCTGTTGCAGTATAATTGGCACTCTACCTGGTCGCATGCTTGGGTGTGGGTAAGGCACAAGAATGTTTGGCCAAAATGACCTTCACCTGTGCCTTAATTAACTTTCGATACCAGTCGGTGTTCGCGGTAATGACTCGAGTCTCTGCACAGACATGTACGGCCAGGCCTGGGTGACTCTTGGAGGTCAATTAGTTTAATGATCGTGATAATCAGCCAGAGCAATTACAGCAAAACGTGTTAGGAAATCTTAACATTGTCGGGACCATCTTTGAATGCGGCCTGTTTGTAACAACTGTGTATGTAGAGGGCCACCACTCAAATGGGCAGTGAGCATTGGTTGTATTAATTTTTCTTAAAGTTTGGTTGATGGACAGTGCTGAGCAGTAATGTTTCCTTCCGTCTTGACGGCTTCATTTAATAAAATGAATCCAAAAAACCGGTTTATGGGAAACTTTTTAAGAGGCTGAAGGACACCATGGAAGCAAGGAGGTTAAAACTGGCAAAAAAGTATAAAGAAGCAAAGGCAAAACTAAGATTAGAAAGAGGAAGTTAGAAAATATGTTGAGATATGGAAGTAATATACCATTCTTCTTTTGGGGATTGATCTGATGGCCATCACGATACACAGTAAGGTTGGCTAATTCATGCAGTGTGAGGTGTAAAGTGCATGCAGATGAATATTTTGAAATAAAAGGGGTCATCCATCCATCCATCCATCCATCCATCTATCCGTCCATCGAGACCATACTCTGTGCAGAGCATTGGTACTGCCTCAGCAGTCTCCTTGGCTATTGGACACAATCCTGGACAGGTCGCCACTCCGACACAGGATACCAGCATGCTGGCACTCATTTTGCCAACCTCAGAAGGATGACAGGCAGAGTCAATCCCACCTGGTATTAATTCAACAGTGGAGTGGGATTTGTACTCAGGATCCGAGGATCTCAAGCCCACCACCCTAACCAGTAAGCCCACACCAGGCATGTAGGGGTGATGAGATGAAAGTCTCAGGGCACATAGTGCAGCGGATTGATGACAACTGCATTGATAACACGTGATGCAAATTCTTGTCTTTGAGCATTTAAAAAATTATTATTATTATTATTGTTTTTTTTTTTACTCCTCTGGTGCAGGACACCCTGATGGGCAAGATAACGAGACACTTGCGTCAGTGGGACCAAAAGCTCCATGACGATTTTCTCCCACACAACCCTATTGGTGAGCAGCGCACCGGAAGGTAGCTTCGGCTTCCACCAACTTGTAGAAACAAAGGCAGCCCGCACGTGGCCTGGCAGTTTAAAAAACAGGGTTTCTTCGTACAATGAGACGCAAGCTTGAATTGTACATTTTACTTTAATTCAGATTATTATGCCATGATGGCCTTAAATTACTTCATGGCATACACTGTACCCTGCAGGACATTATAAGGAAGTGGCTTGTGTTTAAAAAAAGAAGATTATCTACAGGTTGTGGAAGACATAGGTGATATATTGCAGGAATGTCTCCAAGTTTGCAGTTTGTGTTGTAGCAGGATTTCCAGACCATGGTACCTCGTACATATTGTTTGTGTCGGAGTGCCCACGTGATATTTGCAATGCACTCACGGGTTGTTCTGGTAGAATGGGGAGGATCCCGCTAAGATGTGGGATGTATGATCACATTCTCCATGAGATAGTTCATTGTCAACAATGTTATATGGCCAACCGATACCATGCATCTCTGAGCTGTTCAAATTTGAAGGTCTCCTAATTATAATTCCTAAATGCAACAAGGTGGACCGAGCATCAACTTGCATGGCACTCAGTGGAGCGCATACCTCTGCCAGGCTGAACAGTTTATGTTTTGTATCCCACTGATAGGCCATAACCAAAATCTAATTGGCTTGTTTTTGTCACCAAACCAATTCATCCACCAAGTTTCGTCCAAATTTGTCCATTAACTGCTTGAGATATCATGCTGTATATTGTTTCTGGCACTATCCCTCAGTCTTGAAGAATCACTTTTAAAATGATTGTATCTGGATCTGAATCTTCACCAAAATCAAATCAATTGGTCCTTGGCACACACCCAACCTGTCCACCAAGTTTCGTCCGCATCCATCCATAATTTTTTGAAACGCCCTGTTCACCGAAAGATGGGTGAAAAACATAACCTCTGTCCACCTTTGGTGGCGAAGATGATTACACGCGTTGATAGGGCATTTCCTCCATCATAAGACACTTGGTAGCAGAGTACATCACATGGTATGTCATTGGTGTGTCAATTTGTTGTCGTTTGTTACTTGTGCCTATTGTGTATATATATATATATATATATATATATATTTCCCCCCTTTTCTTTTCAGTGAGCTCTGTATACTTCTGAATAAACCTTTGTTATGCAGCATAAAAAAACTCCCTCTTAGCCATCTGTTAGAAAAGTCGATATCTCGTCCATGTGATCACATTCGCGTGAACCACATGAACATAACTACACTGACTTGCTTGAATGCAAGCCACGTCTCGAGTAAAGGAGGGAATATCATTCTTCTGCAGATTAAAATGTAAGATCAAATGTACAAGTAGATATTTTATGATTGTATAAAATCCCTTCTGTGACGTGATCTCTTTTGAGTTGAGTTCAAGGTCATTCCATAGTTTATTGGGATTTGACGATAAATGTCCTCGTTACGCCAGCAGTGTGTGCTGCTTGAGGAAGTGGACCTTCATCTGGAGGCAATTTGGGCTAATTGTTCTAACGATAAAGATGCATGGTAACCTTCACAAGAGTAAGCTTCGGTGGCGTAATGGTTGGAGCGTCTACTCTGAATCTGGGAGGGTGGCAGTTTGAACCTCAACCGAGTCGTACGAAGGAATGGTGTGTGCTACTTCCTTGCTCGTCGCTCAGTATTTAAAAGTATAGAGCACGGCCAAACAACATTAGGTTGGTTATAATAGCGCAGGCTTTGATGGGCCTTATGGCCTCTTTCCACGCCAATGTTCCTTGTCAGGAAATTTGTGTTATTGTGCTTTTGCCTCAAGAATCCTACGAGTGAAAGCAGAATTCTTATATCAAGCATACGATGCAAGTACACTTTTGTAGTGAACAACTGTGGACTGTACAAATGATGTAACACTGTTCGTGTCTCCTCTGCAGATTTCTCTTACTGGGTTGCCTCGTGTCTACCCATCGATGATGGACTAAGACTGCAGCTGCTTCGCGTTGCGAGTGCTGTAAAACGATTACGATGTGAACTTGACATCCTCGAGAAGGTGAGTGAGGATGTGTAGTCCTTTTGGTTATTATTGTTGTTTCAAAGATGAATGGTGTCACCTTTGAGGATTTTATTTGAGAACCCTAACCCTAACTGGTTTGACATTCAAACCCAGGCTTGAGAGCTGAGGTGAGTACGCATACCTCGAAGCTAACCTTTAATTTATCAATTCGCAGGTGAATATTTCATAAAAACAAAAGTAAATTAAATAAGCAATTGTTTATTTATTTATTATATGATGTCCACTGCTTTCAAAGCAATTATTATTATTATTTTTTTGAAATTATTTAAAAACTAATCTGTTAGTTTCACAATACCTGCCTTCAGAGATCAAAAATGATACTTCAACTCCCATCAGCTTCTCACCGTCCACAAATCCCAAGTCAAATGGGGGATGGAACACTGTGCCCGTGCTCCTCCGTCAGTCATCAGTATTGTGGATAGTGTCCAAGACAAGGCTGCACGACTGATTAACGGTCCAACTTTGGCTCACCATTGAGCAGTATCTTCCCTGTGTCTCTTCTACTGCTATTACCACTGTCGTTGCTCTGTCAAACTCTGTTTCTCTCCCTCATCCTCTTCATTCTGTTCGTAACACCCATTTATCTTCTACTCGTCAGCCTTTCTGCCTTACCCTCCCTTGCCTCCATACCAATTGCCATGCCACCCCTTTCTTTCCCTTCACCATCTTTCTTTTCAACAGCCTCCCCAGCGGTGTTTTCCCAACTGCGATCAACTTGCAACAATTCAAATCACGAATCGATCATCTCAATCTCATCTAATTATCACTATTACCTTTCTTCTTTCTTTGCTTTTTTACTCGGAGGGTTTCTCCTGTTTTTGGGTTTGACACTTCCCCTGCGGTGTTAATTAAAAAAAAAAATTCCTTTTGTACGGCCATGGAATCGCCACGCACCCGAAAACCGTGCTTTACCATTCAGTAATTCGGAATCTCATTTTTAGCAGCGTCTCGCGTAGCGAACGCTGCTCATAGAGAGCTCGGCGTTGTTCTTCTTCTTCTTCATTGTTCTTGTTCTTGTTCTTTCCTTCTTCTTCTTCTTGTGAAGACAAAACCTTAACCTCTAGGACTCGGCTCTTATATATTAGTCCGTTTGCCACCCGTATATGTTCTGTATCACCCTTGTTGTAATGAGAAGTGCATTGTTTTTTGATGGTTTCATACTCACATGGGTCTATAGAGAAATTTGGCTTGGTTGCCGAAGCGGCAACTTGGGGAACTCCGCTAATTTGCATAAATCCAAGATGGCCACTACGGACGGGGGTGGAATATAACTTTTCAACCAATTAACTTACAATCACGTGTGATACCTCTTTTCTGTATAATTTTGACCTGAGGAATCGATTTCTGAGGTCAATTTTGTGATTTGGGGTCATTCAGGGTCAAAGGTCAAGTTCAAGGTCATTTTCGGCCAAAAATGAAATAATATAATAATAATGACATTTTCAGAGCGATGGTGGTCAAGCGTTTATTCAGTACGTCGATCACTCCCATTCATCTCAGAGGCCGAATGCAAGATCGATGTTCAGTTTCCTCGTCATCTTGCACATCTGCTTCTCCTTCCTCTTCCATTTCATCTTGGTCTTCGTCTCCTGTCTTGAACGGGTTGAAGCAGGCGTCACGACAAACCAAGCGCAATACACAGTGCATGATATCTTTCCATGGTGACAGCTGCAACGTTCAGTGCCGCAGCGCTTCACCGCCGCCTTACAGCCGCCCCGCACTACATCCATGAGATCTTTGGGGTCCTGGGGGCTGATCGGAGGTTGCTGGTACTGGGGTGCCATCTTTTATTTTCCCACCATACTTCGTGATGTCAAGTTCAGGTGGAGCCTGCTGGTCAGCAGATTTTGCGAGTATGGTCTGCATCCCTGGTTAGCACGGCCATACTCCAGCATACCTGCGGGATGAGGTTGCTGGAATTCATGTGAGAGGACATGGGTAGTGCGTCGACCATTGGGTGTGAATACCTGGAGATCGAAGTTGTCAAACCACGCAAAGATGGCGCCGACGGTTCTACACAACCCCATGAACTGGTGGAGAACCTGTGCATTGTCACCTAGTAGACGAGCGGCAATTTTCAGAATCTCAGGGCCTCATCATACGAGGTCGTGAAGCCATGTTCATGAAGGGGTTTGAGAAGTTCGGAACTGCCGTGCCGGTGCAACAGTTTGACGGCCAGTCCTAATGTTGTCTGATTTCTGGTTCCTGTAACGTGACTCTGAATTGACTGGCTCGGCTCAGAGATTTCTTGGTCACTTTACCACCGGAGACCAGGTCCAAAACCAACTTCAGCAAACTTGGGCTGGTCGCCTTGATTGTGTTGGCCTGTGTAAACTCTGATAGGTCATAATTGGCACTGTACTTGACCGACCGTGCCTCATGCTTGATCTGCCTCACCACGGAAGCAATGCTCCTCTCATCCGTATCATCTACCTTAACTTTCTTGAGACTTTTAGCAACGGACTCACGGAAACCAACATATGGAGCACAAGCCATCTACCCGAACAACGATAACATCCTTACTCATGCAGTCAGTCAACTTGCTTAATATGTCACGTCGAGCGAGCTTGCCACCTCGATCCGAGTACAGGGAATGCAATTCAACACTATTCCATATTCTGGACCTGTCTCGGTTCATGCACTCGATGACTTCCTTCAGAGCATTTTCATCTGCACTACCAGTTGGCAAATCAGCATTTATGTGGGTGACTTTTCTATTGTATAACTTTATAGCAGCAGAACGGTGGGGTATTGCACTCAGCAGAATGTAGATCAGAAAACAAAAGCAAGGTGCAACTTTTGACCCTTCTAGCGAGACTGATCATCATTACCGCTACTCACCAACATCCCAAGGGCATATCTGTATCGTTGGGAGTGGGTTAGCGTTCTGTGTCAAAACGTTCTTTGGTCATACACTCTACGGGAACGCGGTCCATCTTTCTGGGATGGGTCATATTCAATCAATGGGGTAAACCATTTCCTCGCTACGAGAACATTTACCAATCACGTTTTGTACTCAGAACACACCTTTGTCAGCGGACCTTAGGGTATGAAGGAACCTATGGTGTGGTCGTTACACCCCTCATCTTCAGCCTTTTCTTTCCTGTGACTTTTTCTCATCTTCTCTCCAATTTTCTCTTGCGATGTATTAAGTACACGTAGCAACTTTTGTGGCAGGCGATGCTTGCCGCATCTCCACCAACATCAATAATGTTCTGTAGCTTAGCCTGCAGGTGCCCATCTCCACCAGATTTGGCGCACGAGATGAGCTTCTTGATCCCGATCTCTAAGTGAATTTCATTTCTTCTCCACCTCCGTGACACACCGGGAGAAGACTCCTTGAGTCAGCCATCATACGT
>CM068954.1:18653048-18665094 GCA_035128595.1 Eptatretus atami
GCTCTTGGACACATTTGTCCTTGTTCCAAATTGTAAGCAAGTTAACTCTCAGTCTAGACCGATAATAAACCCGTTTGCTTGATTACATTGGTGCTGAGACTGATTTTAACATGGCACATTCGTCTACCTAGCCTTGGTTGGCATTTGATTCGATGCATTGTTCAAATACTTGAAAGAATGAGTGTTTGAATTTTGATGACGTGTTTTAATTATGAAAAAATGATTTTTTTGCTAAATTTGACAAATGACAGTTGTAATGATATGTATTTACCCGTTTGCCAAAAAATCTTAATTTTGTTTTTTTTTTTTGTTAAAATGTCCAAGCTCGTGGAAGAGCTAGAACACAGAACAGAAATAGAACAGAACACATTAGAAACCAGGGAAACATGCAACAGCAGTGTAGGAGGACACGTGGAGGAAGAATGATAGAGGGAGAGGACATGGGGTGGGGGGGCTTTAAAGCTGGATCCAAGCTCAAATTACAAAATGGGGGAGAAAGAACAAGAAGGGACAAAATAGAATGGAAAACTAAAAATGAAATGTGGGTGGAGGGAGAGCACATTTACCTTGAAAGGAAGGGTTGCATTGAGGAGGGTTAATGAGATAGGTGTGTGTGTGTGTGTGTGTGTTGTGTGTGTGTTGTGTGTGTGGTGTGTGTGCGTGCGTGCGCGTGTGTGCTCAGGAGTCGAACACCCATCTTTTGAAGCCCTGTGGTTAATTTCCTCATTGGGACCAATTTTATCACAATGAGGAAATTGGTTCCACATGTGGAGAAAAGAGCATAAAGAGTGCAGAGTGAACTTGAGCCTGTTTTTGGTAGTGTTACCATAAGTAGAAATTGAAGGATGTATGCCCCCTCGAAAAACGTTGGGCGGTTGGTGGGGGGGGGCGGGTGGTGGGCTGTAAAATCAACAAGAAAGAGCAGAGGGTGCAAGACCAAAAATAAGGCACAAGAAGACAGGCCACCAACTTGTCATGTGAAGGTAATGGGCCTAGAGATGCCAATGTTCTTGAGAACATTGGTCTCCACAGCATCAAGATGAAAGGCGTGAGGTCGAGTCTGCCAGCCTAAAGGGGAGAGCAGTACTTCATAGAACTGCAAAGTAAATACTTTTGGGATGTTGCATGTTTGGATTTGCCAAAGAAAACCTTGGCACAATGGAGGATGCCCAGTCAGTCAGTGAGATTGTGAACTTCTTCAAGAGGTTAAAGGAAGTAGATTGGAAGGTTTGCCAGAGGGTCCTTTGGGAGAGACAGAGTGAGGATATGAGATTTTCCTTGGTTGAAATGTTTCCCAAGTGTTGTCAGTTCCTAATTATAAAGGTGTTGATGTTTATAACAGCTGTGGCATGATTGTGTGTGTGCAGTGCACATCACTTTGCTGCAACAACTGCAGGTCTGAAATCACAACACAGAGTGACATTTTCAGGTGTGAGTGCAAAATATTTTGATTTTATTTGTTTTTATGAGTTTCTTCTATCTTTATGAACATAGATAAAAAGCATAATAATTTGTGGATTCAGTGGAGTTCACACTGCATGGGATTACATTTTCACCTAATTTGTCAGACATTGCTATTTTTAAAATGTATTTTCTGTTTAACCAGTCACCGAGAAATGCAGACTTCAATTGAGAGACTTTGATAGAGAATTTTGATTGCTTCCGTGGAATAAGACAGTGAAAGGCACGCTGACTTCGCCGTTGAACTACCTTGGGCTTTTTGTTTTCCAGCCTCTCGAGATCTGGACCCATGGCGGCCTACGTAAACCCTCATGGATATGTGCACGAGGCCCTCACTGTCCACAAGACCACTAATGTCAATCTGTCTGGCCGCCCATCCACTCAGTACAGCTGGTTTCCAGGGTAACTGCCATGATGTTGTGTTCTATTTTTGGTTAAACAAATATTTGACTCAAACGGTTATACAGCAGTATAAACGAAGTCCATCATTCAGGACTGAACACGTCGCCTGATGGCCATTCCACTAAAGATGGACTAAATGTCCTTGAAATTCACGTCATTATTTGACTCCATATACCAGGTGAGTCTGAGTCTGAGAGGTCGGTGGTTCGAACCCCGGCTGTGTCATATCAAAGACTAATAATGATACGTGCTGCTTCCTTGCTTGGCACTGAGCAATTAAAAAAAGGATAGATCACGGACAAACAATGCTTGATGTGCCTTACGGCCTTTTCCTGCATTGAAATTCCTTGCAAGGGAACTCTGTATTGTTACATTATTTGGTTTCTTATAGGGAGGTGCAGAGGTAGCGTATTTAACTGTGAGCTGTCTACTCTGCGGGTTTGATTCCTGACCTGACTATCAGAGTAGAGACTGGTGGATTGGTGCTTTGCAGGTACAGTGTAACATCGATGGGTATGCCACACCTCACAATGTGAAATATGCCATCATGGCGTCTCACCACGCAGTGCTAATGTCTCTCCACCAGTTGAGATCACGATCATTTATCGTGCTTTGATCTCGCTCGTTAATCCATGTGGTTAATCCCCTTCTCATTTGTTAAACCATGTCACCCCCTTCCTCCAGAGTTCCGCATTTGTATTATACATTGGTTACGAGGAACTGACTTGCTTTTGAAGCGAGTTTATTCCATCAGACACAAAAGTATTTCTCTCTTGTCATAAGTTTGTTGTTGTCTTTTTCTTTTGTTTGCAAGATGCTCAGCAATCCCTTTCTGCTACGGTTAGATTAAACAGCCAAATCGATGCTGTATAAATAGTTGACTAATCAATTTCCATAAGGCCATTGATCAGGTATTTAGAAATGGTCACCTGACTTTTGACTTTCGTTTATTATACTTAAAGCTTGTAGTGTGATGCCAATTGAAATAGAAACCTTATGATAGCCTCGCAGATCATCTCACATGGTGCTTTGTCACATTGACAGTTCAGGTGATATTTTTCTTCTTTATTTAGCTGGTAAATTTGATGTTTGTATCTTACAACAGGTATGCCTGGACCATTGCACGGTGCCGTCACTGTGGATACCACGTCGGCTGGAAGTTTTCGGCCACATGCAAGGAGCTTACGCCACCAAAGTTTTGGGGCCTAACCCGCTCTGCACTCCGACCCAGAATGCCAAGTGACGTTGATGAAGAAGGAACGTCCTCATGGCAGCCGTGTTTGTGAACTTTCAAATGGATTTCCATTTGTATGTTGCGAACCGTGCGCAATGCTTCCTCTGCTGTGAAAAACAAATATCCTGTTATCTATCGGCTTACTCTTTCTCGGATCTATAACAACTGCTCGGGGTCATCTACCTGCAACATACGCTTAAGTGGTGGAAAGTTTGCTCCACGCTTCCCCCCCCCCTCCCCTCCATCCTGTTTGATTTTACATTTTCTCCCCTTGTCAACCTTCTTTTTCTCATCTCACTTTCCCACCCTCAACTCAAACCATCCATGTACATAACATATAAATGGCCACAAATGCTTCTTGTAATGGCAGTCATTGATACCTGGCTTTGTTTAACAAAAGGCGTGGGACCGTAAACGCTTGTAAAGCACAAATCCCCCTCTCAATATAACCTCCGACAGAAAGTTTTCATGGCGCTTTTACCTGTGGAAAATCTTTGGCTGCGTGGGCATAGATTGTAAATCTGTACAGCTGTGTGCATGTTTCGAACAGACCGTAAAGCATGCCTGCAGTGCAAGCATGTTCAGTAAAGGAACGGAAACCATTTGCTTTATTTGTTTGTTTATTTATTTTTATTCCTCCTCACTGAGGTGGGTCGGTGGAAATACGATTCTTTCAGAGGATAACCGTAGCAATCTTTATTCGGAACCATTAAGGCCTGTAGGGACGATGTATTTACCACTGTATAGACACTGCGCTCACTGGTTGGCTGGGCTGAAGGGATGACCTACAGAAATGCACACTGTTTTCTAAGCTGTCTAGCCTGAGGATGAACCCCAATTCAGGTATAAACTGTCATCGTGGTGTGGAACAGGCAGGCTGGTTCATCAATGTGTGTGCCGTCCCTCGAATGGACGTTAAACAGTCCTGTCCACCGGCATTTGTTGGTGGACGTTAAAGATACCATGGTGGCCTTCGTGAAGAGTAGGTGAGCTATCGCCGGCACTGAACAAATTACAAATTCCTTCCCTAACCAGCAGATGGCATTGCATCAGTGGCACAGCCCTGCCCTTGGCCAATGATGCTACACCATAGCCTTGTGCTGCATACAAATGAAGAAGAAGACTGATTGGCTTGTATTCTCTGTTGACGATGTATATTATAAAAGGAGCCATGTCTGTTTGTTTGTTTGTCGTGTCATAACTTTAGAATGGATTGACAAATTTCAATAAATCCATCGATGGGGGATTCAGGGAACTCCCGGGAAGGTTTGTGACACAAAAATAAATAAATAAAGGTCGGTTTGTGTGCACTGGTATGTTGTCACGTGTCAAAACTGCAAATGCCAATTTGCGATGCTGGTTATCCCCGCACAGAGGGCAAGATCTCCAAGGAATCCTTTTTTGTTCTTGCCCCATAGATTAGCCATCGCAGCAAAGATTGGTATTCCCCATCAGCAAAGCGACGCATCTTGTATGCTTGTTTGCTATAAACCGTGCTGGGCCAGGCACAAATGGTTGAACCGCTGCTTTGAAGACGGAATAATTTCCTGGTTTTGAAGAATGTGTTTTTCTTTGATATGTTGTTTTTGCCCAGTTACAGTGCCGGCTCTGCGTATCTTGTGACAGATGTGAAGGATGAGTTAAAGCATTCTGTACCTCTGACCAGATTCTCATTGATCATGTTCGTGATCGGAGTCATTACAAATACAGCCTACTGGACGCCTTTTTCTATACCACGTGATATTGAATAGCATTAACAGCCACAACGTTCCAAGACACCGGATCTTGATTGGTCTCATTTACAACACATTTCCGCTCCAGAGTTGTAACGGAGAACGATATTCAAACTTTTTGTTCTCTCCCAGGATGCACATGCCTTGGAGCCGACAAGTACAGGAATTTGTTTTCAGGCCACTTTGTGCCTCTTGAAAGTAAGTCGGAAATCCTTTTTATGGAGGATCATGGGATGGGAAAAGTAGTGAGAATATGAGATGTAAAAACTGCATTACTGGTTGGTCCTTGATGTCAGGGTTTTGGTGATGGGCAGTTTCAACTCTCTCTATCTCTATATCTCCATCCATTATTCTATCTCTATTCCTTATTCTATCCTATTCTCTGTTCTGTCTTGTCTCTGTCTCTGGTTCTATCTCTATCTCTACTCTCTATCTCTATCTCTATCTCTGTCTCTGCTCTGTCTCTGTCTCTGTCTCTATTCTATCTCTATCTGACTCTATCTCATATCTCTATCTCTATCTGCTATCGTCTCATCTCTATCCTTGTCTCATCTCTAGTTCCTATTTCTATCTCTTCTCTATCTCTATCTCTATTCTATCTCTATTCTCTGTCTCTTCTCTATCTCTATCTCTATCTATCTATCTCTATCTCTATCTCTCATCCTCTAGCGCGTGGCAAGCATCGTTTCATCGTCCTAGTCTCTATCTCTATCTCTATTCTATCTCTGTCTCTCGATCTCTCATATCTCCTCATTATCATCCCAGCTCTATCTCTATCTCTATATCCCCCCCCTTCCCGCCCCCCCTGCCTCCCTACCCCCTCCCCCCCGCCCCCTCCCCTCCCCCCTCTCCCCGCTCTCCCCTCTGTACCTGTCTCTTCTGATTTATCTCTAATCTCTACATCTCTATCTGCTATCTCTATCTCTAGTTCTATCTCTATCTCTATCTCTTCTCTATTTCTCTATCTCTATCTCTATCTCTATCTCTATCTCTGATCTCTATCTCTATCTCTATCTCTATCTCTCTGTCTCTATAATCTCTGTCTCTGTCTCTTTCTCGTGTATCTTCTCTGTCTCTATCTCTATCCTCTTCTTTATCTCTATCTCTATCATCTATCTCTATCTCTATTCTCTATCTCTATCTCTATCTCTGTCTCTATCTCTGTCTCTGTCTCTGTCTCTACTCTATCCCTCTATCTCTATCCTCTATCACTCATCTCTGTTCTGTTCTATCTCTATCATCTATCTCTAATCTCTATCTTATCTCTTATCTATATCTTCCTGTCCTGTCTCGTTTCTCGTATCTGTCTCTGTCTCTGTCTATCTATCTCTACATCCTATCTCTATCCTATCTCTATCTCTATCTCTATCTCTATCTCTATCTCTATCTCCTAATCTCTATCTCATCTGCATCTCTAATCTCTGTCTCTGTCTCTATTTATCTCTATCTCTATCTCTATCTCTATCTCTGTCTCTGTCTCTATCTCTATCTCTATCTCTATCTCTATCTCTGTATCTGTCTCTTGTCTCTGTCTATGTCTCTTTGTCTCTGTATCTGTCTGTTCTGTCTCTATCTCTATCTCTATCTCTCATTCTCTATCTCTATCTCTATCTCTATCTCTATCTCTATCTCTATCTCTATCTTATCCTAATCTCTATCTCTATCTCTATCTCTATCTCTGTCTTGTCTCTATCTCTATCTCTATCTCTATCTCTATCTCTATCTCTTGTCTCTATCTCTATCTCTATCTCTATCTCTATCCTCTGTATCTGTCTCTGGTCTCTGTCTCTGTCTCTGTCTCTGGTCTCTGTCTCTGTCTCTATCTCTTATATATCTCTATATGATTCTCTAATATATCTCTATACTATCTCTATACTATCTCTCACTTTATCTTCTATTCTTTATATCTCTCTATATCTTCTATATCTCTCTATATCTCTATTCTCCATATCTCTCTATATCTCTCTATATTCTCATATATCTCTCTATATCTCTCTATATCTCTCATATCTTTACTCTTATATCTCTCGTATATCTCTCTATTCTCTCTATATTTCTTACTCTCATATCTCTCTATCTGCTATATCCTACTCCTAATCTCTCTATATCTTCTCTATATCTCTCTATATCTTCTCTAATATCTTCTCATATCTTCTCTATCATCTCTCTATATCTCTCTAATGTATTTCTCTATGATCTCTCTATATCTCTCTATATCTCTCTAGTATCTCTCTATATCTGCTCTATATCTCTCTATATCTCTCTATATCTCTTATATCTCTCTATATCTTCTATATCTCTCTATATCCTCTATAATCTCTCTATATCTATTTCTCATCTCCCTATATATCTCTTATCTCATATCTCTACTCTATATCTCCATCTTCTCGTCTATATCTCTCTATTTATCTATTCTAACTTCTATATCTCTCGTATTATTCTTCTCATATCTCTCTATATCTCTCTATATCTCTCTATATCTCTCTATATCTCTCATATATCTCTCTATATCTCTCTATTCAATCTCTCTATAATCTCTTATATCTCTCTATATCTCTTATTATCTCTCTATATCTCTTATATCTCTCTATATCTCTCTATATCTCTCTATATCTCTCTATATCTCTTATATCTCTCTATATCTCTCTATTTCTCTATATTCTCTATATCCTCTCTTATCTCTTCTCTATATCTCTCTATATCTTATCTCTATATCTCTCTATATCTCTCTATATCTCTCTATATCTCTTCTATATCTCTCTATATCTATCTCTATATCTCTCTATACTCTCTATTCTCTCTATATTTTCTATATCTCTATATCTCTATATCTCTATTCTCTCTGTCTCTGTTCTGTCTCTGTCTCTGTCTCTGTCTCTGTCTTCTGTTTGTCTCTGTCTCTGTTCTGTTATCTCTATCTCTATCTCTATCTCTATCTATATCTCTATCTCTATCTCTATCTCTATCTGCTCTGTCTCCTGTCTCTGTCTCTGTCCTTCTGTTCGTCTCTGTCCTGTCTATCTCTTCTCTATCTCTATCTCTATCTCTTATCTCTATATCTCTATATCTCTATATCTCCTATATCTCTATATCTCTATTCTATATCTCTATAATCTCTATATCTCTATATCTCTATTCTCTATATCTCTATATCTCTTATCTCTATATCTCTATATCTCTATACTCTCTAATATCTCTATATCTCTATATCTCTATATCTCTATATCTCTATATCTCTATATCTCTATATCTCTCTATACTTATATCTCTATATCTCTATATCTCTATATCTCTCTATCTCTCTATATCTCTATATCTCTCTATATTCTATATCTCTATATTCTCTATATCTCTATATATCTTCTATATTCTCTATATATCTCTATATATCTCTATATTCTCTATCTCTCTATATCTCTCTATATCTCTCTATCTCTATATCCTCATATCTCTATATCTCTCTATATCTATCTCTGTCTCTGTCTCTGTTCTGTTCTGTTCTGTCTCTGTCTCTGTCTCTGTCTATTCTCTGTCTCTGTCTCTGTCTCTTGTCTCTGTCTCTGTTCTCTGTATCTGTCTTATCCTCTATCTGTCTCTGTCTGTCTCTGTTCTGTCTCTGTCTCTGTCCCTGTCTCTGTATCTATCTCTATCTCTATCTCTTATCTCTATCTCTATTCTGTTCTGTCTGTCTCTGTCTCTGTCTCTGTCTCTGTCTTGTCTCTGTCTCTGTTTCTGTCTCTGTCTCTGTCTCTATCTCTATCTCTATCTCTATTCTCTATTCTATATCTGTCTCTGTCTCTGTTCTGTCTCTGTCTCTGTCTCTTGTCTCTATAGCTCTCTATCTCTATCTCTATCTCTATCTCTGTCTCTATATTGTATCTGTATCTGTCTCTGTCTGTCTCTGTCTCTGTCTCTCTATCTCTATCTCCTATCTCTATATCTATTATCTGTCTCTGTCTCTGTTCTCTGTCTCTGTCTCTGTCTCTCTATCTCTATCTCTATCTCTATGCTCTATATCTATATCTGTCTCTGTCTCTGTCTCTGTCTCTGCTCTGTCTCTGTTCTATATTCTAATCATTATATCTATCTCTTCTCTATCTCTATCTCTATCTCTATCTCTGTGTCTCTGTATTCTGTATCTGTATCTGTATCTGTATCTGTCCTGTCTCTGTCTCTGTTCTAGTCTCATCTCCTAATCTCTATCTCTATCTCTAATCTCTATCTCTATCTCTATCTCTATCTCTATCCTTTCTTATCTCTATCTCTATCCTATCTGTATTCTGTCTCTGTCTCTGTCTCTGTCTCTGTCTTCTGTCTCTGTCCTCTGTCTCTCTATCTCTATCTCTATCTCTTAATCTCATATCGTCTATCCTCTAAACTATCTCTATCTCTATCTCTATCTCTATCTCTATCTCTATCTCTCATCTCTATATCTATATCTAGTCTCTGTTCTGTCTCTGTCTCTGTCTCTTCTCTTGTCCTCTCGTCTCTATTCTCTATCTCTATCTCTATCTCTATCTCATGTCTCTATATCTGTATCTGTATCTGTCTCTGTCCTGTCTCTGTCTCTCTATCTTATCTCTATCTCCGTCTCTTCTTGTCTCTATCTCTATCTCTATCTCTATATCTCTGTCTCTGTCTCTGTCTCTGTCTGTCTCTGTTCTGTCTCTATATCTCTATCTCATCTCTATCTCGTATCTCTGTCTCTATATCTGTATTCTGTTTCTGTCTCTGTCTCTGTCTCTATCTCTCATCTCTATCTCTATCTCTATCCTCTAATCTCTATCTCTATATCTCTGTCCTCTGTCTCTGTCTCGTTCCTGTCTCTGTCCTCTGTTCCTCTGTCCTCTATCTTCTCTATCTCTATCTCTACTCTCTATCTCTATCTCTATCTGTCTCTCTGTCTCTGTCTCTGTCTCTGTCTCTATCTCTATCTCTCTATATCTCTCTATATCTCTATATCTCTATATATCTCCTATAATCTCTATATCTCTATATCTCTTATCTCTATATCTCTATATCTCTATATCTCTATATCTCTATATCTCTATATCTCTATATCTCTATATCTCTATATCTCTATATCTCTATATCTCTATATCTCTCATATCTCTATATCTCTATATCTCATATTCTCTAATATCTCTATATCTTATATCTCTATATCTCTATATCTCTATAATCTCCTATATCTCCTATATCTCTATATCTCTATATCTTCTATATCTCAATCTCTATATCCTATATACTCTCTTATATCTCTATATCTCTACTCATCTCCTATATCTCTATATTCTAATATCTCTATATCTCTATATCTCTATATCTCTAATATCTCTATATCTCTTATATCTCTAATCTCTATATCTCTATATCTCTATATCTCTCTATATCTCTCTATTTATCTTCCCTCTCTATATCTTCTCTATATCTCTCTATATCTCTCTATATCTCTCTATATCTCTCTATATTCGTCTATATCTCTCTTATATCTTCCTCTATATCTCTCTATATCTCTCTATATCTCTCTATATTCTCTATATCTCTCTATATCATCTCTATATCTTCTATATCTCTCTATATCTCTCTATATCTCTCTATATCTCTCTATATCTCTCTATATCTCTCTATATCTCTCTATATCTCTCTATATCTCTCTATATCTCTCTATATTCTTCTTATCTATATCTTCTATATCTCTCTATATCTCTCTATATCTCTCTATATCTCTCTATATCTCTATCTCTATATCTCTATATCTATATCTCTCTATATCTCTATATCTCTATATCTCTATATCTCTATATCTCTCTATTACTATCTCTGTCTCTGTCTCTGTCTCTGTCTCTGTCTCTGTCCTGTCTCTGTCTCTACTTCTCTATCTCTGTCTCTATCTCTATCTCTGTCTCGTCTCTGTCTCTGTCTCTGTCTCTTGTCTCTGTCTCTGTTCTCATATCTCTATCTCTATCTTATCTCTGTCTCTGTCTCTGTCTCTGTCTCTGCTCTGTCCTTGTCTCTGTCTCTGTCTCTGTCTCTGTCTCTCTATCTATATCCTCTATCTCTATCTCTATCTCTATCTCTAATCATCTATATCTATATCTGTCTCTGTCTACTGTCTCTGTCTTGTCTCTGTCTCGTGTCTCTGTCTCTGTCTCTGTCTCTGTCTCTAGTCTCTATCTCATCTCTATCTCTATAGTCTATATCTGTCTCTGTCTCTGTCTTGTCTCTCTGTCTCTGTCTCTGTCTCTTGTCTCTGTCTCTATCATCTGCTATCTCTATCTTCTATCTCTGTCTCTATATCTGTAATCTGTATCGTGTCTACTGTTCTGTCTCTGTCTCTGTCTCCTCTATCTCTTCTCCTATCTCTACCTCTATATCTATATCTGTCTCTGTCTCGTCTCTGTCTCTGTCTCTTCTGTCTCTGTCTCTATATCTATATCTATATTATCTCTATCTCTATCTCTATCTCTATTCTCCTATCTCTATCTCTATCTCTATCTCTGTCTCTGTATCTGCTATCTGTATCTGTTCTGTATCTGTAATCTGTCTCTGTCTCTGGTGCTTGTCTCTGGTCTCTGTCTTTGTCTCTATATCATCTATCTCTTATCTCTATCTCTATCTCTATCTCTATCTCTATCTCTATTCTCTTAATCTCTAACTCTATCTCTATCTGTATCTGTATCTGTATTGTATCTGTACTGTATCTGTTTCCTGTCTCTGTCTCGTGTCTCTATATCTCTATCTCTATCTCCTATCTCTATCTCTTATCTCTATCTCTATCTCTATCTCTTAACTAGTATCGCTTGTCCTGTCCTGTCTCCTAGTCTCTGTCTCTGTCTACTGTCTCTGTCTCTATATCTCTATCTCTATCTCTATCTGTATCTCTAATCTGTCTCTAACTTATCTCTATTCTGTATCTGCTATCTGGTCTTGTTCTGTCTCTGTCTCTCGGTCTCTTCTCTCTATCTCTATCTCTTATCTCGTCTCCTGTCTCGTCTCTGTCTCTGTCTCTGTCTCTGTCTCTGTCTCGATATATCTATGCTCTATCCTCTATCTCTCCTATCTTCTTCTCTATCTCTCATCACTCTATCTCTATCGGCTATCTCTATCCTCTAATCTCTATCTCTGGTCTCCTGTATTGTATCTTATCTTGTATCTGTCTGTCTGTTCTTCTGTCTCTGTTCTTCTTGTCTCTGGTTCTGTCTCTGTCTCTGTC
>CM068954.1:18683977-18703492 GCA_035128595.1 Eptatretus atami
CACACACACAGACACACACTTCCCTTGTGCTCCTTGCAGTTGCTTTATTTTCTTCCCCAAATCTTCCCAGACTCATGCCCCTCTCCCCTTTCTCACCCCAATCCTGGTAAAAAAAATAAAAAATTAAAACACGCACATGCACATGCACACACATCTGTGGCTATGTAATAAAGAGATGGCCCTTACAATTGTTCTAGTATCAGACACGTTTCACCTCTCTTGCTTCATTTAAAAGCCATATTCACCATTGAAGGAAAAATTTAAATCTAGGTTCACTTCCTCCTGTAAATTAAAAGCGAATGCAATCTGTTGGTTCAATAATCAACTAAGAAAGAAAGAAAGAAAGAGAAAATAAATATATGCATGTAAATAACAAAGAAATAATAGTTCGATAAATCAACAAAATGAGCTTTTCTATGAGTGCAGTAAATGAAGAGGAAAGAAGTCATGAGATTTCAGGAAACAAATTAATAAATATCATGAATATAGGAAAGAATTAAAATTCACAAATAATGATGATATGAAACAAAGCAGGGGTCTTCTCTGCACTCAGTGATGTCGTTCATTGCAGGTTCTTCAGCACTTGCTTTTGGACCTGCTATTGTAATGTGTGTGTTGGTCAATCTGTGGCTCAATGCTTGGCCCACGCAGGCTTTTACAAACCAGAAAGCCAAGTGATTAAAAAGTGGAATGAAATGAAGGAAGAAATGAGAAAACTTCAACGTGCATTTCAAGCACTGTTCCCATTCCACTCTCACTTCTCTCAGAGTGATATGTCCATGGTCCCAAGGCTCCCTAGGGCAGATGAATTGGCAGACTTGTTTCCATTTGTGTTGAGATGGACGCCGCTATCTGCTCCTGGTGTCTTGTGTGGAGATGAGCAGTCAGAGGAGCCAGAACCGGCCACCTGGCCATTGGCCCCGTGATGGAGCCAACGTGGCGAAGCCTCGGCCTCTATACTATGACCATCACAGCTATCCATCCTGCTGCCGTCTTGGTTCTCCAAAGTGGGCCTACCCTCAAGTAGGGGTTGTCTCGTGCCCTGGCATTGATGCTCGAAGCCTGGGTCAGCCATGAAGTTGTTGATAGAATTTCTGGATGAAGGCTTCTCTAATCCCCCGTAGAGTGAGCTCCCCCTCCGAAAGGCGTTCACCACACGGATCTGGGGACCGACAAGAACGGGTTGAAGAGGTGGATGGCTGAGGTTGATTTAAGGAAATGGTGATCGATGGTAGGTCGTCTTGTAGAATTGGGACACCTCGGTGTTGTCGGTGAAGGTGTATGAGCAATTTTTTTGTAACTTTATTTAAACTGCAATATAATTATGGATTGTTGTTACTACTACCACTGCCACCACCACCACCATTATTGGCGTTTTATTTTTGCAAGTTTTTGGGTATATTATGTGACATTCAGCAAAAGGGATTATCTTGTTTTGTGCACTCTCAATATCCAAATAGGTGCGCTGTTCACAAAGTTCTCCAAACGAGATACTGTCGTCCAAATAAATGCTAATTGATGTTTATTATTACCTCTGCCACCGAAGGTGGATGGATGCTATGTATTCACCCTTGTTTGTCTGTCTATCTGTGAGCAGGATGTCTCAAAAAGTTATAGACAGATTCGGACAAAACTTGGTGAACAGGTTGGGTTTGTGACAAGAACGAATAGATTCAATTTTGATGAAAATCCGGAATCAGATACTATAATTTTAAATGATTCTTCAGCATTGAGAGATTGGGCCAAAAACGATATCTCAGAAATTTATGGACAAATTCAGATGAAACTTGGTGGATAATTTGGGTAGGTAACAAGAACATATTACATTTGGGTTAAGGTCCGGATGCAGATCCGGTCTATCAGTGGGATATACCATGTAAACTGTTCAGCCTGGAGGAGGTTTGCACTCCACCGAGTGCCATTCTTGTTTCATACAGCAATACACAAGTATACACAATGAGTAAGAAACAATTACATGTATCTTACTAATCATACATTCCTGTATATTAAAAAGTATTGTCTCATTACTGTTCCGAGAACTTTTTGAGCCTCCTTTGTAAGGTCCTCTATATTTAAAACCTTCATGTTTATTTAACATGAGATACTATCTTACATATTGAGATCATAACTAGTAGATTTATGTGATTTTTCATTTGAACTGTTTACATCCATCGATTTGATTGTCCTTCCCAAGACACCACTTCAGGTATAACTTTGGAGTTTGGAGACGCGACTTGTGATGGAAATTTGCAAGGGCTTGAAACACTAACAGCAAAATACTTTTTATCATCCCACTTCCCTGTAATATATTTGTCCAACTTCATGGTCAGTTTAAGTGAAATGTGCATGAAATTTCAAAAACTCGACAAAAAAAAACCCATTTCTGATGATGATCATCAACATGAATATTGTTGTACTGCATTGTGTTTTTGTAGGTGTTACCATCTCTGGCTCACAATTGGCTGTGTGGACATAAGTGATGTCCTCATATCCTTCACACGACTGTCTGCTCTTCAAAATGATTGAATAGTAAGTCATTCGAATAATATGTTCAATAATTAATCACATGAGGTTTGTACAAATTATTTTATGAAGTTTATAATTCCTTATCAATACATTGAGATAGATTTCCCGATACTGGTGATGAAAGTCTGTAATATCCTCCTCGTAAAAACAGACCAAGACTTCTTTAAAGTCCATGTGTCGCTGTCTTTCATCTTCATGCACAACATATACAGCACCGGTTATAATCCAGCAAGCACGAAAACTGTCCATAAAAGTCTTCATTATAATATTTCGTGTTATAGAAACGCCCGCAGGTGAGCATGTCATTTTTGCTTCTACGACAGGTATTCCAGAGTGAAGTATATTGAGGGTTTAATTTTCCAGTGCTCACCAGCGCGTGTATTATTGCCCCACTGCCGCATGCTTTCAGAACTTTTAATTATCATTTTTCTTCAATGATGGGGGTTTGAGTTTGGAGATGAAGGGTAAGCATTGAGAGGTGGGGAGGCATGAAGGTGAGAAGCCTACAGTTTACCAGAAGCCATCGACATGCCATCCTCGATGCATGACGGATTGAAGCGAAATAGATGATTTGAGCCGTTGCTTCTCAATCATCATAATGAGAAGGTATCAAGGTAGACTTTTAAGTTTAATTTTAAATGCCAGGATTTTAATTGCAGGAAATTTTGTCATTGTGTTCGAAATTAATTTGGAAATACATAAGATTTGCCAGCGTATTCCTGTTCGCTAATAACATGAGCATTTTACGATTGTGTTAAACTTTTGAGAGATAACTAGAATCCATGGAACACGTCACCACACTCAGTGTTCAAGTATGTACTTCAATTGAAATAAAATAATAATTTTAAAGATCGTTAAGAAAAATTCCAGAAGTTTAGCACGATTAATGCAGTCTTATACACCATCTTATTTAACATGTCCAAGTACTGCAAAACTGGAGGTTCTTGGAAGTGACAAGAAGGCGATGCAGTGTTCAAGTGTATAATTCAATTCAAGTAAAAAAATATTGAAAAGGATCCCTCGCAGGTGGACTTCCATAAACATGCATCTTCTCTTTCATGATATCATGGGAAGAAAGTGGGAATGAATGATCAATGAATGTTTCAAGCTGCTGTATTGCTGTGTTCGCATCTACATGTTTAAATATAAGAACAAAGGCTTTTTCTTATTTTTCGAAAGAATCGAGCTTTGATACTACCGTGTAATTAAAAAGTACTGCATTACAAACTCTGTAAAACTTTTATACAAATAAAAAAGGGAATTCATGAATCGATTAATGAATGACAACGAATGGATTGTAAACATGTAATCATTTTGAGACATTGGAAAAGTGACAGCCAATCCTGGACCAGAGATCGTATAACCCACAAAGAAAATCATGACAATTCACCAAGGTTTTCCATTTACTACTTCGTCTGTTTCTTTCATCATTGGTTTTCTGCCTGACACCAAGAAACTCTGAATTCGTTGCTCAGAGGAGGAGTATGCTGCCAAAGCAGCTTGGTCAAGAATGAAATGCACTAGATGGTTTGCCATTTCCTCACCACTCAGCCCACAAATTGGACCCAAAACACCAAATTACAACACACAAGATCAGCCAGTTAAACCAACCGAGAACCCATGACAAAGATGCAAAGTGCTGCACTATGATTTCATGTCGTTCCCCATTCCCACCCACAAAGCTTTTTTTTAAGCCCATTAAAACCATTCCCAATCCAGCCCTCTGACTTGCAGGTTAGTGTTTTTTTTGTCTGTCTGTCTCTCTCTCTCTTTTTGTATAGAGAGTTCCTGGGTCCTGAGTTAAGCCGTTGGCGCTGAATGAAAATACACCAGGAGGTTGACTTCAGCCTGTCATCCTTCGAGGTCGGCAAAATGAGCACCAGTGTACTGGTAAGGGGGACACTGCATCAGCGGCATAGCCGCTCCCAACCAATGATGCAACCAGCAGCCACAGGCTGCACTCAATATAGAGAGATACTCAATCAGGCTGTGGATGAAAGCTGTGTATGTGGTCAGGAGCTCAGGTGGGCCGAGGAAGGACTTTGTACGACGGAGGATTCCAATCGGCATTGGCTTTGGAGGCCAGGTTGGAAATATGACTTTCCCAGGAAAGATCATGGCAGATAGTGAGACCCTGAAGCTTAAAAGAAAGGACTTCTTCCAGAGATTGTTGAGAAAGTGGATGGGGGGGGGGGGGGGGTCAAACGGTCCTGTCAGAGAGACAAAGTAGAGTGTGAGATTTGTCCGGATTGAAAGCATGTTCCACGTGTTGGACCAGTTTGTGATTTTACCTAGATCTGCAGTGAGTGAAGAAGCTGCTGCTTGCCTCTGAGGATACAGATGGTACGGCAGAGGGTGGAGTCGTCAGCAAAGAGATAAAGAGGATTTTCCAGAGAGGTGGAGAGATCATTGAATGAAACCAGAAAAAAGAACAGGCCAGAACGTACCTTGAGAACTCCAGCCTGGACAGGAAGAGGGGATGAAAGAACTCCATTTAGGGCACACGTTGACTGTGACAGAGAGGATCTGTGAGCCATGAGTGTATATGGCCTGAATACCATAGAAAGAGAGTTTGGTGAGCAGGGCAGGGTGTCAGACCGTGTCAAAACAACGTGATATGTCCAGGGATACGGCTCGGATTTCTGTCTGGCATTGAGGACCTCCATCCATTGTTGGAGAGCAGAAGCGCATATCCAGGGTAGAGTGACCTGGTCTGAAACCAAATTGATGATCGGAAATACAGCCATTGGAGAAGAGGAAGGATTTAATGTCTGAAGCGATGAGGATTCCATAACCTGCTGATGATTGGGAGAAGGCTGATTGTTCTGTATTGCAGGGATCTATTTTTGCACATCTCTCTGTCTGTCTGTCTGTCTGTGTTCTCTCTCTCTCTTCTCTCTCTCTCTCTCTCTCTCTCTCTCTCTCTCTCTCTCTCTCTTGTTTCACAAGCTCATCATGTCGAATCGCCCCACTTTCAAGACATTGTCTTTTACTCTCTACCACTTCATTCTTTGATGAGCCTTTATTTTGTATTGAAAAAAATAATAATGATATATCAACAATAAGATTTAGTAACTCTGAGTTTTTGAAATTTCATGCATATTTCATTTAAACCCTCCAAATAATTGTTTCTAGCTTGTGGATAAAGTAATCAGTTATCACTGCATTAGTCACGACTCGTGTTTTTTGAGAGATGAAAACATCATCTACATATTACTAAATTGCAATGGGTGGTGGAGGAGTGGAAGGGTAAAGTTAGAAAATAAATAGGGGAGGGGATTTGGAAGAGAACAGAAGGAAATAGAATTGGGGAGAATTTCAGATATAAGGGAAAGGTTTGATTAAGTTTGATGTAAAAGGAGGTGAGAATGAAGTGAGATGTGTAAAGGCCTGAGGCCTCAGAGTGATGTAACCAATGTGACGTTGAAGGGTACCTGAAGGGACCTCAACCTTTGTCCTTGTAACTTTATAAAAATGAATGTTTTACAACCTTATGCAAAGTGAAAGATGTAATAGAGCATCTCAAGAATGAGAATGCATCTGGGTGGGAGGGAAAGGGTGCAGAGGCAGGTGGGGAAGGCAGTGCAGGTAGGGTGAGAGCTGGGGTGGGTGAAGCTGGGAGAATGCTGCAAATCAGGAACGAGCTGCTGAGCCAGACATGGGAATAAAAATTTCCTGCAAAGCAATCACACAGCACCAGCCAGTCATGACATACTGGCATTTACTCTAAGCTGTCTAAAACTTAATCACAGTAGTATGAGCGCAGGGACATGGATTTAAGGGTGTAAAATACAAAACACCTGTAATTAAACATGAGTCAGACTGTACATGTGCAGTTGATGTACAGTATTTATAATCAAGGTCATGTTAATAAAGCAATCACAAACTGGAGAGAAAAACTGCAAAAAGAGCAAAAGAGGAAAATTTTCACAACTCTTAAAGTCAATGTCTTTGATTATGAATTGCCAGTCCATAGTATAAGAAGACTCATTAAATAAATTCTACTCTATAAAACAAGTCGTGTGTGTGTGTGTGTGTGTCATAGAAAAAACAAAACATGGTTGGGCCAATCCCCACCAAATTTTGCATACGTGCTGGGTCAAGCCATGGACACACAAAAAATCTCTCGCTCACCTCTTTTTGTTTGTTAGTTGTCAGTTGGTTTGTTCCTTTTCTGTTTCGTCTCCGCTTCCCCCCTTCCTCTTCTTGCTGTGTTTCATTCCACTTGTGTGCAGATTGTTCACTCCCATGTGTCCTTCTCCCCCCCACCCCCTCCCCTTGATCTCACTCTCGTACTTCTACTCTGCTGTTGGTGTTTCCCGCTTTCCATTTTGTTCCCTTCCATTATGCTCTAGCTCTACATGATCAAGGCTCTGGCACACGAGCCTTGAGCATGTATGCAAAATAAATTTCAGAATTTGTCTGAAAAACTATTCGTCAAAATGAGCATCTACCTGAATGTAACTATGAACAGCTTTACCAAAGGAAATGGCAATGGATGCATACTATCTATTGCTCTTCTAAGATTTCTGTGTTTGATTTTGTTCTGCTCTTGATAAAGCATGGTTGAGTGCAAAATAATCAAGGGGTAGTCTAACGATCTCCTGAAATACCTTTTCCACTTCCCACCTGCATGTCACTGTCCACTTCCCTCAAGCTGCACCACTCTTACCACTTGCTTTCTATGATGACCACAACTTACACACGCGCATGGTGCAATTCACACAACTCTGACAAGCAAGAAATGATAATGAATTGCCAACACAAAATGGAAAATTCTCGGAGAGGGAAACGAGAAAAAGAAAAAGCCAAGCGTTTGGTAAAGTAATGAAAGGTAGCATAACACCGACATGGAACTCACACACGGTGAGCTGCAGCAGTTGAAGACTGTGGGAATCAGTTTCCACCTGCGGAAGGCCTAGTAGCGGGGTAGCTGGGGCTAGGAGGGACTGCGGAAGCAAGGGCTGTGCGAGCAGAAGCCGCATGCTCAGTTACATCATGCTGGGACGGAAGGTGCTGGCTCAGGATGGACGACTGTCTGCGGAGAGACGCTGGCGCCTGAAAAGATGCACCGCCTTGGAAAGCATTCACAACATCCATCTGCCGGAGTTGAAAGAGGACAAGAAAGCAGAAAGCAGGCAAAAAGAAAGGAACAGAAAGAACAAGATTGGGAAAGGTAAGCAACAAAACAATAAGTGAAAAGTTAAGGAAACGAGGACAAAAGAGAGTAGAAAAACGAAAAGAAGATGAAGGAAACAAAGAAGCACGAAGGGATGTGGGGGAGTACAAAGAAGAAAAAGAGAAGCCATTAAAAAAAAAAAGGTCAAACCAAAGAGAAAAGGAAAAGAACACAAGTGAAAATAAACGATGCGAGAGAAGCAGACAAGCGGGGTGGAGGAGACGAAAGTTTAAACGGAGTAATTTCCATCAATCCACAAATTGTGCAGCATTTCCATAACGAACTTCAATTTCAAACCTGCGGAACAGCAAGGCTGCAAAATAGATGGAAATGTTAACACAAAAATCGTAACTTTGTATAAGCAAAGGCACAGAAAGCATAAACAACAACACATGGTAAGCTTGATATCCACAAACAATGCTTTAGGTTTCAAACAACCAACTCACGAATGATCTTCTGATAACCTGATTTATATTAATATGGATGGAAGGATGAAGCATCTACTGCAAGTACGACTTTACTGGCCAAAAGTATTCCACCTTCTTGTGAGGTCAGCCGTGGAACATATTTTTCCCAAGTTCTCCACAAACTGACTGGCTAGGCCTGGTGTTCGAGTGAAGGTGATCCAGGCAGGAATTTTTTTAATTTTTCAGGATGCCAGAGATAACACCAACTCTTCACAAAAGACACCATGGGATCTTTAACTATGGAGTGGTACACCTGCCCAACACCCAGCCATACAGACAAATTTAGCCTCTGAAGAAATGGGTATTCCACCCCAAAGTTAGTTTCTGAAACACCAGGATGCCAATTTATAGCTGAGCCGAGTTTCGAACCCAGACTAGACAGCTCAGAGGCAAGTGTGCATACCTCGAGGATATACTGCCAGTCCTCTCCCCACTACTTTTCGTTAATTGCCCCTCGCTTCAAGTTGCTTTGTTGTTTTGCATATCCCGTCCTCTCCGCCATTTTATTTGATGTAAATCAGCCTTGCGGCCTTCAATAGTGCATAAGATTCGCATCCTCTAGGTGTTCACATGGGCCCATTCAGAAATGTGTGCTCATGGGTGATATGGGTTTGTGTATTTATTATTGCTGCTACTGCTGTTTGCAAATTATTTTGTTCTTAAAAAAAAAAATTATTGTGTTCGTCCTTTCCATGGAGGACCTCCTTTCCCACCATTAGCATAGTTCGGAACTAAAAAGTGCGGCAAAAATCTCCCGCACACAACATCAGCCAACAAATGTTCGGCTGTCCGGGTCATGATCCCACTTGGGGGAGGTTTCTTCACTGATGTGGAGTGAGGCTTCGAACCCCATGTATTCGATCGTATATACATCCAGTTCAGCTGTTTTATTCAGTCAACTGAACATTTCCCATTTGAAATTGTCAGCTATACTGTGAATCATTTGGTGTATATTCAGCATCCTGAATACATAATCAGTACAGTACTGAGGAGGGCAGGAGGCAAAGTGGGAGAGGGGGCATGGTGCCCCACATTACTTTATGCAATCCTTACTACAATTCACGGACCGGTCTTTTTTGTGTGTTTGTCACGCTATTCCTCCTACAGTTCTGGGCCAATTACTTCCAGACTTGCTACATAGGATCAGCATGATCCCAATTAGTGCAGAGGGGTGTTTTTTTATCTTTGCCGGTGGTCTTGGGGGGGGGAGGGGAGGAGGAAGGGGGGATACAAATCCTCTATGTAAATGTGTATCGTGTAGCGCCACTCCAGGTGGGAGAGGGTATTACAAGTCCCACCATTTACAGTACGGTAGTCTTGTCCACACGTTTTACAGTCCAGTGAGGCACCTTTGTTTTGTTTTCAAGAGCGATCGATTGAGGCAGTCAGTTGTCTATACACCACTCAAATAAAGGTATGTGCCAGAAGAACGTGTTGCATGCTTGGAACAAGATCGCTCGAAGGGAGGGTACTCTGCTTGTCTATATAAATGATGTAGATGTTGAACTAGAGCCTGCAGATGACACTCAGCTGGTAGGCAAGAAAAATATCAATTAATTAAATACTGTATTATGCAAGAGCATGCAAATATGCAGGAAAATTTGGATTCGACAGGAAAATAGAAAATGGAGATTACCTTTGGGAAGTGTATGGTATAAGTGTGAGGCAACCATAAAAAAAATGAAATTGTTTAAGAGAATTTCTTTCTGGTGAATTCCCCTACCCCCCCTGGCCACAAAATTTATTGCAAACTCGACAGAAGCTGCAGTCGCTGATTAATTATGCATTTATCATTTCAGGATGTAAAGTTTTAAAAAGAGACGATAATGATCACATCTCGTCAATAGCACCTTTTGAAAAATTTACTTTTGCTTCAGTTTAGCAATGTAGGATGTGGGTATTAAAGTTGTGAAGGGCAAATCGGCCTGCTCCTTTATCCACAACTCTTCATGCTGTATCATCAATCGTAATCAAGTTAAATCAATTGTCATTCCAATAACTCGAGTAATTCTTTTATACATTCTGCCACATGTAGTGAGAAAGAAGAAGACCAAACTTAGTACCTGGGTCTGGATCCTGTTTAGGCCTCGGAACCAAAGAACCTGCCCTTTACGCAGTTCTCGCTCCGCATGATCAATTTCATCTTCCTCTGGCTCAGCTTCATTCGCCAAGAGCTGCCGCTCATCAGAGATTCCCACACCTGCCTCCTTGAGGAAAAACAGCCGCTTGGTAGGAATTGTGGTGATAAACTGTGGAACCGATACAAAAAATAAAGTGAGAGTTGCAAATTTAGTCCGTCAAACGTTTTATAAACAAAGACCGAAAAAATTTACAAACTCGATCCACCCTTCCTGTACCCATGACCTGCAACAATTGCTGAGAGACCATTCCCTATGCATGTCGTTCACAAGTATTCAACCAGGCAAAACCGAGGACACAACAAAAGCAAAGCTACAGAGTATTTAAACTGACGTAGAACTTTGGTTGAATGTATGGGATCTGGGTGTTCATGCGTGCAATTGAAACCTATTCAGATTCTCAAAACCTGGTTTGTAAGACTGGTCACAGATGACTTCAATAAATGATTGATTCTACAGCTAGTTCATAGTTCTAATTCTACAGTTGATTGTAACTCATTTATTCTATAGTGCATTGTTGTCATACTGGAGTTCATATATTAAGTCCACAAATGATCCTAAAGTTCATAGTTATTGCAATAGAGTTCATAATAAATAAATAATTATTTAGTTTCATCAGTAAACAATTATAATTGATGCGGTTCTAGGAACTGCATGCCTCAAAGGCAATGGTATCCAACATATTGTTAGGTGCCGGTGCGTCGGCGCGAACCGACCGCTCTGACGGAGCCGCAGTTTCGAGTCGGCCCGACCGATCGCCCGGAATATAGATCGCCGCCCGGATAAGTCCGAGTCGACGGTCCTTGTACAAGAACCGAAATACGCCAATGGGCAGACCACGTGGGGTAGGGTCGATTGCCAATCTTCAATTTACCTAAATACCCACGTGATCCAACTACCAGGGTATTCCACCCTCGACGGAACTCGTACGGAACAAGCCGCATAAGCAGCTTGTCCCGTGCGCGATTCCGAGCGGCTTAATCGCCGAGAACCGTCGGTCCAAATGTCCCCCTTTATGGCAAAACAACGGCTTTCTAACTCCCAACACACAAAATGCTCAGTCAATGAAAGAATCGACGCGACGAGCTGAAAACATTTAACAATTGGGGTATTTATTAATAATAATGGGAACTAGGGAAGCACGTAAGAGCAGAACTCTACTGACTATGCAAAATGCAATGCAAACATTTATAGCACACAAAGCACTTAACAATTTCCTACTTATTAGACGGGCCACGGACACACGTTCGACACACACACCCAAGAAATGGTGGCTGAAGCCTTTAATAACGGGCTCCAGCTCGGAGGACAGGTGAGCTGAAACCCAGAACCTATCTCGAACCTCTCCACCTCGTGTGGTCTTCAAGTTTTCGGACTGGGCTCCAGCGAGAGCGAGCTGGATCCAATCGCCGTGAGCCGAGATCCTTCCGAGCTCCAGCGAATCCTCCGCGCTTCTCAACACGTGCTGGTGAGGCGAGGCACCATCCTTCCCGTCGATGCGCCGCTTCCCGAGGAAGCACCTCCAAGATGAGGCGATGAGTCGCACCAAGCCGGGAACCAAACGGAGAACAAAGAGCTCCACGAACCAATAAGAAGAACCACCACAGCAGCTCGAGCCGAGCAACCGGCTCAACTCTTCCAGACAAAGCAGCTCTCCAAAAAGTCTCCACCCGAGCCAAGCCGAGGCCGAAGCTCCCTGAGCCACCAACCCACTCGAACCAAGCAGGACCCGAAGGCCTGCTGAACAACCAAAGCAGAAAGCCTTCACAAGGCCTCCTCCAACCCAAGCCAAGCAGGATCGACGCCTGCTGAACAACCACTACTCCCGAACAAAAGAAAGGATCTCCTCTTTATCCTTCTCCGCCCCCTCCCCCGCGCCCGGCGTGACTCATGCCCTCGTGATCCATCCCCCGCTCAACACGGGTGGGAGGAGTTGTTGACGTCATGAATCACGGGACGGAAGGGCTCTTCTTCCTCTTCGCAGAAGAGGGGAGGGACGTCTCCATTGTTCGCTCCCTAACTATTAAATCGATCCGCAGCGCATCTAATCGATTTCTAAACATTTAAACAATGGAAGGTGAGCTATCTAGGGAACAACACTTATCGACATAGCTGACTAAAGGAACCTGTATGTTGTGCATTTGAATTCCAAATTCGTAACAATATAGTGGTCCCAAGACAGTTATTCCATTAATATATGTTGAGATAGTCCCTTCCCTTTTGTCAAGTGGGTCAAATGGGACGTGCGTTGCGGGGATCTCAGAGCTAGGTTTGCTCACACCACTAACTTTATTTCTACTCTCCTTTTCTGCTTATCCCTGAGGTAAATCCGAATTTGCGTCCTCGCAGAAGCCAACATGTGTAGTACGTGCCGTGACTGGGGGAGGGGAATACAAAGCCACAACAACACCATGAGCATCGACAGCACAGCTGCGAGGAAACGGCGATATCCACGAATGAACCAATGCCGCAAGCTCGAGATGATCGTATGACGTTTCCAATGATCTGGGATAATATTGCCGGTTGCATTGAAAAGGCATACGAACAAATATCTCTTAAAGAGGCTGCACGGATGTGGTTTTGCACAATACAGAAGCAAATGACCCAATATCGGCAAGAGCGTGGCTAGTAGCTTGGTGCCAATAGCTACATCGTCAGAGGCCGATAATAGTAAAACGACAACCATGCCACGTTGTGCACAATACAGGCGGTGCGTTCTGTTCGACCCATCTCTGGATTTAATTAGATCCTTTTTCACTCCAAACCTCCATCTAGTTATTATATCCGATCGTTCCCCTCAAATCCTGACACAGATGGGTGTTGGCCCCATGCACACAAGAGCAGAATCGGGCGAACGTGAGCGCTGACCACGTGCGCCATGGCGGATCCACGCGTTCTGCATGAAACATGCATGGATTTATCCTAACACTTTACCGTCGGTCCTCGCTGTCGGCTGCGGGTGTTCCCCACAGACGGCGGACGTTTCCTCGCCTCTCCGGCCGGCGAAGCCGCGATCCGGCGGAGGCGTGCTGCGCGGTCCGGATCGCTCGGGCCGTGTGATGCATCGCGGAGCAGGCATTGATCAGCGCTAACCGGAGACGCCCGGGCAGGCATGCGGGACCGACGCCACCCTCGGCCGGTCGTCGGGGCACGGCCCGGGGGTTCTTGCAAAGCAATTCATGATGCGGAGTTCAGTGTAGATGATTTCATATCATGTCATGAGGTCGGAGTGAGACATTTTCACGGCTTGGGGCCTCCTTGCCAGAAGTGGAATGTTGCCACTTCCGCCCAACGCGGCCGGGCCGCGCGGGGGGACGGGGCCAATCAGAGCGCCCAATTCGGGTGACGACGCATCGGTTCGGGGTGGCCCCCCGCCCCGTGCCGCGGGGCCGTTCGTTCTCTCTTGCCTTCTTCGTCTCCCAGGCGCGCTGGACTGCGTCATCGCCTGGACTCCGCCCACCTGTCGTCATTGCCTGGACTCCGCCATCCTGTCGTCATCGCCTGGACTCCACCCTCCCAGCTCAAGTCCCTCCTTCACGCTAACGGTCGCGTCTTGACGCCAGCTGCACGAAGCCCCACGAAGCGAGAGAGGAAGCGCCAGCTGTCAGGGAGGTATCGCACCATGGAGCAGCCCCCCAAACGTATTGGTGGCACGTTCGGGTAATCAAATGTACAATGTACGGAGAGACCGTAGCCTCAACTCCTCTCCCTTTTTGCTTCAATAACTTCTCTTCATCGGGTTTTGTGTGTGCGTGCGTGCGTGTTGTCCTGGTGTCTGTCCTCGTAAGTTAAGATTGCAGAAGATTACTATTTCGCGTTAAGTCTGCTCTGTGTCTGCTTTCATAAGTTGCTTGTAATATTGCCGCACCTCTCACCATTCTTTCTATCCCTGCATTACACACCCCAATAAAACTATTAAATGTGCCACATACCTTTCCTCACCCCCATTGTAAAGAAATCATCATTAGAAATGTTCCCCGCTCGTTTTCGTCTTTTCTTTCATTGATCCAGCATGGTCGGAATCCTAGCTTAGCCGGGACTTTATTCCCAACGATCCGTTCCTTTTAGCCAGTACGTCCTTGGCTGTGTCGCTCGGCTGCATCTGATCCAGTAAAGTGATCCGGTTCGGACAAGGCGTACCGAGGGCGTGTTCCCCAGTAATTAAATCATGTGATTAATTAGGTAACCCTGTTAACCCATAGACGGGAGGATCCTAGGTCACGCGGTTGAGTTATTGGCGTCCACAGTCTGTTAGCGACCCGCCGCGTCACAGAATTAGGCCGGTGCGACGGCCTACAATTCCAGGGAGTCTGTTGGGACCGAGATAGCTTACCCCCCCCCCCGCCCCCCTAGTGGTTCTTCTCACCTGACCCCTGGTCCACAACAATATCATTCCTAGTTATGATAAGAGTTCATCATCTTCTATAATAATAAATGTGAGTGTGTGTCAGTGTGTCTCCTCCATAACACAAAGACTATAAAACCTAGCAGCCTGAAGCTTTGCATGCATACTAAGGGAAATCCAAGGGAATGCATGAGTAAAAATTGTGTGTTTGGGTTAATTAAAACATCCCTTTTGAAGATAATTAACGGCCTTATTTAATTATATTCTTCATCATGCGCATCCTCGGACACCTCACTACCCCTCGACGTGGTCTTAATTTGCCATTTTTTATTTTTTGCCTGCTCTTGAAAAAATGTCTTGACTTGGAACAGGCCACAACGATGTATTAACGAAAAGTTTTTTTTTCACTTTTCTCACTCATATCATTGAATGCCTCATCATTATACCTACAAATTGCTGGATACATTGCAATGCTTATAAACGCTCAGACGCCAGTGTCCGTGGCTGTATTTCATTTCGGCATATACAATAACCTCTACAATCTCTTAACCGTAACCTTTTTGTGTGATGCGCCTTCATCACATCCACTCGTCACTTCAACATCGATACATTTGCGGTTGCAACATTCGCAGATTCCATGCATTCATGGTTGATAATTTGCGACATGTTCCTACATTCGCGGGAAATTGCCCTGCGTTTTCGCTGTAATTTTTTGTTTTTCTCACGATCCACAAGCATAACACAGTTCTGAAACATATCTCCCACGAGCCACACACAAAGCAGCTGGATGTACGTTCAATACAATAATGAACGTACGCAAAAACGTATCTTCCACGAGCCGCGAACATGACCTGCTTCCTGTACTTGCATTGTAGTTTCACAGCATAAACATAGTTTCGCGGGATGTCTCACCAGTGGAACACATCATTTCCCGTGATGCCATCCCCCGTGAGTTACTTACAGAATGAAATCACTAACAGCATCTATTGATGTATCCAGTAATTACCAGGTTGCCACATACAGACATTACACAATGGAAACATTCAGCGCATCTTAGTGTAAATCACCATCTTGCTACAAACAGCACCATCTGAGCCATTACATTTTGATTGAAAATGCACAGCATAATCTGTCTGCAGATAGGAAAGATGTCATGTCCTGTGAGTTAAAGAATGGAAATGTTGAGCATATCTGTAAGTGTAATTAGCAACTAGCTACAAATGGACTAATTACACATTGACATTGCTCACCTCATCTATTATTATCAGCTGCCAAATATAGCATCACCCATAAAAGTCCCTCACAAACAATGTGCAGACTACCCACCCCTCACGCAGTTCCCCACAATGCATGCGTCAAGCTCATCGTGGAGCATGCTTCCATGGACCACGAAGTAGCCAAGGCATTCCCCACAGAGCAAAACAGCCGGCTTCAAGGCCACAGAGGACCAGGTATCCCTTCTTCTCTGTGCAAACGCCGAAGGGGACCTCATGGTAAAGCCCATGATGTTCTACCATTCCCCAAACCCGCATGCGCTGAATAACAAAAACAAGCAGGCGCTGCCCGTGTATTGGAGAGCGAACAGGAAGGCGTGGGTGATGTCTGAACTTTTTATGGACTGGTTCCATACCTGTTTCGTTTCTTAGGTCAAGAGGTACCTGGAAGGAAAGAACCTTTCGTTCAAGGTACTCCTGCTGCTTGACAATGCTCCTGGCAACCCCACGGACCTGAATGGTGCATCTTCATCCTCATCTTCATGATCATCATCTTCATCATTATGCTACTTGTAAGCATCTTCAATGAAACTGTAATTGTGCATTTGTGATCGAAAATATTTTAAACTTTAAAAACTTTCCCCTTTGAACCAGGAACCGCCACGAACCGATAACATTATCCACCTTGTCCCCATTGTAGCAATTCTCCGACTTTGTTGGTGTCGCCATTTGCGGCCTTTTTCATGAACTTGGAACCGCCACGAACCAATAACATTATCCCCCTTGTCTCCATTGTAACGATAAAACACTCGCAGCTTTTACCACGACATTCGCGGATTTTCGTCTATTTCCACTGCGTTTTCAAGAGATTTTCCCCGACATTTGCGGTTTTAACTTTCACGGGGTTTCCCCAGAACGTATCCCCCGCTAATGTGAGGGTACTGGTGTGTATATATATATATATATATACACATCTCATATTGACCGATTGTGGTGGCGTCCGGTCCCTCGGGTGGTGCCTCGCCAGCTGAAAATGTGCAATTTCATTTTTGGATGACATCGCTTTGTTTAACCTTTTTGTGCAATCTGATTTCATTATATATCTATCCGTCACTTCAACATCGATATTGTTACGAATTTGGAATTCGATTGCACCCAACATACAGGTTCCTTTAGTCAGCTATGTCGAAAAGTGCTTGTTCCCTAGATAGCTCACCTTCCATTGTTTAAATGTTCAGAAATCGATTAGATGCGCTGCGGATCGATTTAATAGTTAGGGAACGAACAATGGAGACATCCCTCCCCCTCTTCTGCGAAGAGCAAGAAGAACCCTGCCGTCCCGTGACTCATGATGTCAACAACTCCCTCCCACCCGTGGCTGAGCGGGGGATGGAGCACGAGGGCATGAGTCATGAGTCACGCCGGGAGCGGGGGAAGGGCGGGAGAAGGATAAGCGGAGATCTTTTCTTTGTTCGTGTTCGGGAGTTGGAGTTGTAAGCTTTTTGCTTCGGCAGAGAGTAGTCGTTCAGCAGACCGTCGGGTCCTGCTTGCTTGCGTTAGGGTTGAGGCTTCGCAAGCTTTTTGCTTTGGCTGGCTCAGTGAGCTTCAGCTAAGGCCTGGCTCGGGAGGAGGCTTTTTGGAGGCTTTTTGCTTTGGTGGTTCAGTGAGCTTCGGCTTCTGCTTGGCTCGGGAGAGCTTTTTGCTTCGAGCTGCTTTGCTTGGAAGAGAGTTGAGCTGGTCGCTCGCTCGAGCTGCGAGTGGTGGCTTCTTCTTCTTGACCCAGAGTGACCCAGAGTAGGCTCTGGGTTTCAGCTCACCTGTCTCCGTGCTGGAGCCCGTTATTAAAGGCCTCTGCCACCATTTATTGGGTGTGTGTGTGTGTGTGTGTGTGTGTGTGTACGTGTGTCCGTGGGCCCGTCTAATAAGTAGGAAATTGTTAAGTGCTTTGTGTGCTGTAAATGTTTGCATTGCATTTCGTATAGACGGTCGTAGTTCTTTTGTTGTGCTTTTGTTGCTTGTATAATTGCATACGTGTTCTGCCTTGTTTAATTGCATACATGCTTTATTATAATAAATGTCTTGTGTGAATGTAAACCTGTTCGTTGCGTCCATTCCCTCATTGAACTGCCCCATCTTGCACTCGGAATATAGTTGGTTTTTAAATAGCCGGTAAAGTGATCGGGTCCAACGGGACTGTGCGATAATACCCTCGGTTATCCCAAAGGGAAGCGAGCTGCTTAAGCGGCTCGTTTCCAAGCGGTCCCGTTGAGGTACAATCTCTCGGTAACCTACCCGCGCGAATAATTAGGTAAATCGAAGATTTGGCGATCGGACCCTGTAGCGCGGGGTAGAGTGCGGGACAAGGTTGTGGTGTGGTTAAAACACACCCGTGGCTGGTTTCCGGCGTTGATCCGGAAAGCCGCGACTGGATTGTCCGTTCGGTGGGCGAAGCAACCGCTATTGGTTAGATGCGGTCGTTCGTACGCCGACGGGCAGGAATTCTACAATATATTAAAAAAAAATAAAAAACCTCCATTGACCACGTGTTTGGAGTTTCTCCATGTTGGTTCAAGTTGCGAAAAGCATACAAGGAGATGGCCCCTGGTCCTATCACTATCTACTCTGTTGAATAATGAATCTGCACTCATTTTGTCTCTACCTTTCATTATCTTAAACATCTCGATCATATCTCCTCATAGCCGCCTCCTATCTAGTATATAAAGACCTGTCTCCTTTACATACTAGAAAGGATACTTCTAGTGCATAAAGCCGATATACTTCAGCCGGTCCTCAAAGCTCAGTCTAGCTCGGCCCGTAATCAATCTAGTAGCCTTGCGCTGAACCCTCTCTGTGTCACCTACATACTTCCTGAATTGTGGTGACCAAAACTGCACACTATTCCAGATGTGGCCTCACTAAATTCCTGTACAATGTTAATACCACCTCTTTTGATTTATAAATAATCCCCCTCCGAATACAACCTAAAACCCTATTTGCTTTACCAATAGCTGCCTGGCAATGTGCTGCCTGCTTACCCCCCATATCTATTACCACCCCTAGATCCTTCTCCTGTGTGACACGCTCCAAAATTACCCCTTACATCCTGTAATCTCTATTTTCATTGTTCTTTCCCATCCCCAACACCTTACACTTGCTCAGGTTAAATTACATCTGCCAATCTTTTGCCCAATCTATACAAATATCAAAACTTTCCTGAATCTGATCACCACCCCCTCTGTTATCCACCTTTCCTCCAAGCTTTGTGTCATCTGCAAATTTGGAAAGCTTACTCTTCACCCCACTATCCAAATCATTGATGTAAATAATGAATAGCAATGGTCCGAGTACTGATCTCTGAGGTACCCCACTACTTACATCTTCCCAGCAAGACATCCTCCCACTCACAGCCACTCTTTTCTTCCTATCACAAAGCCAGTTTGCAATCCAGTTAGCTACCTGACCAGCCACTCCACAAGCCCTCACTTTGGCTAACAACCTCCAATGTCGTACCTTATCAAATGTCTTCTTAAAGTTTAGATATACTATGTCCACTGCCTTTCCATCATCCAGCCAATCACACTGCTTCATAGAACTCTAACAGATTTGTTAAACAGGAACTACCTTTGGTAAACCCATGCTGACTACC
>CM068954.1:18703517-18738239 GCA_035128595.1 Eptatretus atami
AAGAGAGAGATCCCCAAAAAAATTAGAAGAAAAAAAAAATTTTTGCAACTTTTTTTTCAACAAAACTTCGATTTCTTCTTTTGGCATATCTACATGTTTTAAGTGATTAGGATTTCGACGAAACTTGTGGGGGTTAGGTAGGTCCAGGATCATGCCATTAGATTTGGACTTGGTTCCCCCCCCAAACATAATTGTTAGAGAAATTTTTTTTTTTGCTTTCTCCATGTTTTAATGATTTCCAACCCCCCCCCCGCCCAAAAAAATTTCTCTACCATCTTTAAATTCCAACCCCCCCAAAAAAAAATTGTTAGAGAGAAAAAAAAAATTTGCAAGCTTTTTTCAACAAAATTTGATTTCTTTTTTTGCATTTCTACACTGTTTTACAGTGATTTCCAACCCCCCCCCCCCCCCCCCCCCCCAAAAAAAAAATGTTGGAGAAAAGAACTATAACTCTGTCAGCACTGTTGACTCATATTAATGAATAAGATGGATAAGTGTCACTGGTGCCCAGCAAGTATGCGGCGGAGGGTTTTGCACTCTCCCGAGTGCTCCCCTCTAGTTACCTTCTAATGTTTTTATGCTACAACACTATTTTTATAACGCCCGATATTAATATATAGTATATATATATGTATATATATATGTAATATATATATATATATAATATATATATATATATATATATATATATATATATTGGGCGTATTATGTTGATACCGGTCGTGTCTCCGCTCTCTGTCTGTCTTGTCCGTCGACTTACTCAAGTTTCACTTCTAAGTTCTTTGTACAGTATACCTGGAGCCGTTGTCCGATACTGAGTGTGCTCATGCAACATGCTGTTACGTCTGTACTCAACTCCAATAGTTTTTCAACTTCACGTTCATATTTGGTACATGTACAGTACTTGCAGACATACGTTTCGCATCCAAGTGGTGCATCAACCGGAGCTTTCCATCGGTCGCACTCTATCATCAATCTTCAAGTACATAGGTTTACAGACTGTAATGTCACATTCTTGGTTCCAATGCACCGGGCTTCACGTCTGTGTTACTCTCGAATTCACCCATTATATTGGTTAGACAACTGAGACGGTTCCGCGACTCGTTCGTATCAAACTGGTGCCATGGCAAAGGATGCTTTTCCAGTCTGTCACACTCCCAGTTAAGTCACGTTTCATATTTGGTACATAGGTACAGAGCTGTGGAGACGGCGAATGTCGTTCATGACATACGTTCGCGTCATCTAAAGTGGCTTTGCCATGGAAACCAGGTGCTGTTTTCTCCATCAGTTCCTGTCCGCACTCTAACTCCCAAAGTTTTCAATTTCACGTTTCATATTGTACATAGTCAGACTGTGGACGACAGGTGTGTAGCGACATTACTTCGTCATCTAAAGTGGTGCGCATCGGAACCAGGAGTTGCTGTTTTCCCATGTAGTAGCACAATTCTGTATATACGCTTCCTGTTTTCGGGCGTTATTGTGCTCACTGTCGCCTGTTCGATTACAATATACAAATACATATATGCTTATATAATTATACTTCATCTGCAATGCTATAAAAAAATATTTAAATTATTAGAACTCGTCTTTTTAAAAACGATAAAACGTATAAACAGGCGAGCATACTGTGGCTTTGACACCAACTCTGGTTGTATTCATTGCAATCTATGTGGTCAATGTCATAGCATTTCCTGTGGTCATCTTGTAGTGGCCCAAAATTATAATATCCAGGAACCAATCAGTACTGCTCTTGTTGTTCATGTTTTTAAGTTTCGGCCTTCAAAGCGTCATTTTGGAATGCTATTAGAGGTGGTTACCATCGGCAACAGAAAATTCTTAAACTCATTCATACCTTTTTTATCGCATTTATGAGTCAATGTATATAGCCAGGAAATACAAGATGTTCTATTCAATTATCTTGGACTTATGGGCAGTTTTGCCATTTTTTACGCGTTTATGTAGCCATAATTGCTAATTACCATAGCACAAAGTACATCCAATACTCTCAAACCCTTTCTATTGAATCCATATTGACACAAAAACATATATCTGGCCAAAAATCATTGCTTAATGGCAGAAAACATTAAAATAAAGGAATTTTCGAATTTTTGTCTTCGTGGCAGCCATCTTAATATTTAAAATTGCTCAAAGGTGACAGGTCCACACCACCTAGATCTCATGTTATAAACACCCAAAGATGAATAATTCCAGCAGAGAAAAAAACTTATCCAGAAGAATTGGGGGTCACTTCTCTTGGCTGCCGCGACTAATAATCGACTGCTCATGAGAAGTATATTCCAACCACAATTGGTTGAATTGAAATTCTTGATCCCAAAAATCTGAAACTTCAAATATCTATCTATGACCTGATTGTGAGGAAAATTAAATTTTATGACGTTCAGAACCAATGCACAGCAAACTATGTTGATCTAATAGTGTGCATGTTGAGCATGATATGGTATCATGGGCCATACACGCTGGTTCAGTTAACACGACATTAATGACGATCGACCGAGAAATCTCTCTACGATGCTTAGATAAGACAGTTCCATTTTTGGATATCCCTGCGATGACCACAGACAACTGAGGCGAGTAGTAGCCAGGCCGATTATAGAGGACAGACATTTGTCCAGGGGGCCAAAAAACAACACGAAAAACACCTAACATTTATTATTACAAAGCGAGTATTATTATTCCCTTGTTGACTCAAAGGTAGCAGAGCAGGGAAGTGGTAGTGGGTCACATCTGCTATGTCAGCTGGTATCGACTTTCCCCATCTCAGTTTCATAATTTGTGTTACCGTTCCATCAAAATCACTTTATCAATTCATATCACTTAATTAAACTCTACATGATAATTACCCACCGAAGGTGGACGGAGGTTATGTTTTTCAACCCATCTGTTTGTGAACAGATATCCAAAAAGTTGTCGATGGACTTGGACGAAATTTGGTGAGAGCTTGGGTATGTCACAAGGACGAAATGTTTCAATTTTGGTGAAGATCCAGCTGGATCCGGATCCAAGAATTTTCTAAGTGATTCTTCATCATTGAGAGATTGGGTAAAATTATATATTGTACGATATCTCAAAAAGTTGGGATGGATTTGGACGAAACTTGTTGGATGAGTTGGTTCGTGACAAGAACAAGCCGATTAAATTTAGTTCAGTCCGAATCCAGATCTGGCCTATCAGTGGGATACAAAACGTAAACAATCAGCTTGGCGGAGCTATGCTCTCTACCGAGTGGCCGTTCTGCAGTGAAATGTTTATAGATTTACATTTCAAGATTAGTAGCGGTGGCGGCTCTACTACTCGAATGTCCCGGGGCTGTGAACTTAAATCCGGCTCTGGTAGTGCCTTCTGAGCTTTGCTGTCAGCCAAAAAAGAAACTAAAATGTTGACAAAGAAAAGAAAGGCAAAGTCCAGAATTAGAGAAACTGAATCTTTAATATAATGCCAACAGCGGCATTTGTCTGTGCGTTTGCTGTCTCTCATTTCCGGTGGCTGCTTCCCGTGCTGCGTTTGAAAGGAAACAGGCAGAGCTCAACATTCAACCAGAAATAAGAGCATGACACCAAATGAGATGCATTTTAACGAATAAACACAACATGGAATCAGTTTGTTGAACAATGCGTTAAAGATACGACCTTAAGTTATCACAAAGTTGAACAAACCATATCAGTGTTGCTAATAACAGTAGCCTATACCGGCAATCTTTGAACAAAGTTGCCATGCAAAGCGATCATTTAATTAAAGAAAAACCTCAATTTAGCATGGTTACCTAAAAATAACGTTTAATTAAAACTTCAAAGAGGTGCAAAATAAACTTAAAGTTAATATTCGGTGGCTCGATGGATGCATGTCCGTTAAGAGTTAGAGCGTCGTCTCTGAGTCGAGGAGGTTGGCATTTCAAACCATGGCAAGTAAAGTTATATCAAGGACTTCAAAAATGGTGCCTGTTTCCTTGCTTGACGCTCAACATTTAAATAGGACAGAGCACGGCCATATAAATAGGTAGAGGAGAGAGGTGGGAGAGAGAGGGAATGGCAAGAGAGACAGGATGGAGAGAGAGAGGGGAAGAGAGATGGAGAAGAGATGAGGAGAGGGGGAGGAGAGAGAGGTGGGGAGTATCCATCTGCTGTATCCATCCTGTCCATCCCATCTCTTCCCCACACCCATTGTTTGTCGAAGTCTCCATCTATTTTGTCCTTCAACTCTGCTGTGGATGTCCCACTCCCTCTCTCTGTTCCTTTTGTCCTGTTACATCCTGATCCGTTCAGTGTTCTCGCTCTTCCATGAGCCTTGACTGTATACAAAAAAACTGTCATAGGTTGGCACCATTGTGCAGCCTGATGGCCGAATGTCTCTTCTCTGTTGAAAGTTCCTTGAAAGGAAAGTCATCTTTTATATTGCGAACCATGGGTCTGTCCATGCGTTCGTCTGTCTCCTGTTTACGGGCCACTTCCACACTGTGTCTTAAAAGCTCACCATTCACTTCTGAAATGACGGGAGAAACAGGCATGAATACGTTGATGCCAAATTTATTTTGCAAGCAGATATTTTTGCCCTCTTTTGGAGAGAAATTGAACTCGCTACCTGTTGCCCCACACATTTGCAGTGCATTGCACAAGCAGCTCAGAGCTTGGCTCTGAGTGAATCAAGAGTGCAACACAATTAACCTTTTAAAGTTCCATGAAATATTTTAAATGATAGATTAACTTGAACTTTTCCATCACTGGAGAAGTTACTCTTGCTTGCTTTTCCCGTCACTGGGGACGGGCACTTTGCGAAATCAAATATGTTGAAAGTCATATCACATAGATGCTTTCAAATCTAAGAATTAATATCGTCACCACTACGAAACATTTTATTGCTTACTTGGCAGTGGAGCAAGAACGAATCGATAAGATCTGGCCCAACTTGCGTGTTCTCGACGTTCCTCACTACGGACAAGCACACACTCGTTAAAGTAACTTTGTCCGAGTCCCTCGTATCCGTTCTCTTAACTTGTGGAAGTCGTGCCACTGACTGCAAGGTTTGCCAGAATAAGTCTTGTAACCATCAGAAGGTTAACCACTTTGAGGTGTTTTGTTTATCCGCTCTCGCATGTAGGCATCATTGACAGCACCTGTGTGGACGCGGCAGGTCGTAGCTGTGACCGGAGATGGCACAAACGACGGCCCGCACTGAAAAGGCTGATGTTGGCTTTGCCATGGTGAGAGGGCATATTCTACGAAATATATTCTTCGTTGTACTCGATCTCAATGAAAAAAAAAAAGGCGTACACGATGTAACACTGTTATTCACCTCCATCTACGTAATATACGCTCAATGGTGTTTTGTCATCTCTGGACAGCTTTTCATTGGTTGGATGCATGTCTAGTTTCATTTATTTGCATTGTGTCTGACAGAATGTCAAATTATGTGGCATTGTAAAAATGGTCTGGACGTCCAGTCTAAAATGTCCTGATGAAGTTTTCACACTGTTGTCTGCCTGTTTGTCTGTGAGCAGGATATCTCAAAATATTATGGATGGATTCGGACGAAATTTATGGGCAAGTTGTGGTGTGTGACGAGGACGAATTCATTGATTTGGTGAAGGTCTGGATCTGTATCTGCTGCGATAGTTTCTTTATTTTTAAGTGATTCTTCACCATTGAGAGATGGGCCAAACATGATACATAGCATGATATTTCAAAAAAGTTGTGGACGGATTACAAACTTGTGGATGAGTTGGTCAGGTGACAAGAACAAGCAATTTGATTTGGTTAAGGTCCAGTTGCAGATCGGCGTATCACTGGGATAGAAACGTAAACTGTTCAGCCTGCAAAGGTATGCACCCCACAAGTGCCGTTCTAGATTGAAATTGTAATTTCCTAATAATTCCAGGTGAACCTTGCAAACTCTTCAACTCGCCAATGCATGAACGCAGTCATTAAGTTATGGGTAAACACTCTTAACCCCTGGTTGCACCCACATGTTGAACAGGGATTGCTGGCACAGATGTTGCCAAGGAGGCATCTGACATCATCCTGACAGATGACAACTTTAGCAGCATCGTGAAAGAGTGATGTGGGGCCGGAATGTTACGATTCCATCTCTAAATTCCTGCAGTTTCAGCTCACGTCAATATTGTGGCAGTCACCGTGGCCTTCACTGCTGCTTGCATCACACAGGTATGTGGACTGATTTTGTGCAAGCTTTGCCTCACATCAGGCCTTGTTTGACTCTTTGGCCTCACCTATGAGTCCATGTCTATCGCTTGGCTTCATCTGCCACTATTAATTGTCTGATGCTAGTCCTGGCTGGTGCTAATCTCATGTGAAAGCTTCACTTCAACTGATAATAGGCCTGTCCGGTACCAGCTATTGTCTTACAATAGGTTTTGTAGATAGCCTCAGGCTTCACAAAATAGCAAGCTGATATATCTCATGGTCCTTAAGTCCTCAAAAATTATCCTGATGTTTTTGTGTTTTTTTTTTTTTACAGTTGCACTTCTTTGGTTGAGTTTTGATGAATAACAGTCCATACATGTTTCTCTTGGTGTGGTATGCCACAAGTGTCTTCTACGTTCCAGATTCCCCTTTAAAGGCGTGCAGATGCTGTGGGTAAACCTGATTATGGACACGTTTGCATCATCGCACTCGCTACAGAACCACCAACAGAGTCATGCTGCTGCGTCGTCCGTACGGACGTAACAACCCACTGGTTTCACGGACTATGATGAAGAAACATATTGGGTCATGGAGTGTACCAGTTGGTCATCATCTTCACTTTGCTATTTGCTGGTATTCAATTAGTAGAGTAGTGCAGTGCATTTTAACATTGGCCTCATTAATTTGTGCAATGGTAATGATAATGGAGAGCATGAATGACTGACTAAAAAGAACGAACATCATTTTAGCTCAACATTGGCACAGCTTTGAACGATCTGCTCAAACGAGACCAACATTGGTTTAACCAGATATGTTTGTTGGGTATTATTGTATGAGGTGGTTCAAAAGATAACCTCCACCTTTCTTTCCTTTTTTTAAAATACAAAATCTAGGCTCATGGAATAGCGAGGAAATGATTTTAAAAAGGCAACGTACTAACATGGGAAGTTGCAACAGGGGATACAATATGCAAGCAATGAATAACATGAACAGAGGAGAGAGTAAGGAGAAGGGAAAATGCATAGTCCTGCAAGGAGGTGGTTGGGGTTGGACCCAATGGGGGTAGGAAAGATCGTGGTTGGGATGGTCAATGACACATGATGTCAGTAACCTGGAGGGACAGGTGGGATTGTAACTACCTCAGGAAGGCTACTCCACAAATTATAAAATGGGAAGAAAACATTGGAAGAGACATTAATTCTTCCCATGTTGTCTTCAATTATGTTACCCATCCTCCGACCCTTGGTAACTGAATCCTGGAGTGAGGCAGTTGCCTTGAAACAACTTGCATTCTCCTCCTGGAAGGCAAATCGACCGAGGCAACCTCAGATCATTCCCACAAAGTCTGCAACAAGTGTGTCGACCCTCAGGAGAGCCAGAAAAAAACACCTGTCCAATCTGAGAATGAACTTTTCCAACTTGTCTCCCTCCTCTAAACCTGGTGGCACTTGTGTCAAGTCTGTCTCTGGATATGCTACCCTTCCATCCCTTCCGTCACTTCAAATGGCACCACAGCCGATTCCACTCATGAGAAGGCCGAATGCCTCAATTCTGTGTTTGCTCAAAATTCTGTGTTCCCAAACCCTCGCTCTCTGTTCCCACCTTTCCCAGTTCACCCAACTACTCCTGGACTCTGTGTCTGGTGTACCAGAGAAGGTGGAGAAGTTACTGGTAACCCTCGACTCTGACTCTGCAACTGGACCGGACAGCATCAGCTCACATGTCCTAAAAAATTACTCTGCTGTTCTTGCGCTTCCTCTCTCTGCCCTTTTCACCCTGCCATTTCCATCGGTCATCTTCTATCTCTTTGAAATTCAGCCGAACATCAAGTATTATATATATAAAATGTGCAACACAATCCCCTTAACTACAGACCAATTAGCTTACTTCAATCATCAGCAAGGTCTTGGAATCCATCATTGCAGGTGACATAAATCGTCCTTTCTCCAACAGCCTATTGCAGATCATCCAGTTTGGATTCAGACCTGGTCACTCTACCTTGGACATGCTGCTTTTACTCTCCCAACAATGGTGGAGGGCCTCAACATCAGACATTGAGATCAGGGCCATCTCTCGGGCATCGAGCTTTTCTCTCCAAACTGTGTGCTTATGGAATCCAGGCAACTCTACTCTTGGATTAGACTTCCTCCCCCCTCTCATGGAAAACGTGTGGCTCTCAGAGAAACCTTATAATCTCCTCTCCCTGTCAATGCTGGAGTACCCCAAGACAGTGTTCTAGGCCCAATATTATTCCTAATCTTCATCAATTATCTCACTGACTCTCTGGAAAATCCTCTTTCTCTCTTTGCTGATGACTCCACTCTCTCCCATGACATCTCTCATCCTTCTGACAGACAGGCAGCAGCCTCTTCCCTCTCTTCAAGACCTACCTTGACAAAATCACAAAACTGGTCAACACAATTTGGCTTATGCGTTCATATTGTCCACTGTTAGCGTTCTCCCTTACTCCTCATGTTAACCTGCATCTCTTGTTGTCCATCACCATCTACTTGGTGCCTGCTGTTGATTTCCCCCCCCTTTCTTGTGCTGTTCCGTTCCTGTTATGTTGTGTCCTGATTTGTTCTGTCATTGCTCTTCCACGAGACTAGATCACGTAAAAGAATGAAATAAAATAAATAAATAAAACATTTCAAACAATGCCCCGACATTCGCGGGCATTTTTCAGGAAATATCCCCCGCGAATGTCAGTGCCGACAGTACATCACCACCAACCCCTTTCCCCCTCACTTTCCCTCTCCATAGTCTAGAATATGTCAACATTGAGTTATATCTCTCCAACGAACAAAGATCATCTGTGTAGCATCATGGCGTTCCAAAGTGATGAGGCTGTGAAAGCAGATGTTCTGAAATGGCTGTGACCTATCCCTAAAATATATATATATATATAATATGTAAATATATTTGTCATTAAAGCATTACTGAACGTATGTGTCGTACAGAAATACCTAAAGCTATTGCACATTTTGTTAACTTCACTTTACTTCTCTTGAACCTTGAACCACCTCACCTAATGCCCAAGGAAAGCTTACAGGAAAGAATGACTAATAGTATGATGGGGAAATCAAGTTAGATGAGACGGTTAAAGAGCAGAGTACGATGATTAACTTTGAATAATGATTACGTCATTAGACATTAATTGTGATGCTTCTTCACAGGTGAAAAATTCTTTAACATCGACAGTGGAAGAAATGCTCCGCTGCATTCTCCACCTTCTGAACACTACACAATTATATTCAACACCTTCGTCATGATGCAGCTTTCAATGAAATGAATGCTCGGAAGATCCACGGAGGAGCGAAATGTGTTCGAGGGAATTCATCGGAACCCCATATTCTGCTCCATTGTCCTGGGCACATTCGTGATACAGGTGGACAAACTCGAGAGTCGTATTACAAAAGCATTTCACAATGGAAGGGTTTCCAAGGAAACACTAATCGAAGCAGACAATGATTATGGAGAGAAATACAAGGATGGCTTATAGCGTGCAAAAATATTGTCATGCTTCCTGAAGAGATAACTCAGATTTGATTAGTGGACCCTTGAAGACTCCTTTGTTGCTTGTTTCAAGTACAGCAGCTCTATTTTGACATCATAAAGTGACAAATGACTTACTTTAGGAACTGAACAACCCAATTTTGTAAAGTTTACAATGGCCTTCATCAGTTATGGCAAAGGAGTAATGCTTGCAATTTTCAGTCCATTTACCAGTCCAGACTGCTGCAGCTTCTCTGGCCAAGAGTAATTTAATCCTGCTTGCCTATATTTCCAGACAAAATACATGAATCACACAATGACAAATGGCGAGAGATAATACAATGATTTGATTCGTTTATTGCATTCGAATTCCTTAAGGACGTCCATTTGTAATTCGATTTTGATATCAGAGCTCTTATAAGTCGCATACCGTTTTCATGTGTCAAGAGAGACCCGAGTGCTGACTTCCTTCCTCAGATCATCATCGTGCAGTGGGGGGCACCCTTCAGCTGTTCAAGCCTCAGCCTGATGAGTGGCTGTGGTGTTGTTCCTCGGGTGTGGAGTACTCCTATGGGGACAGGTTTGTGCTATTTTATGCCCCTCAAGGGAGAGTCCACACACACACACTACACACACACACACACCTTCCTTTTACCAATTTACCAATAGAGGCAAAAATCGAGTGCAACTTCTATTGTGGCACCGAAACCAACAAACAGAAAATAAATAAAGATATTAATATATTATATATGTATATATGATGGCACTCAGCCCATATGGTCCCACTTCCCCCCCCCAACCCCTCATCCTTCCAAAACATGATTAGTAATAAACATCACATTTAAAAACTTACCCTAGTTCAGAGCAACTAAACCAGATATGTGTCTCCCTCTGGGAAGTCTACCTGAACGTTGGGAATGACCACGTTGGCTCTCCGATTGCATAACCGTTAAAATAAATCACCAAGCTCGCCATGTTCACACGAGGTAATCCTGCAAGGTTGAAAATCCACTCACTGACAAGGAAGATCAGGCGGTCGGTAGAATGCACCCGTCCACAGGCCTTGCACGGGCTCACATCATCGGGAGTTTTTGCAGACAGGCTGCAAGATATCAACTTTTCTGAGAGTCGATTAGAAAGTTCACCAAACCTTCGTTTTGTAGAGGCACACCCTTTCTCGCAGGTATGCTTCCAAGTATTTGGCTTCTTCGGAATCTTTGTGAGCCATTTTATGTTGCATTCCTTATCTGGCATGCACCGTATACGCTCGGCCGCCCGATGGACACTGTTGCTCGGGGTTCTGCGCATGCACACTGAGCATTCTGGGGTGGATTTCGTTATTTCGAAAGTCATGTATTAGCAGGCGACCTTTATCAAGAAATCTCCCTCCCCCAGGAATGTGAACTCAGTGTGTTAATCTATGCTCTATCCCTAAATGCTGAGCATCTGCGAGGAGGAGCACATACCATTTTTAAGTCTTTGGTTTGACTTCAGCTGGGTTAACCCAACTAGACCATGGGACAGAGTGCTAAAATCTTCCAGAAAGTGAGATATGTGCTCCCCACCTGGTAGTAAATAAAATTCTCACAAATTCATCTTTAGGAGATACTGACAACATTGTTGGCTGTTCCCTCTTGCAAAAAGTGCATTCTTAAGAGTAAATTCGCCTCAAAGCTAAATTTGGTTGGGCAACATGATTTGGGTATGAGTTGGTTTTAAGACCATGCGGCCAAGCTAGGTTTTTGGGTTTGAACGTGCCTGCACCGGGAATACAAAAATCACACTTTATACCGAAAATATATTGTTGACAAAAAAGTAATGTTCTCTCTTGAATAAGAAGCATTTTTGTTTATATTTTGAAGAAAAAATCCCTGCCACTCCCAAGGTTTTAAAAGATATGACAGAGTTCCTTTGACTAAATGGAGACTCTGTCATGTCAGCTCCTCCCCCTCCCTGTGATCCAGGTGCCAAAGGCAGAGTATTCAGCGTTTTCAAACCAAATCAGGCTAGACATTGGACAATCAGACTTTTAGCAATTGAAGTAAAGTATCATATGTCTTTCACAGAGACTGCACTAGGTGTCTGACCCGCAAGAAAACAAACAGACAACAGACACAAAGTAAATGGGCCTTGCACGGCCCACATCATTGGGAGTTTTTGCAGGCGGGTGACGGCGCAGAGCTGGCAGGCGGTGGTGACGGCGCAGAGCTGGGCAGGCGGTGTGACGGCGCAGAGCTGGGCAGGTGGTGTGACTGCGCAGAGCTGGGGCAAGCGGTGGTGACGCGCAGAGCTGGGCAGCGGTGGTGACGGTGCAGAGCTGGGGTAGCGGTGTGACGCGCGCAGAGCTGGGGCAGCGGTGTGACGTGCAGCGCAGGCAGGCTGTGACCGTGCAAGCGGGGCAGCGGTGTGACGGTGCAGCACGGGCAGGGTGGTGACGGTGCAGCGCGGGCAGGCGGTAGGCGACGGTGCAGCGTGGGCAGGCGGTGGCGACGGTGCAGCGTGGGCAGGCGGTGGCGACTGTGCAGCGCATCACGGCGTGGCGACGTGCAGCGCGGGCAGGCGATCGGTGCAGCAGTGGGCAGGCGTGCGACGCTGCAGCGTGGCAGGCGGTGGCGACGGTGCAGCGCGGGCAGGGGTGGTGACGGTGCAGCGGGCCAGGCAGTGGTGACGTTGCAGTGGGGCAGGAGGTGTTGGAGGTGCAGCAACAGAAATTGTTAGAAATGAGGGGGGAGACAATTAATTGTCTCATCACCCACAAAAACTATGTTAATTCTTCATCTGCAGGAAAGATCGTAAACATAGCATTCTGTGCAGTTTTGAAGGAGCAGGAGTATAGGGACATTGAAGGAAGGGTAACGATATTGTATCACGTCATGACAGGACGAAGTTGGTTGTGTACACCGAGGAGCGAATGATACGGGAAAGTTTACTCAGAGGTTTGAAAAAATAGATACAGGATATTGGTAAGCGGCTGAAAGCAAAGGGTTGTGAAGTTCATGTTTTCTGGATTCTCCCAAGATGAGATATATTTCGAAATTATGAGCAGAGTGATAAGATATCAACCAATGCTGGAAGAATGGTGTAGGGAGGAAGGTTTTACATTACGAAGCAGGGGAATCATTTAGGGACAAGGGAGTGTTTCCAGAATGATGGCCGTGGCCAATTAACTAGAAAGGAGCAGCAAGCTTGCAGTGGTAATTGAGGAAGGAATTCAGCTTTTTTTTAGTCAGAGGAGGTGGGGAGCTAATTAAGGAAGGAACGGATGATGTTATTGTGATGAGTAAGGCCAGGCAGGAAAATAGAATTTCAGAAAGAAAAGCTATAACATATCTTCTATACCAATGCCAGAAGTTTAAATAATAAGATGAAGAGCTGAAGCCAAATGTAGATAACGAGGAGTACGATATAGTTGCAGTGAGTGAGACATGGTTTCAGGAGGAGAGTAACTGGAGACAGGATTAGAAGGCTAAAGGTGTATCGGTGTATTGGAAGGACGAGAATAGGAGAGAAGTAGCAATCTGGGTAAAGGACAGCATTGCATCAAGAAAAGGGTGACATTAAGGGAAGGAGTAAATGTTGAGACTCTGTGTGGGGAGAGATTAGAGATATAAAAACAGTAAGATCCTGGTCGATGCTTTGAAAGAGCTCCGGTGTGAAGGAGAGGAAGGAGGAGCACATGAAAGAATTCAAAAAGGCAGGTGGTAAGGGAAGAGTATTGATTATGGGGGATTTTAACTTGCCAGGGTAGATTGGGTCCAGGAACAGGGAAAGGGGAAGCAGATGAGGATTTCCTAGTTTAAGTCCAGGATTGCTGTTTAACCCGGTTTGTGATAAGCCCACGATGGGGAGTGCAGTGTTCGACCTCCTTTTAAGTAACGATCCCAATATGGTGGAGGAGGTGGAGGTCGGGAGCATTAGGAGCAAGTGACCATAACATTGTGTGTGTGTAGAGATTCTGTTGAGGATTACAGTCAGGTAGTAGGAAAGGCCTATTAGATTTCAAGGAAGGCAAACTTTGAGGTATGAGGAGAGAGCTGGTGATGTAGATTGGGAACTCTAACAACAGGACAATCAGCATCAGAAGAAAGGGAAACCTTCAAGACTAAATGTGTAGAGTGCAGAGTAAGTACATTCCAATGAGGTGTAAACTAAAGTAGAAGAGACCAGGGTGGTTGAGCATTGAGACAAAAGAACGCTATTAAGGAGAAGCAGAAGGCATTTATTCGATTAAAATAACAGGACTGGAGTTAGATGTATATCACTGTCGGAGTAAACAGGGCAAGTGAAGAAAATAACTCAGCAAGCCAAAAGAGAGAATGAGGACATGGCTAAGAATATTAAATATAATAGCAAGGCTTCTTTAAGTATATCGGGGAAAAGAAACAAGTTAGGACCAGTGTGGGCCCATTGAGGAATAGCACCGGGAGAGTGGTTAGTGATGAAAGTGATGGCAGGCTTATTAAACAGTATTTTGTTTCAACTTTACACAAGAACAGTCAGGAAATTGCAATAGCTGAGAGTATCTATCAAGGTGGTGAGGAAGGGCTTTTACAGAAAGATCCAGGTTGGAGTCGAGGAGTAAAGAACAGCAAGGTAATCTAAGAAGTAGATAAGGCTCCGGTCCAGATAATATAGCCCCGAGAGTGTTGATGGAGGTGGCTGAGCAGTAAGCGAGACGTTAAGGATATTTTCAATAGTTCCCTGGAGTCAGACAAGGACCGGAGGATTGGAGAGTAGCAAATGTACACCATTATTTAAGAAAGGATCCAGAGAAGATTGGGAACTATAGACCTGTTAGTTGACTTCAGTAGTGGGAAGTTGTTGGAGACATTAATGACCAGTATGAAGAACCATTTAAATAAATACAAACTAATTAAAAATCATCACTAACCACTCTCCCGGTGCTATTCCTCAATGGGCCCACACTGGTCCTAACTTGTTCTTTTCCCCCGATATACTTAAAGAAAGCCTTGCTATTATATTTAATATTCTTAGCCATGTCCTCATTCTCTCTTTTGGCTTGCTGAGTTATTTTCTTCACTTGCCTCTGTTTACTCCGACAGTGATATACATCTAACTCCAGTCCTGTTATTTTAAATCGAATAAATGCCTTCTGCTTCTCCTTAATAGCGTTCTTTGTCTCAATGCTCAACCACCCTGGTCTCTTTCTACTTCTAGTTTTACACCTCATTGGAATGTACTTACTCTGCACTCTTCTGCATCTACATTTAGTCTTGAAGGTTTCCCTTTCTTCTGATGCTGATTGTCCTGTTGTTAGAGTCTCCCAATCTACATCACCAGCTCTCTCCTCATACCTCAAAGTTTTGCCTTCCTGAAATCTAATGGCCTTTCCTACTATCCTGAACTGTAATCCTCACAGAATCTCTACACACACAATGTTATGGTCACTTGCTCCTAATGCTCCCGCCTCACACTCTCCACCCATATTGGGATGTTACTTAAAAGGAGGTCGAACACTGCACTCCCCATCGTGGGCTTTTCTCAAAGGGTTAAACAGCAATCCTGGACTTAAACTAGGAAATCCTCATCTGCTCTCCCTTTCCCTGTTCCTGGACCCAATCTACCCTGGCAAGTTAAAATCCCCATAATCAATACTCTTCCTTACCACCTGCCTTTTGAATTCTTCATGTGCTCCTCCTTCCTCCTTCCTTCACACCCGGAGCTCTTTCAAAGCATCCGACCAGGATCTTACTGTTTTTATAATCTCTAATCTCTCCCACACAGAGTCCTCACATTTACTCCTTCCTTAATGTCACCCTTTTCTGATGCAATGCTGTCTTTACCCAGATTGCTACTTCTCTCCTATTCTCTCCTTCAATACACCGATACACCTTGTAGCCTTCTAATCCTGTCCTCCAGTTACTCTCTCCTGAAACCATGTCTCACTCACTGCAACTATTCGTACTCCTCGTTATCTACTTTGGCTTCAAGCTCTTCCATCTTATTATTTAAACTTCTGGCATTGGTATAGAATATGTTTAGCTTTTCCTTCTGAAATTCTATTTTCCTGCCTGGCTGACTCATCACAATTAACATCATCCGTTCTTCCTTAATGCTTCCCACCCTCCTCTGACCTAAAAAAAAGCTGAATTCCTTCCTCAATTACCACTGCAAGCCTTGCTGCCTCCTTTCTAGTTAATTGCACGGCATCATTCTGGAAACACTCCCTTTGTCCCCTAAATGATTCCCCTGCTTCGTAAATGTAAAACCTTCCTCCCTACACCATTCTTCCAGCCATTGGTTGATATCTATCATTCTGCCATAATTTCGAAAATATTTCCTCATCTTGGGAGAATCAGAAAACATGAACTCACAACCTTTGCTTTCAGCCGCTTACCCAATATCCTGTATCTATTTTTCAAAACCTCTGAGTAAACTTTCCCAGATATCATTCGCTCCTCGGTGTACCACAACCAACTTCGTCCTGTCATGACGTGATACAATATCGTTTCCCTTCCTTCAATGTCCAATCTCTGCTCCTTCAAAACTGCACAGAATGCTATGTTTACGATCTTTCCTGCAGAATGAAGAATTAACATAGTTTTTGTGGGTGATGAGACAATTAATTGTCTCCCAACCTCATTCTAACAATTTCTGTTGCTGCACTCCAACACTCCTGCCCCACTGCAACGTCACCACTGCCTGGCCCCGCTGCACCGTCACACCCCCTGCCCGCGCTGCACCGTCGCCACCGCCTGCCCAGCTGCAGCGTCGCCACCGCCTGCCACTGCTGCACGATCGCCTGCCGCGCTGCACCGTCGCCACGCCTGCGCGCTGCACAGTCGCCACGCCTGCCCACGCTGCACCGTCGCCACCGCCTGCCCATGTCACCGTCGCCAGCCGTGCCGCGCTGCACCGTCACCTACCGCCTGCCCGTGCTGCACCGTCACCACGCCTGCCCCGCGCTGCACGGTCACCGCTGCGGTGCACGGTCACACGCTGCCCAGCTCTGCGCGCTCACCACCGCTACCCCAGCTTGCACCGTCACCACGCTGCCCAGCTCTGCGCGTCACCACCGCTTGCCCCAGCTCTGCGCAGTCACACCACCTGCCCAGCTCTGCGCGTCACACCGCCTGCCCCAGCTCTGCGCCGTCACCACCGCCTGCCCGCTCTGCGCCGTACCCCGCCTGCAAAACTCCCAATGATGTGGGCCCGTGCAAGGCCCATTTACTTTGTGTCTGTTGTCTGTTTGTTTTCTTGCGGGTCAGACACCTAGTGCAGTCTCTGTGAAAGACATATGATACTTTACTTCAATTGCTAAAAGTCTGATTGTCCAATGTCTAGCTGTTTGGTTTGAAAACGCTGATACTCTGCCTTTGGCACCTGGATCACAGGGAGGGGGAGGAGCTGACATGACAGAGTCTCCATTTAGTCCAAAGGAATCTGTCATATCTTTTAAAAACCTTGGGAGTGGCAGGGTTTTTTTCTTCAAAATATAAAGCAAAAATGCTTCTTATTCAAGAGAGAACATTTACTTTTTTGTCAACAATAATATTTTCGGTAATAAGTGTGATTTTTGTATTCCCGGTGCAGAGCACGTTCAAACCCAAAAACCTAGCTTGGCCCATGGTCTAAAACCCAACTCATACCCAAATCATGTTGCCCAACCAAATTTAGCTTTGAGGCGAATTTACTCTTAAGAATGCCACTTTTGCAAGAGGGAACAGCCAACAATGTTGTCAAGTATCTCCTAAAGATGAATTTGTGAGAATTTTATTTACTACCAAGGTGGGGAGCACATATCTCACTTTCTGGACAGATTTTAGCACTCTGTCCCATGGTCTAGTTGGGTTCAAACCAGCTGAGTCAAACCAAAGACTTAAAAATGGTATGTGCTGCTCCTCGCCAGATGCTCAGCATTTAGAGGATAGAGCATAGATTAACACACTGAGTTCACATTCCTGGGGGAGGGAGATTTCTTGATAAAGGGTCCTGCTAATACATGACTTTCGAAATAACGAAATCCACCCCAGAATGCTCAGTGTGCATGCGCAGAAACCCCGAGCAACAGTGTCCATCGGGGCGGCCGAGCGTATACGGTGCATGCCAGATAAGGAATGCAACATAAAATGGCTCACAAAGATTCCGAAGAAGCCAATACTTGGAAGCATACCTGCGAGAAGGGGTGTGTCTACAAAACGAAGGTTTGGTGAACTTTCTAATCGACTCTCCAGAAAAGTTGATATCTTGCAGCCTGTACTGCAAAAACTCCCGATGATGTGAGCCCGTGCAAGGCCTGTGGCGCATTCTACCGACGCCTGATCTTCCTTGTCAGTGAGTGGATTTTCAACCTTGCAGGATTACCTCGTGTGAACATGGCGGCTTGGTGATTTATTTAACGGATTATGCAATCGGAGAGCCAACGTGGTCATTCCCAACGTTCAGGTAGACTTCCCAGAGGGAGACACCATATCTGGTTTAGTTGCTTCTGAACTAGGGTAAGTTTTAAATGGTGATGTTTTATTACTAATCATGTTTGGAAGGATGAGGGGGTTGGGGGGGGGAAGTGGGACCATATGGGCTGAGTGCCATCATATATACATATATATATATATAATATCTTTATTTATTTTCTGTTTGTTGGTTTCGGTGCCACAATAGAAGTTTGCACTCGATTTTTGCCTCTATTGGTAATTGGTAAAAGGAAGGTGTGTGTGTGTGTGTGTGTGTGTGTGTGTGAGCTCTCCCTTGAGTGGGCATAAAATAGCACAAACCTGTCCCCATAGGAGTACTCCACACCGAGGAACAACACCACAGCACTCATCAAGGCTGAGGCTTGAACAGCTGAAGGGTGCCCCCCAACTGCACGATGATGATCTGAGGGAAGGAAAGGTCAGCACCTCGGGTCTCTCTTGACACATGAAAACGGTATGCGACTTATCAGAGCTCTGATATCAAAATCGAATTACAAATGGACGTCCATTAAGGAATTCGAATGCAATAAACGAATCAAAATGTCATTGTATTATCTCTCGCCATTTGTCATTGTGTGATTCATGTATTTTGTCTGAAATATAAGGCAGCAGGATTAAATTACTCTTGGCCAGAGAAGCTGCAGCAGTCTGGACTGGTAATGGACTGAAAATTGCAAGCATTACTCCTTTGCCATAACTGATGAAGGCCCATTGTAAACTTTACAAAATTGGTTGTTCAGTTCCTAAAGTAAGTCATTTGTCACTTTATGATGTCAAAATGAGCTGCTGTACCTTGAACAAGCAACAAAAGGAGTCTTCAAGGGTCACTAATCAAATTGAGTTATCTCTTCAGGAAGCATGACAATATTTTTGCCGCTATAAGCCATCCTTTGTATTTCTCTCCATAATCATTGTCTGCTTCGATTAGTGTTCCTTGGAAACCTTTCCATTGTGAAATGCTTTTGTATATAACACTCTAGGTTTGTCCACCTGTATCACGAATGTGCCCAGGACAATGGAGCAGAATATGGGGTTCCGATGAATTCCCTCGAACACATTTCGCTCTCCGTGGATCTTCCGAGCATTCACTTCATTGAGAGCTGCATCATGACGAAGGTGTTGAATATAATTGTGTAGTGTTCAGAAGGTGGAGAATGCAGCGGAGCATTTCTTCCACTGTCGATGTTAAAGAATTTTTCACCTGTGAAGAAGCATCACAATTACATGTCTAATGACGTAATCATTATTCAAAGTTAATCATCGTACTCTGCTCTTTAACCGTCTCATCTAACTTGATTTCCCCCATCATACTATTAGTCATTCTTTCCTGTAAGCTTTCCTTGGGCATTAGGTGAGGTGGTTCAAGGTTCAAGAGAAGTAAAGTGAGTTAACAAAATGTGCAATAGCTTTAAGTATTTCTGTACGACACATACGTTCAGTATGCTTTAATGACAAATATATTTACATATATATATATATATTTTAGGGATAGGTACACAGCCATTTCAGAACATCTGCTTTCACAGCCCTCATCACTTTGGAACGCCATGATGCTACACAGATGATCTTTGGTTCGTTTGGAGGATATAACTCACATGTTGACATATCTAGACTATGGAGAGGGAAAGTGAGGGGGAAAGGGGTTGGTGGTGATGTATCGGTCGGACACTGACATTCGCGGGGGATATGTTCCTGAAAATGCCGCGAATGTCGGGGCATTGTTTGAAATGTATTTATTTATTTATTTTATTTCATTCTTTTACGTGATCTAGTCTCGTGGAAGAGCAATGAACAGAACAAATCAGGACACAACATAACAAGGGAACGGAACAGACAGAAAAGGGGGAAAAATCAACAGCAGGACCAAGAGATGGTGATGGACAAACAAGAGATGCAGGTTAACATTGAGGAGTAAGGGAGAACGCTAACAGTGGACAATATGAACGCATAAGCCAAATTGTGTTGACCAGTTTGTGATTTTGTCAGGTAGGTCTGAAGAGAGGGAGAGGCGCTGCCTGTCTGTCAGAAGGATGAGAGATGTCATGGGAGAGAGTGGAGTCATCAGCAAAGAGAGAAAGAGGATTTTCCAGAGAGTCAGTGAGATAATTGATGAAGATTAGGAATAATATGGGCCTAGAACACTGTCTTGGGGTACTCAGCATTGACAGGGAGAGGAGATTATAAGGTTCGTCTGAGAGCCACACGTTTTCCATGAGAGGGGGGAGGAAGTCTAATCCAAGAGTAGAGTTGGCCTTGGATCCATAAGCACACAGTTTGGAGAGAAAAGCTCGATGCCCAGAGAGATGGCCCTGATCTCATGTCTGATGTTGAGGCCCTCCACCATTGTTGGGAGAGTAAAAGCAGCATGTCCAAGGTAGAGTGACCAGGTCTGAATCCAAACTGATGATCTGCAATGAGGCTGTTGGAGAAAGGGACGATTTATGTCACCTGCATATGATGGATTCCAAGACCTTGCTGATGATTGAAGTAAGCTAATTGGTCTGTAGTTAGGGGATCTGTTGTTGCACATTTTTTATATATATAATACTTGATGTTTGGCTGAATTTCAAAGAGATAGAAGATGACGATGGTAAATGGCAGGGTGAAAAGGGAGAGAGAGGAAGCGCAAGAACAGCAGAGTAATTTTTTAGGACATGTGAGCTGATGCTGTCCGCTCCAGTTGCAGAGTCAGAGTCGAGGGTTACCAGTAACTTTCCACCTTCTCTGGTACCACGACAGCAGAGTCCAGCAGTAGTTGGGTGCAACTGGGAAAGGTGGGAACAGAGAGCGAGGGGTTGGGAACACAGAAATTTTGAGCAAACACAGAATTGAGGCATTCGGCCTTCTCATGAGTGAGAATCGGCTGTGGTGCCATTTGAAGTGGCGGAAGGGATGGAAGGGTAGCATATCCAGAGACAGACTTGACAAGTGCCACCAGGTTTTAGAGGAGGGAGACAAGTTGAAAGTTCATTCTTCAGATTGGACAGGTTTTTTTTTCTGGCTCTCCTGAGGGTCGACACACTTGTTGCAGACTTTGTGGGAATGATCTGAGGTTGCCTCCGGTCGGATTTGCCTTCCAGGAGGAGAATGCAAGTTGTTTCAAGGCAACTGCCTCACTCCAGGATTCAGTATACAAAGGGTCGGAGGATGGGTAACATAATTGAAGACAACATGGGAAGAATTAATGTTCTCTTCCAATGTTTTCTTCCCATTTTTATAATTTGTGGAGTAGCCTTCCTGAGGTAGTTCAATCCCACCTGTCCCTCCAGGTTACTGACATCATGTGTCATTGACAATCCCAACCACGATCTTTCCTACCCCCATTGGGTCCAACCCAACCACCTCCTTGCAGGACTATGCATTTCCCTTCTCCTTACTCTCTCCTCTGTTCATGTTAATTCATTGCCTTGCATATTGTATCCCTGTTGCCAAACTTCCCAATGTTAGTAGTTGCCTTTTTAAAATCATGTTTCCTCGCTATTCCATGAGCTAGATTTTGTATTTTAAAAAAAGGAAAGAAAGGTGGAGGTTATCTTTTGAACCACCTCATACAATAATACCCAACAACAATATCTGGTTAAACCATATGTTGGTCTCGTTTGAGCAGATCGTTCAAGCTGTGCGCAATGTTGAGCTAAAATGATGTTCGTTCTTTTAGTCGTCATTCATGCTCTCCCATTATCATACCATTGCACAAATATAATGATGCCAATGTTAAAATGCACTGCACTACTCTACTAATTGAATACCAGCAAATAGCAAAGTGAAGATAATGACCAACTGGTACAATGACCCAATTGTTCTTCATCATAGTCCGTGAAACCAGTGGGTTGTTACGTCCGTACGGACGACGCAGCAGCAATGACTCTGTTGGTGGTTCTGTAGCGAGTGCGAGTGATGCAAAGTGTCCATAATCAGGTTTACCACAGCATCTGCACGGCCTTTAAAGGGGAATCCTGGAACGTAGACAACACTTGTGGCATACCACACCAAGAAGAAACATGTATGGACTGTTATTCATCAAAACTCAACCAAAGAAGTGCAACTGTACAAAAAAAAAAAAACACAAAAAACATCAGGATAATTTTGTGAGGACTTAAGGACCATGAGATATATCAGCTTGCTATTTTGTGAAGCCTGAGGCTATCTTACAAAACCTATTGTAAGACAATAGCTGGTACCGGACAGGCCTATTATCAGTTGAAGTGAAGCTTTCACATGAGATGTAGCACCAGTCAAGGACTAGCGTCAGACAATTAATAGTGGCAGATGAAGCCAAGCGATAGACATGGACTCATAGGTGAGGCCAAAGAGTCAAACAAGGCTGATGTGAGGCAAAGCTTTGCACAAAATCAGTCACATACCTGTGTGATGCAAGCACCAGTGAAGGCCACGGTGACTGCCACAATATTGACAGTGAGCTGAAACTGCAGGAATTTAGAGATGGAATCGTAACATTCCGGCCCCACATCACTGCTTTCACGATGCTGCTAAAGTTGTCATCTGTCAGGATGATGTCAGATGCCTCTCTTGGCAACATCTGTGCCAGCAATCCCTGTCAAATGTGGGTGGAACCAGGGGTTAAGAGTGTTTACCCATAACTTAATGACTGCGTTCATGCATTGGCGAGTTGAAGAGTTTGCAGAGTTCAACCTGGAATTATTAGGAATTACAATTTCAATCTAGAACGGCACTTGGTGGGTGCATACCTTTGCCAGGCTGAACAGTTTACGTTTTCTATCCCAGTGATAGCCGATCTGCAACTGGACCTTAACCAATCAAATGCTTGTTCTTGTCACCTGACCAACTCATCCACAAGTTTTGTAATCCGTCCACAACTTTTTGAAATATCATGCTATGTATCATGTTTGGCCCATCTCTCAATGGTGAAGAATCACTTAAAAATAAAGAAACTATCGCAGCAGGATACAGATCCAGACCTTTCACCAAATCAATGAATTCGTCCTCGTCACACACCCAACTTGCCCATAAATTTTCGTCCGAATCCATCCATAATATTTTGAGATATCCTGCTCACAGAACAAACGGCAGACAAACAGTGGTGAAAACGTCACTCACGGAGATTACAGACATTATGCGACTCACAGTCCCATTTTTACAATCCACATAATTTGGACATTCTGCCAGACACAATGCAAATATATGAAAACTAGCATGCATCCAACCAATGAAAAGCTGTCCAGAGATGACAAACAGCCATTGAGAGCTATATTACGTAGATGGAGGTGAATAACAGTTTACATCGTGTACGCCTTTTTTTTTTTCATTGAGATCGAGTACAACGAAGAATATATTTCGTAGAATATCGCCCTCTCACCATGGCAAAGCCAACATCAGCCTTTTTCAGTGCGGGGCGTCGTTTGTGCCATCTCCGTCACAGCTACGACCTGCCGCTGCTCCACACAGGTGCTGTCAATGATGCCTACAGTGGAGAGCGGATAAAAACAAAACATCTCAAAGTGGTTAACCTTCTGATGGTTACAAGACTTATTCTGGCAAAACCTTGCAGTCAGTGGCACGACTTCCACAAGTTAAGAGAACGGATACGAGGGACTCGGACAAAGTTACTTTAACGAGTGTGTGCTTGTCCGTAGGTGAGGAACGTGCGAGAACGACGCAAGTTGGGCCAGTTCTTATCGATTCGTTCTTGCTCCACTGCCAAGTAAGCAATAAAATGTTTCGTAGTGGTGACAGATATTAATTCTTAGATTGAAAGCACTATGTGATATGACTTTCAACATATTTGATTACTCGCAAAGTGCCCGTCCCCAGTGACGGGAAAAGCAAGCAAGAGTAACTCTCCAGTGATGGGAAAAGTTCAAGTTAATCTATCATTTAAAATATTCATGGAACTTTAAAAGGTTAATTGTGTTGCACTCTTGATTTCACTCAGAGCCAAAGCTCTGAGCTGCTTGTGCAATGCACTGCAAAATGGTGGGGCAACATCAGGTAGGCGGAGTTCAATTTCTCTCCAAAAGAGGGCAAAAATATCTGCTTGCAAAATAAATTTGGCATCAACGTTTCATGCCTGTTCTCCCGTCATTTCAGAGTGAATGGTGAGCTTTTAAGACACAGTGTGGAAGTGGCCCGTAAACAGGAGAACGACGAACGCATGGACAGACACCATGGTTCGCAATATATAAAAGATGACTTTCCTTTCAAGGAACTTTCAACAGAGAAAGGACCATTCGCCCATCAGGCTGCACAATGGTTGCACCTATGACGTTTTTTTGTATACAGTCAAGGCTCATGGAGAGCGAGAAACACTGAACGGATCAGGATGTAACAGGACAAAAGGAACAGAGAGAGGGAGTGGGGACATCCACAGCAGAGTTGAAGGACAAAATAGATGGAGACTTCGACAAACAATGGGTGTGGGGAAGATGGGATGGACAGGATGGATTACAGCAGATGGATACTCCCCCCTCTCTCTCCCCTCCTCATTTCTCTCCTCCATCTCTCTTCCCCTTCTCTTCTCCATCCTGTCTCTCTTGCCATTCCTCTCTCTCCCACCTCTCTCCTCTACCTATTTATATGGCCGTGCTCTGTCCTATTTAAATGTTGAGCGTCAAGCAAGGAAGCACAGGCACATATTTTGAAGTCCTTGATATAACTTTACTTGCCATGGTTTGAAATGCCAACCTCCTCGACTCAGAGACGACGCTCTAACTCTTAACGACATGCATCATCGAGTCACCGAATATTAACTTTAATTTATTTTGCACCTCTTTGAAGTTTTAATTAAACGTTATTTTTGGTCACAATGCTAATTGAGGTTTTTCTTTAATTAATGATCGCTTTGCATGGCAACTTTGTTCAAAGATTGCCGGTATAGGCTACTGTTATTACAACACTGATATGGTTTGTTCAACTTTGTGATAACTTAAGGTCGTATCTTAACGCATTGTTCAACAAACTGATTCATGTTGTGTTTATTCGTTTAAAATGCATCCTCATTTGGTGTCATGCTCTTATTTCGGTTGAATGTTGAGCTCTGCCTGTTTCCTTTCAAACGCAGCACGGGAAGCAGCCACCGGAAATGAGAGACAGCAAACGCACAGACAAATGCCGCTGTTGGCATTATATTAAAGATCAGTTTCTCTAATTCTGGACTTTGCCTTTCTTTCTTTGTCAACATTTTAGTTTTCTTTTTGGCTGACAGCAAGCCTCAGAGGCACTACCAGAGCCGGATTTAAGTTCACAGCCCCCGGACATTCGAGTAGTAGAGCCGCCACCGCTACTATCTTGAAATGTAAATCTATAAACATTTCACTGCAGAACGGCACTCGGTAGAGAGCATAGCTCCGCCAAGTGATTAGTTTACGTTTTGTATCCCACTGATAGGCCAGATCTGGATTCGGACTGAACTAAATTTAATCGGTTGTTCTTGTCACGAACCAACTCATCCAACAAGTTTCGTCCAAATCCATCCCAAACTTTTTGAGATATCGTACAATATATAATTTTACCCAATCTCTCAATGATGAAGAATCACTTAGAAAATTCTTGGATCCGGATCCAGCTTGGATCTTCACCAAAATGAAACTTTCGTCCTTGTGACATACCCAAGCTCTCCCCAAATTTCGTCCAGTCCATCACAATTTTTGGATATCCTGTTCAAACAGACATGGGGGAATAAACATAACTCCGTCCACTTCGGTGGGTATTATCATGTAGAGTTTAATATAGTGATATAGAATTGATAAAGTGATTTTGATGGAACGGTAACACAAATTTATCAAAAAATTTATGAGGGTGGTCAAGTAAACATGGTAAAACGTCGCTTAACTATAACAGCACTCGTAGAGAGGCATTGTCTCTCGCTCGTGCGTCAATTCTCAAAAATATCGTGTTGTTAACTGACCAAGTCGTGTCATGGCCCATATACGCATTTTATCATGCTCATACATGCACACTATTGATCAACATAGTTTGCTGCATTGGTTCTGAACGTCATAAAATTTAATTTTCTCACAATCGTCATAGATAGATATTGAAGTTTCAGATTTTTGGGATAAGAATTTCAATTCAGCCAATTGTGTTGGAATATACTTCGTCTGATGACAGGTCGTTATTAGTCAGGGCAGCCAAGAGAAGTGACCCCAATTCTCTGATAACTTTTTTCTCTGCTGCATTATTCATCCTTTGGGGTTTATATACATGAGATCTAGGTGGTGTGGACCTGTCACTTTGAGCAATTTTAAATATTTCAAGATGGCTGCCCACGAAGACAAAAATTCGAAAATTCCTTTATTTTTAATGTTTTCTGCCATATAAGCAATGATATTTTGGCCAAGATATATGTTTTTGTGGTAATATGGATTCAATAGAAAGGGTTTGAGAAGTATTGGGATGTACTGTTGCTATGGTAATTAAGCAATTATGGCTACCATAAACGCTGGTAAAAAATGGCAAAACTGCCCATAGACGTCAAGATAATTGAATAGAACATCTTTGTATTTCCTGGCTATATACATTGACTTAAATATCGATAAAAAGGTGAATGAGTTTAGAATTTTCGTTGCCATGGTAACCCCTTAAATAGCTTCCAAATGACTGCTTTGAAGGCCGAAACTAAACACCAAGATAACAAAAGAGCAGTATGATTGGTTCCTGGATATTATAATTTTGGGCCATAACAAGATGACGCACAGGAAATGCTATGACATTGTACCACAGAGATTGCAAAGAATATCAACCAGAGTTGGTGTCAAAGCCACAAGTTGCTCGCCTGTTTATACGTTTTTATCGTTTTTAAAAGACGAGTCTAATAATTAAATATTTTTTATAGATTGCAGTGAAGTATAATTATATAAGCAATATATGTATTTGTATATTTGTAATCATACAGAGCGCAGGTGAGCACAATATACGCCCGAAAACAGGAAGGTATATACAGAATTGTGCTACTACATGGAAAACAGCAGACTCCTGTTACGCATGCGCGGAACCACTTTAGATGACGAAGTAATGCGCTACACACTGTCTCCACAGTCTGTACCCTATGTAACATTATGAAACGTGAAAGTTGAAAACTTTGGGAGTTAGAGGTGCGGACAGGAAGCTGATGGGAAAACTGCATCCTGGTTGCATGGCAACCACTTTAGATGACGAACGTATGTCATGACACACACGACCGTCTCAACAGTCTGTACTATGTACCAAATATGAAACGTGAAACTTGAAAAATTTGGGAGTTAGAGTGCGGACAGGAACGGATGGAAAACAGCATCCCGGTTGCATGGCAACCACTTTAGATGAGAAGGTATGTCGTGACACCACGGTCACAGTCTGTACTACATGTACCAATATGAACGTGAAGTTGAAACTTTGGGAGTTAGAGTGCGGACAGGACGGACGGAAGACAGACAGACAGACGGACGACGACCGGTATCACATAATACGCCCATATATATATATATATATATATATTATATATATATTATATATAATATATATATATTATTACATATATATATATACATTATATATAACTATATATTATATATCGGGCGTATAAAAATAGTGTGTAGTAAAAACATTGAGGTAAACTAGAGGGGGAGCACTCGGGAGAGTGCAAAACCTCCGCCGCAATCTGCTGGGTCACCAGTGACACTTATATCTTATTCATTATATGACGTCAACAGTGCTGACAGAGTTATAGTTCTTTTCTCCCATTTTTTTTTGGGGGGGGGGGGGGGGGGGGGGGGGGGGGGGGGGGGGGGGTTGGAAATCACTTAAAACAGTGTAGAATGCAAAAAAGAAATCTAAATTTTGTTGAAAAAAGCTTGCAAATAATTTTTTTTTGTCTCTAACAATTTTTTTTTGGGGGGGGGGGGGGTTGGAAATATTGCTGGTAGAAATGCAACTAAAAAATTTTTTTTTTTTTGGGCGGGGGGGGGGGGTTGGAAATCATTAAACTGTGAGAAATGCAAAAAAAAAAATTTCTCTAACAATTTTTTTTGGGGGGGGGGAGGACCAAAGCTCCAAAATCTAATGGCATGTCCTTGGACCATACCTAACCCCCACAAAGTTTCGTTCGAAATCCAGAGTTCAATGATAAATGAAAACCTTGTTCATCTAATTTGGGAGGTTGGTCTTAACATGAATCCAATTATTTTTTGGGGGAGCAGTTAAGCACTCCTGACCCCACCAATAGAATCATTATCGGCAACAAATTTTTTCACGCTCAGCACACGACGCTAGCTCAGCCGGGGTATCGCTATACTGTTCTGTTCTTCTTGAACAGCGAGCTAAAAATGAATTGCATCGAGAATCCTAGGATTACATGTAGGTGACATAAATTAAAGAAACAACGTAGCACAATCGAATGTTCATGTTAGAAACCATCTATCTTCAGCTGTCAGAGGAGTCAAGATGTATCTACATGTATCTATAGCCTCATTATCTGCACAGGTTAAGATTTGGCTGGCCAGGCATTTAGTTTAGAGTTTTGGGAGTCACACATTTAATGTTCTGAAAATGGGTCTTGGGTATTTGAGAATGGATAAAGAGTGTTAGTACCAGGTTCAGTTGAGAGACGTCTAGTCATTCGTCATCGTCGTCTGCCTTGGTGAACTGCTTTGTTTTTCATTGAAAACCACTGAGCCACCTGACATGCACGAACACTGAGCAGGCAAGGTTTGCACTGTTGCAGACACATTTTGTGTCTTGCTGGGATCTACTCAATGCAGAATATCTGAGAGTTTCAGTAATATCCTGGTGATTGGGGGATTGTTCACTGGAAATAGTTGTTGGAAAATGTTTTTGGGCCATCTTCCATGACCATCCCATAATGCTGTTGGATGCATTCTCGGTGGATTTGGTTGCAGTGCATTCCTCAGATAGTTCACCTGAAGGTGAAGCGCGGGCCACATTTCCTTGAATGCTCATTTGTTGAGGCAAGCGTAGCCAGCTTTGGTGACCAGCCACACTCCGGACTTGCTTACGCCATTTTCTGGCAGTGCTGCTGTATGACGTACATTTGTCTGGCCATCAAAGGCAGATGAATGGTGTTGTGCCTGGAGGTGACTGCGAGCAGAACGCGACTTGTGTCACCTATAGTAGTTGGGCATGAACAGCAGCTCTCAGGATCTGAGTGCCACAGCTTTCCAATTCCGAAGTAATGTGTGCACTGTATCGCAGACAGTGAGTCATATGTGTTGCCTACAGTTGGGTGATTTCACGATGCTGGTCAAGGTGGCATTGATATCTATCACTGAACGACATTGATTGCGAACATCAGACAGAGGTTGAAGTGGTATGCAACGTGGAAAGAAGTGAAGAGAAGAACAAAGATGTCAGTGTCGTGCTGCAACCACAAGCACTTTCTTAGCCCTCACCTCTGCCACTGTTGAACCAATCAGATTGTAATCGCGCTCTCCTTGCGTTGTTTTCATGTCCTGGCGCTTGCATCGATGAAGAACTATTATCTCCCTGGCACAGGGTCACTTCCAGTGAGAACGGCTTGTGTGTGTGAAGTCATCCTTGTGGGATGCATGTCCTCGCGTATTAGGTCGATGAGTTGTATCTTGTTTTTCTGGTGAAAGTCAGCATGACTTGCTGTGAGTAGATTTCAGTTTCATTTTCAGCAAGCTGTGTTTTCAAGTTCTACATGCAGAGGTGTCCATAATACTTTGCTCAATCTAATATGTAATCGTTTTTATTCAGTGCACCAAGTAGTCTCTGAGAGGATGTCGTTTCTCATCAACTCAGTGCCATAACCGGAAATTTTAAAGACGCAGCGCTGCTCATAGTTTGCTTGATTAATAACAAAAAAGAAAATTTATTAGTATTAAAGTTGACATAATTTTAGGGAGAGAAAGATGCTCTGGTACAACGTATCATGGTATTCCAAACTTTAAGATCTCCTATTGTCATCAGAATATCTGAAACGTAATGTGAAATCAATGTGAATATTCAGTAGAAAATAAAACATGTTTTCACAAACGTTTACAGTATCCATTATTGCGTAGCTCTTTGTGGTACCATGGCACAATGCAAACAGTTATATTATCATATCATCCCATCCTGATTAAGGGTTAGAAAACATTTAACCCAAGGCAAAACATGTACGGTTTTATGTTATTAGTATTTAACACTTAATTTCAAACTCCGAATGAGTCATTTTTAGATGGTTTACAATGGCAACAGAATCGTAGAACTCATCACAACCTATTTTTGGCATATTGTGGTCATTTAGCATATCACTAGAAAATAAAACAATGCTCTAATAAACATTTTTCTGGATATGTGTGGGTTTTGCCATTTTTTACCACCTTTACGACTTAATGGTAAGCATATCTTGCTAGTTACATAAGCAACGGTACTCCAATACTTTCAACCCTTTCTATTCGAATGATTGGTGCCCAAAACATTGTATTGATAAAAATCATCGATCTATGGCAGAACAACATTGCATCATGGGAATTTTCGAATTTTGGTCCTTGCGTAGAGCCATATTGGACGCCATTTGATATTTAAAATGCTCAAGGTGACGGGTCCAACACCTGAGTCTCATTATATACACCCAATGATAATTATCAGCAGAGAAAAAACTATATCAGACATTTTGGGGTTTAGGGGGAAATTTGGCCTTTGGCTGCGGACTATATACCCTATTATATATATCCACAGGGAGTTGATGAATATATCAAGTTTTCAATTTTTTTCGTTAGTGGTTTTGGATGAAAATGATGTCATGTTGTTTTCCGTTTAATGCAATTTGTGCATATCAATGTATTATGGATCAAGAGTTAGCAATAAAATATCTCCTAAGAAACAAGGAGTTTTAAGGTATCGCATGGATTGGACAAGCAGTTGCAAGACGAAAACAAATTTTTTAAAAGGCAAAGAATATGATAATAGCGGACACCTACCACACACACACCACACACACACACACCACACACCACACACACAACACCACAGACAGTCAGGGGCACTGCTAATAGCTCACATCCCTTCAGGCGAGACTGAATATAGGGCTGGAGAGTGGAGAGCAAGTCTCAAGAAGGGGTTAATGCACTTGTCACCAGCAACTAAACTATCTTTCCATACATGGCATCTTGTTACTACACTAGCAACAAACAAGCTCGCCCCTTCTTTATGTCAGTATGTCGCCTAAGGGGGTTGAATTGCGCTAGTGTTTCAGTGTCAAAAAACGAGTAAACAAATGGTGCCAAACGACCCATTTGAAGGGATGGGTGCTCATTGTTTCCCTTCAAGCTGTGTTTCTCTTGATAATGTGGTTCGTTGTGTCGGCTTTTGCTTGGTCTGTGAGGAAAATTGGGTTACTATTCATTGAGGTTCTGCAGTCAAATATGTGTACTATATCGATACTATCAGAATATTTTACAAAAAAATAACTTTGAAAATATGCGCGACAAGCATGCCGCCATTTAGCCAGTTATCCCGTGTCATCGGTGTTCATTATGACTTTCATTCTTCTATTGATCTACACAAGTATGGTATTTCATGAATTCAATGCATTTCCATATATACTATGGTGTAATATCAAATTTCATGATTTATTATTCCTCTTTTACAGAAGTTGCATGTGTACCTGACTGACGGCAACCATGGAACCTAGTTTCTCTGGATTGAAATGTAACGGAAACATTTGCAAAGTTGTAGATGGAGCATACGATTAGGAGATTCTGGAGTCAACAGATTTCTTTGGCGAAGCTACAGAATGACTGACGAGTGATGGTCGAGGTGGTGCGTTAGTCTGGCAGAGATCAATGTTCTGGGAATTTAGCGACAAAAATAGACTTGAATGATTGCCTCAGAATCAATACGATTCACAAAGCTGGAGATTCAGCATCTGAAGGCACCAAGCAGTCAGTGTAAGAAATCAAGATATTTTTCCATGTCGGTGATGAACATGAGATTATGTATGTTATTCAGAACCCTGGAAACAGATGGTTTGCGAAATGGTGTCTGACGTTTCACAGCTCAGAAGTAAGGCGACATTGCAGTAAAATGATGTCACGATGCGAGTCAGATTTGGCAGGACTTGAAACCATCTGAACGCAGAAGGGTAATATCACATGGAGTGGTTGGGTTAGGTTTCAGCGACACATCAAAAACTCCAAGGACCAACACTACATTGGGTGGACATTCGGTGGTTAGATGATGTTTTGATATGGTGCAAGGATGATCCAGGGACATGTTTGATGACTATCATTTATGTGTGGCGACAATATCAGGATATGTGTCACAGTAGCTTGCAAGCTTTTGTTCCAAAGTATTTATGAGAGATTCTATGATGACATGAAAAAGGTATCGGCCCAGGTGCGACATTCATACTGGCAAACAACACCATCGCTGCTGTGTACCGCAAGTGACTGAAGACATGGCGTAGCACGTTCACAACAAAACAGATGGACGCTGAAGTCAATGCGAAATCTGAACTTACGGCATATCTCGTGCAGATATACAGATGAGGGAGACACCAATCTCCCAGATATCAACAACCAATGATGTTGTGACGTTGTGGATGGGCATGCCATTATTTCAAAGCTTGGGAACCTGTTGCTGTAAGCTCATTGTGCGATTTACAGATGCCTTCGTCTCTCATATTTGCAACTTTCCACATCATGATGCTCTCAGAATAGGATTTATCTGTTGAGCGAATATATTGCTCACACTCCTCAGAAGTGGAAAGATGCCCATTACGCAAGGTTATCAAGTCACGGAGTCAGATACGACTGTCGCAGATACGAACTTGCGTCCACGACCCACGGTATGGATGCACGTTCATGATTCTATGCGAGAAACAGAGCAGATTCTTGCTGGCATTTCTACCAACTGTTTGATGAGGTGAATGTGAAGACGTGCTAATGGCTGTGAAATGGTAGTTGAAGAGGATTTGCTTCTGGCTGAGGAAGCTTCATCACAACCGGGGTAACCTTGACCAGTCCCCTGGTCTGTGATCATAACGAGCGGACACACACATCATTCTCCATGGGCTCGAAGCTATAACATGGGGTGGTAAGCCATGTCACTGGTATTTTGGCAGAGGATAACCGATGTCTTGATTCTTCTACTTCACTTCTCAAGGAACTCCTGTTGGATGTTTAGTGTAACCGCTCATGATAGAACGTTGCTACTCTGTTAGCATGATGAGATCTCTGAAAATTATCCACATGGTTTCAGGAGAACCTTTTGGGATTCCATGCACTGACTGAGTCAGTCAATAACAACATCTTTCTTCACGAATTTGGCAAAAAAAAACCCCTTTTTGCGGAGTGTTACCAAACATCCACATCTTCTGAAATGGAGTTGGTACGTCGAGGTTCCACAGAAGAATTGAAGAGTTGTCTGCTGGCTGTATCGGCTTCCGCACTACATGCTCGTGTTGACAAAGCCAGGCTTGACATGTTCAGGAAGGGGAAAAGAAGATGGAAAAACTGTTCCACCAATGAAAGGATTGCTCTCGAGTTACATTATGCAAGGGCTCATGCCAGGCCAAAGTGTGTTGAGGACTGATAATTGGCGCATTCGAGAGAATGTTGGATTGCCATCATCACAGTGGGATGGAGAGAACAGAAGATGGATGGAAGTTTCTGGATGATTCTGCCTGCCCTGTTGCCCGCGGTCTGTCGAGCTTGTATCTGGCGACAACAAGAAGAATGCAAAGGCTGCCTGCACATGAAAAATCGCAGCAAATATGCATCCCTGCCAGTGGATGTGATGCAGAGAATGCTGCATTCCAATATAGCAAATTGTTGTAACACCTGAAGTGTATCAGACTCGATACGGGTGATCATGATGATGAGAACATTCATACTGAGACATTTTTTTGCCAAATGTGTGAATGCACTACGTCGTTATTTTGCGTCAACACTGTCAGTTTTGCAATTAACACATGATTAGATTGTAATCTTTTGTTGTTTGGTTCTGGTCCTTGACCCTTAAACATAAAATCGACACAAGATCGGTGACGTCGTTCAGTTGTCGCGATTTTACGGCTCCTTCTCATCACAATGGGTTCGATATGGTGCCATTTTTTGAAGACGCTTCATTTAATGGCGATCTGGGGAAGTGTCAATCATCCAGGTATTGGATTCGACCATCCTAAGTGGTCACATCTGGGTCAATATGGGCAGTTGTTTGCTTTGTTAACAAAGAGAATGTCAATCTCACCAAAAATTTAATTCTCGTTCCACGGGATTGGCCTGGCTGACTAAACTCAGCTTCCCTTGCTTCCCCACGGTGGTTGCATACCTCCACCAAATCACTCGATTCGTCCATTGGGCCATGGATATGACTACAAAACTCGCCTTCTGATGGGCTTGCAGTTCGGACAAGAGAATCAAATATTCGTTCTTCAGTCGATGTTAAAACCAGCTGTCCCATTTGCTAATAACTTGCAGTGGTGTTTAAAGACCCCCATGGTACTTTTAGAAAAAAGAGTAAGGCATGATGTTGGCGGTAATACCCTGGTGAAATTCCATATTCTTGACCGTTGCTTGAAGGGCAACTTGAACCACCCAATGCATTCCTGCCTTCTGGCTGCATGTACTGTATGCCTTGTCAGGAAATGTCTCCTTGTCGCCTGTTCCTTTGGCAGAAAATGTCTCCTTGATGCGAATTTCCACATTCTTCACCAT
>CM068954.1:18739191-18769405 GCA_035128595.1 Eptatretus atami
TTTCAAAACCTCTGAGTAAACTTTCCCGATATCATTCGCTCCTCGGTGTACCACAACCAACTTCGTCCTGTCATGACGTGATACAATATCGTTTACCCTTCCTTCAATGTCCCTAACTCCTGCTCCTTCAAAACTGCACAGAATGCTATGTTTACGATCTTTCCTGCAGAATGAAGAATTAACATAGTTTTTGTGGGTGATGAGACAATTAATTGTCTCCCAACCCTCATTTCTAACAATTTCTGTTGCTGCACCTCCAACACCTCCTGCCCCCACTGCACCGTCACCACTGCCTGGCCCCGCTGCACCGTCACCACCCCCTGCCCGCGCTGCACCGTCGCCACCGCCTGCCCACGCTGCAGCGTCGCCACCGCCTGCCCACGCTGCACTCGCCCTGCCGCGCTGCCACGTCGCCACCGCCTGCACGCGCTGCACAGTCGCCACCCCTGCCCACGCTGCACCGTCGCCACCGCCTGCCACGCTGCACCGTCGCCACCGCCTGCCCGCGCTGCACCGTCACCACCGCCTGCCCGTGCTGCACCGTCACCACGCCTGCCCGCGCTGCACGGTCACCACCGCTGCCCGGCTGCACGGTCATCACCGCCTGCCCCAGCTCTGCGCCGTCACCACCGCCTGCCCCAGCTCTGCGCCGTCACCACCGCCTGCAAAAACTCCCAATGATGTGGGCCCGTGCAAGGCCCATTTACTTTGTGTCTGTTGTCCTGTTTGTTTTCTTGCGGGTCAGACACCTAGTGCAGTCTCTGTGAAAGACATATGATACTTTACTTCAATTGCTAAAAGTCTGATTGTCCAATGTCTAGCTGATTTGGTTTGAAAACGCTGATACTCTGCCTTTGGCACCTGGATCACAGGGAGGGGGAGGAGCTGACATGACAGAGTCTCCATTTAGTCCAAAAGGAACTCTGTCATATCTTTTAAAAACCTTGGGAGTGGCAGGGATTTTTTCTTCAAAATATAAAGCAAAAATGCTTCTTATTCAAGAGAGAACATTTACTTTTTTGTCAACAATAATATTTTCGGTATAAGTGTGATTTTTGTATTCCCGGTGCAGAGCACGTTCAAACCCAAAAACCTAGCTTGGCCCATGGTCTAAAACCCAACTCATACCCCAAATCATGTTGCCCCAACCAAATTTAGCTTTGAGGCGAATTTACTCTTAAGAATGCCACTTTTGCAAGAGGGAACAGCCAACAATGTTGTCAAGTATCTCCTAAAGATGAATTTGTGAGAATTTTATTTACTACCAAGGTGGGGAGCACATATCTCACTTTCTGGACAGATTTTAGCACTCTGTCCCATGGTCTAGTTGGGGTTCAAACCCCAGCTGAGTCAAACCAAAGACTTAAAAATGGTATGTGCTGCCTCCTCGCCAGATGCTCAGCATTTAGAGGATAGAGCATAGATTAACACACTGAGTTCACATTCCTGGGGGAGGGAGATTTCTTGATAAAAGGTCCCTGCTAATACATGACTTTCGAAATAACGAAATCCACCCCAGAATGCTCAGTGTGCATGCGCAGAAACCCCGAGCAACAGTGTCCATCGGGGCGGCCGAGCGTATACGGTGCATGCCAGATAAGGAATGCAACATAAAATGGCTCACAAAGATTCCGAAAGAAGCCCAAAATACTTGGAAGCATACCTGCGAGAAAGGGGTGTGCCTCTACAAAACGAAAGGTTTGGTGAACTTTCTAATCGACTCTCCAGAAAAGTTGATATCTTGCAGCCTGTACTGCAAAAACTCCCGATGATGTGAGCCCGTGCAAGGCCTGTGGACGGGTGCATTCTACCCGACCGCCTGATCTTCCTTGTCAGTGAGTGGATTTTCAACCTTGCAGGATTACCTCGTGTGAACATGGCAGGCTTGGTGATTTATTTAACGGATTATGCAATCGGAGAGCCAACGTGGTCATTCCCAACGTTCAGGTAGACTTCCCAGAGGGAGACACCATATCTGGTTTAGTTGCTTCTGAACTAGGGTAAGTTTTAAATGGTGATGTTTATTACTAATCATGTTTGGAAGGATGAGGGGGTTGGGGGGGGGGAAGTGGGACCATATGGGCTGAGTGCCATCATATATACATATATATATATATAATATCTTTATTTATTTTCTGTTTGTTGGTTTCGGTGCCACAATAGAAGTTGCACTCGATTTTTGCCTCTATTGGTAAATTGGTAAAAGGAAGGTGTGTGTGTGTGTGTATGTGTGTGTGTGGACTCTCCCTTGAGTGGGCATAAAATAGCACAAACCTGTCCCCATAGGAGTACTCCACACCCGAGGAACACACACCACAGCCACTCATCAAGGCTGAGGCTTGAACAGCTGAAGGGTCGCCCCCCAAACTGCACGATGATGATCTGAGGGAAGGAAAGGTCAGCACCTCGGGTCTCTCTTGACACATGAAAACGGTATGCGACTTATAAGAGCTCTGATATCAAAATCGAATTACAATGGACGTCCATTAAGGAATTCGAATGCAATAAACGAATCAAAATGTCATTGTATTATCTCTCGCCATTTGTCATTGTGTGATTCATGTATTTTGTCTGGAAATATAAGGCAGCAGGATTAAATTACTCTTGGCCAGAGAAGCTGCAGCAGTCTGGACTGGTAAATGGACTGAAAATTGCAAGCATTACTCCTTTGCCATAACTGATGAAGGCCCATTGTAAACTTTACAAAATTGGTTGTTCAGTTCCTAAAGTAAGTCATTTGTCACTTTATGATGTCAAAATGAGCTGCTGTACCTTGAAACAAGCAACAAAAGGAGTCTTCAAGGGTCCACTAATCAAATCGAGTTATCTCTTCAGGAAGCATGACAATATTTTTGCCGCTATAAGCCATCCTTTGTATTTCTCTCCATAATCATTGTCTGCTTCGATTAGTGTTTCCTTGGAAACCCTTCCATTGTGAAATGCTTTTGTAATACGACTCTCGAGTTTGTCCACCTGTATCACGAATGTGCCCAGGACAATGGAGCAGAATATGGGGTTCCGATGAATTCCCTCGAACACATTTCGCTCTCCGTGGATCTTCCGAGCATTCACTTCATTGAAGAGCTGCATCATGACGAAGGTGTTGAATATAATTGTGTAGTGTTCAGAAGGTGGAGAATGCAGCGGAGCATTTCTTCCACTGTCGATGTTAAAGAATTTTTCACCTGTGAAGAAGCATCACAATTACATGTCTAATGACGTAATCATTATTCAAAGTTAATCATCGTACTCTGCTCTTTAACCGTCTCATCTAACTTGATTTCCCCCATCATACTATTAGTCATTCTTTCCTGTAAGCTTTCCTTGGGCATTAGGTGAGGTGGTTCAAGGTTCAAGAGAAGTAAAGTGAAGTTAACAAAATGTGCAATAGCTTTAAGGTATTTCTGTACGACACATACGTTCAGTAATGCTTTAATGACAAATATATTTACATATATATATATATATATATTTAGGGATAGGTACACAGCCATTTCAGAACATCTGCTTTCACAGCCCTCATCACTTTGGAACGCCATGATGCTACACAGATGATCTTTGGTTCGTTTGGAGAGATATAACTCACATGTTGACATATCTAGACTATGGAGAGGGAAAGTGAGGGGAAAGGGGTTGGTGGTGATGTACTGTCGGACACTGACATTCGCGGGGGATATGTTCCTGAAAAATGCCGCGAATGTCGGGGCATTGTTTGAAATGTATTTATTTATTTATTTTATTTCATTCTTTTACGTGATCTAGTCTCGTGGAAGAGCAATGACACAGAACAAATCAGGACACAACATAACAAAGGGAACGGAACAGCACAAGAAAGGGGGAAAAATCAACAGCAGGGCACCAAGAAGATGGTGATGGACAAACAAGAGATGCAGGTAACAATGAGGAGTAAGGGAGAACGCTAACAGTGGACAATATGAACGCATAAGCCAAATTGTGTTTGACCAGTTTGTGATTTTGTCAAGGTAGGTCTGAAGAGAGGGAAGAGGCTGCTGCCTGTCTGTCAGAAGGATGAGAGATGTCATGGGAGAGAGTGGAGTCATCAGCAAAGAGAGAAAGAGGATTTTCCAGAGAGTCAGTGAGATAATTGATGAAGATTAGGAATAATATTGGGCCTAGAACACTGTCTTGGGGTACTCCAGCATTGACAGGGAGAGGAGATTATAAGGTTTCGTTGAGAGCCACACGTTTTCCATGAGAGGGGGGAGGAAGTCTAATCCAAGAGTAGAGTTGGCCTTGGATTCCATAAGCACACAGTTTGGAGAGAAAAGCTCGATGCCCAGAGAGATGGCCCTGATCTCATGTCTGATGTTGAGGCCCTCCACCATTGTTGGGAGAGTAAAAGCAGCATGTCCAAGGTAGAGTGACCAGGTCTGAATCCAAACTGATGATCTGCAATGAGGCTGTTGGAGAAAAGGGACGATTTTATGTCACCTGCAATGATGGATTCCAAGACCTTGCTGATGATTGGAAGTAAGCTAATTGGTCTGTAGTTAAGGGGATCTGTTGTTGCACATTTTTTATATATATAATACTGTGATGTTCGCTGAATTTCAAAGAGATAGAAGATGACCGATGGTAAATGGCAGGGTGAAAAGGGCAGAGAGAGGAAGCGCAAGAACAGCAGAGTAATTTTTTTAGGACATGTGAGCTGATGCTGTCCGGTCCAGTTGCAGAGTCAGAGTCGAGGGTTACCAGTAACTTCTCCACCTTCTCTGGTACACCAGACACAGAGTCCAGGAGTAGTTGGGTGCAACTGGGAAAGGTGGGAACAGAGAGCGAGGGGTTGGGAACACAGAATTTTGAGCAAACACAGAATTGAGGCATTCGGCCTTCTCATGAGTGAGAATCGGCTGTGGTGCCATTTGAAGTGACGGAAGGGATGGAAGGGTAGCATATACCAGAGACAGACTTGACAAGATGCCACCAGGTTTTAGAGGAGGGAGACAAGTTTGAAAGTTCATTCTTCAGATTGGACAGGTGTTTTTTTTCTGGCTCTCCTGAGGGTCGACACACTTGTTGCAGACTTTGTGGAATGATCTGAGGTTGCCTCCGGTCGGATTTGCCTTCCAGGAGGAGAATGCAAGTTGTTTCAAGGCAACTGCCTCACTCCAGGATTCAGTATACCAAGGGTCGGAGGATGGGTAAGATAATTGAAGACAACATGGGAAGAATTAATGTTCTCTTCCAATGTTTTCTTCCCATTTTTATAATTTGTGGAGTAGCCTTCCTGAGGTAGTTCAATCCCACCTGTCCCTCCAGGTTCACTGACATCATGTGTCATTGACCATCCCAACCCACGATCTTTCCTACCCCCATTGGGTCCCAACCCCAACCACCTCCTTGCAGGACTATGCATTTCCCTTCTCCTTACTCTCTCCTCTGTTCATGTTAATTCATTGCCTTGCATATTGTATCCCCCTGTTGCCAAACTTCCCCAATGTTAGTACGTTGCCTTTTTTAAAATCATGTTTCCTCGCTATTCCATGAGCCTAGATTTTGTATTTTAAAAAAAGGAAAGAAAGGTGGAGGTTATCTTTGAACCACCCTCATACAATAATACCCCAACAAACAATATCTGGTTAAACCAATGTTGGTCTCGTTTGAGCAGATCGTTCAAGCTGTGCCAATGTTGAGCTAAAATGATGTTCGTTCTTTTAGTCAGTCATTCATGCTCTCCCATTATCATACCATTGCACAAAATTAAATGAGGCCAATGTTAAAATGCACTGCACTACTCTACTAATTGAATACCAGCAAATAGCAAAGTGAAGATGATGACCAACTGGTACACTCCATGACCCAATATGTTCTTCATCATAGTCCGTGAAACCAGTGGGTTGTTACGTCCGTACGGACGACGCAGCAGCAATGACTCTGTTGGTGGTTCTGTAGCGAGTGCGAGTGATGCAAACGTGTCCATAATCAGGTTTACCCACAGCATCTGCACGGCCTTTAAAGGGGAATCCTGGAACGTAGACAGACACTTGTGGCATACCACACACAAGAAGAAACATGTATGGACTGTTATTCCATCAAAACTCAACCAAAGAAGTGCAACTGTACAAAAAAAAAAAACACAAAAAACATCAGGATAATTTTGTGAGGACTTAAGGACCATGAGATATATCAGCTTGCTATTTTGTGAAGCCTGAGGCTATCTTACAAAACCTATTGTAAGACAATAGCTGGTACCGGACCAGGCCTATTATCAGTTGAAGTGAAGCTTTCACATGAGATTTAGCACCAGCCAAGGACTAGCATCAGACAATTAATAGTGGCAGATGAAGCCAAGCGATAGACGTGGACTCATAGGTGAGGCCAAAGAGTCAAACAAGGCCTGATGTGAGGCAAAGCTTTGCACCAAAATCAGTCACATACCTGTGTGATGCAAGCACCAGTGAAGGCCACGGTGACTGCCACAATATTGACAGTGAGCTGAAACTGCAGGAATTTAGAGATGGAATCGTAAACATTCCGGCCCCACATCACTGCTTTCACGATGCTGCTAAAGTTGTCATCTGTCAGGATGATGTCAGATGCCTCCTTGGCAACATCTGTGCCAGCAATCCCCTGTCAAAATATGGGTGCAACCAGGGGTTAAGAGTGTTTACCCATAACTTAATGACTGCGTTCATGCATTGGCGAGTTGAAGAGTTTGCAAGTTCAACCTGGAATTATTAGGAATTACAATTTCAATCTAGAACGGCACTTGGTGGGGTGCATACCTTTGCCAGGCTGAACAGTTTACGTTTTCTATCCCAGTGATAAGCCCGATCTGCAACCGGACCTTAACCAAATCAAATCTGCTTGTTCTTGTCACCTGACCAACTCATCCACAAAGTTTTGTAATCCGTCCACAACTTTTTGAAATATCATGCTATGTATCATGTTTGGCCCCATCTCTCAATGGTGAAGAATCACTTAAAAATAAAGAAACTATCGCAGCAGGATACAGATCCAGATCTTCACCAAATCAAATGAATTCGTCCTCGTCACACACCCAACTTGCCCATAAAATTTCGTCCGAATCCATCCATAATATTTTGAGATATCCTGCTCACAGACAAACAGGCAGACAAACAGTGGTGAAAACGTCACAGGACATTATGCTGACGTCACAGTACCATTTTTACAATGCCACATAATTTGGACATTCTGTTCAGACACAATGCAAATATAAATGAAAACTAGACATGCATCCAACCAATGAAAAGCTGTCCAGAGATGACAAAACAGCCATTGAGCGTATATTACTAGATGGAGGTGAAATAACAGTTTACATCGTGTACGCCTTTTTTTTTTTCATTGAGATCGAGTACAACGAAGAATATATTTCGTAGAAATATTGCCCTCTCACCATGGCAAAGCCAACATCAGCCTTTTTCAGTGCGGGGCCGTCGTTTGTGCCATCTCCGGTCACAGCTACGACCTGCCGCTGCTCCACACAGGTGCTGTCAATGATGCCTACAGTGCGAGAGCGGATAAAACAAAACATCCTCAAAGTGGTTAACCTTCTGATGGTTACAAGACCTTATTCTGGCAAAACCTTGCAGTCAGCGGCACGACTTCCACAAGTTAAGAGAACGGATACGAGGGACTCGGACAAAGTTACCTTTAACGAGTGTGTGCTTGTCCGTAGGTGAGGAACGTGCGAGAACACGCAAGTTGGGCCAGATCTTATCGATTCGTTCTTGCTCCACCTGCCAAGTAAAGCAATAAAATGTTTCGTAGTGGTGGACAGATATTAATTCTTAGATTGAAAGCACTCTATGTGATATGACTTTCAACATATTTGATTACTCGCAAAAGTGCCCGTCCCCAGTGACGGGAAAAGCAAGCAAGAGTAACTCTCCCCAGTGATGGGAAAAGTTCAAGTTAATCTATCAATTTAAAATATTTCATGGAACTTTAAAAGGTTAATTGTGTTGCACTCTTGATTTCACTCAGAGCCAAAGCTCTGAGCTGCTTGTGCAATGCACTGCAAAATGGTGGGGCAACATCAGGTAGCGGAGGTTCAATTTCTCTCCAAAAGAGGGCAAAATATCCTGCTTGCAAAATAAAATTTGGCATCAACGTTATTCATGCCTGTTCTCCCGTCATTTCAGAAGTGAATGGTGAGCTTTTAAGACACAGTGTGGGAAGTGGCCCCCGTAAACAGGAGACAGACGAACGCATGGACAGACACCATGGTTCGCAATATATAAAAGATGACTTTCCTTTCAAGGAACTTCAACAGAGAAAGAGACCATTCGGCCCATCAGGCCTGCACAATGGTTGCCAACCTATGACAGTTTTTTTGTATACAGTCAAGGCTCATGGAAGAGCGAGAACACTGAACGGATCAGGATGTAACAGGACAAAAGGAACAGAGAGAGGGGAGTGGGGACATCAACAGCAGAGTTGAAGGACAAAATAGATGGAGACTTCGACAAACAATGGGTGTGGGGAAGAATGGGATGGACAGGATGGATACAGCAGATGGATACTCCCCACCCTCTCTCCTCCCCCCTCTCCTCCATTTCTCTCCTCCATCTCTCTCTCCCCCTTCTCTCTCTCCATCCTGTCTCTCTTGCCCATTCCCTCTCTCTCCCACCCTCTCTCCTCTACTCTATTTATATGGCCGTGCTCTGTCCTATTTAAATGTTGAGCGTCAAGCAAGGAAGCAACAGGCACCATTTTTAAGTCCTTGATATAACTTTACTTGGCCATGGTTTGAAATGCCAACCTCCTCGACTCAGAGACGACGCTCTAACTCTTAACGACATGCATCATCGAGTCCACCGAATATTAACTTTAAGTTTATTTTGCACCTCTTTGAAGTTTTAATTAAACGTTATTTTTAGGTCACAATGCTAAATTGAGGTTTTTCTTTAATTAAATGATCGCTTTGCATGGCAACTTTGTTCAAAGATTGCCGGTATAGGCTACTGTTATTAGCAACACTGATATGGTTTGTTCAACTTTGTGATAAACTTAAGGTCGTATCTTTAACGCATTGTTCAACAAACTGATTCCATGTTGTGTTTATTCGTTTAAAATGCATCTCATTTGGTGTCATGCTCTTATTCTGGTTGAATGTTGAGCTCTGCCTGTTTACCTTTCAAACGCAGCACGGGAAGCAGCCACCGGAAATGAGAGACAGCCAAACGCACAGACAAATGCCGCTGTTGGCATTATATTAAAGATTCAGTTTCCTCTAATTCTGGACTTTGCCTTTCTTTCTTTGTCAACATTTTAGTTTCTTTTTTGGCTGACAGCAAAGCTCAGAGGCACTACCAGAGCCGGATTTAAGTTCAACAGCCCCCGGGACATTCGAGTAGTAGAGCCCGCCACCGCTACTAATCTTGAAATGTAAATCTATAAACATTTCACTGCAGAACGGCCACTCGGTAGAGAGCATAGCTCCGCCAAGCTGATTAGTTTACGTTTTGTATCCCACTGATAGGCCAGATCTGGATTCGGACCTGAACTTAAATTTAATCGGCTTGTTCTTGTCACCGAACCAACTCATCCAACAAGTTTCGTCCAAATCCATCCCAAACTTTTTGAGATATCGTACAATATATAATTTTACCCCAATCTCTCAATGATGAAGAATCACTTAGAAAATTCTTGGATCCGGATCCAGACTTGGATCTTCACCAAAATTGAAACATTTCGTCCTTGTGACATACCCAAGCTCTCCACCAAATTTCGTCCAAGTCCATCGACAACTTTTTGAGATATCCTGTTCACAAACAGACATGGGTGAAAACATAACCTCCGTCCACCTTCGGTGGGTAATTATCATGTAGAGTTTAATATAAAGTGATATCGAATTGATAAAGTGATTTTGATGGAACGGTAACACAAATTTATGAAAAACTGGATGGGGAAAGTCGAATTACCAGCCTGACATAGCAGATGTGACCCCACATACCACTTCCCTGGCTCTGCTACCTTTGAGTCAACAAGGGAATAAATAATACTCGCTTTGTAAATAAATAAATGTATAGTGTGTTTTTCGTGTTTGTTTTTTGTGGGCCCCCTGGACAAATGTCCTGTCCTTCCTTAAATCCGGCCCTGGCCACTACTACTCGCCTCCAAGTTGTCTAGTCTGGGTTCATCCCACGCAGAGGAGGATAAGACTCCAAAGTAAAATGGAAAACTCGTCTTAACTATAACAGCACTCGTAGAGAGCATTGTCTCGCCTCGTGCGTTCATTCTCAACAAAAATATCGTTGTTAACTGAACACACGACTGTTATGGCCCATATACCCATATCATGCTCATACATGCACACTATTAGATCACATAGTTTCTTGGCATTGGTTCTGAACGTCATAAATTTAATTCTTCACTCACATCAGGTCATAGATCAGATATATGAAGTTTCAGATTTTTGGGATAAGAATTTCAATTCAACCAATTGTGGTTGGAATATCACTTCTCTGATGACATCGTTATTAGTCCGGCAGCCAAGAGAAGTGACCCCCAATTCTCTGATAATTTTTTCTCTGCTGATTATTCATTTGGGGTGTATATAATGAGATCTAGGTGGTGTGGACCTGTCACCCTTGAGCAATTTAAATATTCAAGATGGCTGCCACGAAGGACTAAAATTCGAAAATTCCTTTATTTTAATGTTTTCTGCCATAAAGCAATGATATTTTGGCCAAGATATATGTTTTTGTGTCAAATGGATTCAATAGAAAGGGTTTGAGAAGTATTGGATGTACTGTTGCTATGGTAATTAAGCAATATGGCTACCATAAACGCGGTAAAAAATGGCAAAACTGCCATAACGTCCAAGATAATATGAATAGAACATTCTTTGTATTTCCTGGCTATATAACTTGACTACAATAAATTCGATAAAAAGGATGAATGAGTTTAAGATTTTCTGTTGCCATGGTAACCACTTAATAGCTTCCAAAATGACCGCTTTGAAGGCCGAAACTAAACAACAAAGAGCAGTATGATTTTGTTCCTGGATATTATAAATTTTGGGCCATACAAGATGACCACAGGAAATGCTATCACATTGACCACAGAGATTGCAAAGAATATCAACCAGAGTTGGTGTCAAAGCACAATTCTCGCCTGTTTATACTTTATCGTTTTAAAAGACGAGTCTAATAATTAATATTTTTTATAAAGCATTGCAGTGAAGTATAATTATAAAGCAATATATGTATTTGTATATTGTATAAGTAACAAGAGCGCAAGTGAGCACAATATACGCCGAAAACAGGAAGGTATATACAGAATTGTGCTACTACATGGAAAACAGCATCCTGGTTCCATGGCAACCACTTTAGATGACGAACGTATGTCGCTACACACGTCTCCACAGTCTGTACCTATGTACCAAATATGAAACGTGAAAGTTGAAAACTTTGGGAGTTAGAGTGCGGACAGGAACTGATGGAAAACAGCATCCTGGTTGCCATGGCAACCACTTTAGATGACGAACGTATGTCATGACAACACCGTCTCCACAGTTGTACCTATGTACCAAATATGAAACGTGAAACTTGAAAACTTTGGGAGTTAGAGTGCGGACAGGAACGGATGGAAAAGCAATCCCGGTTGCCATGGCAACCACTTTAGATGACGAAGGTATGTCGTGACACACGGCTCCACAGTCTGTACCTATGTACCAAATATGAAACGTGAAAGTTGAAACTTTGGGAGTTAGAGTGCGGACAGGAACGGACGGACAGAACAGACGACAGACGGACGGACGACCGGTATCACATAATACGCCCATATATATAAATTAATATATTATATATATATTATATATATATTATTATATATATATATAATTATATACATTATATATATATATATTATATATTCGGGCGTATAAAATAAGTGTGGTAGATAAAACATTAGAAAGGAAACTAGAGGGGGAGCATCGGGAGAGTGCAAAACCTCGCCGCAATACTGCTGGGTCACTCAAGTGAACCTTATATCTTATTCATTAAATATGAGTCAACAGTGCTGACAGAGTTATAGTTCTTTCTCCAACATTTTTTTTGGGGGGGGGGGGGGGGGGGGGGGGGGGTGGGGGGGGGGTGTGGAAATCACTTAAAACATGTAGAAATGCAAAAAAAAGAAATCAAATTTTGTTGAAAAAAAGGTTGCAAAATTTTTTTTTTCTCTAACATTTTTTTTTTTGGGGGGGGGGGTTGGAAATAACTTAAAACATGTAGAAATGCAAATAAAAAATTTTTTTTTTTGGGGGGGGGGGGGGTTGGAAATCACTTAAAACATGGAAAATGCAAAAAAAAAAATTCTCTAACAATTTTTTTTGGGGGGGGGGAGGACCAAGTCCAAAATCTAATGGCATGATCCTTGGACCATACCTAACCCCCACCAAGTTTCGTCGAAATCCGTCGAGGAGTTTTTCCGTGCATCAAAAAATTTAACATTTTCACGCTCACCGTTGCTCAGCCGGGGGGTATCGCTATAGCTCTCTGTTCTTCGAACAGGCGAGCTAAAAATGGAATTGCATCGAGAATACTAGATTACATGTAGGTGACAATACCATTAAAGAAACAACGTGAGCACACACGAATGTTCATGTTAGAAAACAATCTATCTTCAGCTGTCAGAGGAGTCAAGATGTATCTACATGTATCTTAGCCCTCATTATCTGCACAGGTTCAAGATTTGGCTTGCAGGACATTTCATTTAGAGTGGTGCACAAAATTAATGTTCTGACACAATGGGTCATTGGGTATTTGCAGATGGATACAGATGTGTATACGTCCCCGGTTCAGTTGAGAGACGTCTAGTCATTTTCGTCATCGTCGTCTGCTGTAGAACCTGCTTTGTTCTTTCATTGAAACAACCCTGGCCACCCTGACATGCACAGAACATGAGCAGGCAAGGTTTGCACTGTTGCAACACATCTTTGTGTCTTGCATGGGATCTCACTACTGCAAGAATATCTGACAGTTTCAGTAAATCATCTGGTGATTGGGGGATGTCACTGGAAATAGTTGTTGGGAAAGTGTTTTGGGCCATCCTCATGACCATCCAAATGCTGTTGGATGCATTCTCGGTGGATCTGGTTGCAGTGCATTCCTCCAGACTGCACCTGAAGGTGAGCGCGGGCCACATTTCCTTGAATGCCTCATTTGTTGGAGGACAAGGTAGCCAGCTTTGGTGCACCAGCCACACTCGGCCCACTTCGCTTACCCACATTTTCTGGCTGCCTCTGTCAATGACGTACATTTAGTCTGGCCATAACAGGCCAGAATGAATGGTGTTGCCTGTGAGGTGACTGCGACAGAACGCGACTTGTGTCACCTATATAGCTTAGGGCATGAACGCCAGCTCTCAGGACTCTGAGTGCCACAGCCTTTCCAATTCCGAAGTATGTTGCCACTGTATCGACAACAGTGAGTCCATGTGTTGCCAAGGTCTGGGATGATTTCACGATGCTGGTCATGGTGGCATTGATATCAATCACTGAACGACCATGAATTGGCGAAACCATCAAGACAGAGGTTGAAGCTGGTATGCCACCGTGGCAACAGAAGTGAAGCAGAAGAACAAAGATGTCAGTGTCGTCTGCAACCACAAGCACTTTCTTAGCCTTCACCTCTGCCACTTGTTGAACAATCATTGTATCCGCCTCCTCCTGCGTTGTTTTCATGTCCTGGCGCTTGATGATGACACCACTATTAATCTCCACTGGCAAGGGTCACTTCCAGTGAGAACAAGCTTGTGCTGTGTGAAGTCATCCTTGTGGGATCCATGTCCTCGCGTATTAGGTCGATGAGTTGTATCTTGTTTCTGGTGACAGTCAGCATGACCTTCTGTGGTAGTAGATTTTTCAAGTTCTCATTTTCAGCAAGCTGTGTTTCAAGTTCTACATGCAAGGTGTCCCCATAAACTTTGCTCACATTCATAATAATTAATCGTTTCTATTCGTGCCACACAGTAGTCTCTGAGAGCGATGTCTTCTCATCACACTCAGTGCCATACCGGAATTAAAGACGCAGCCCTGCTCCATGGTTTAGCTCTAGATTAAAACAAAGAAAGAAATATTAATTAAGTATTAATGTTGACAATTTTAGGGAGAGAAAGAATGCTCTGTACACGTCACATCATGTCATTCCAAATTTAGACTCCTATTGTCATCAGAATATCTGAAACGTAATGGTAATCAATGTGATATTAGTAGAAAAAAAACATGTTTATCAAAACGTTACAGTACCCATTATGGTAGCATCTTTGTGGTCACATGGCAACATCAAACAGTATATTATCATATCCATCCCATCATGATCTAAGGGTTAGAAAAACTTTTAACAGGCCAAAAATGTACGGTTTTATGTATATATCTTTAACACTTATTTCAAACATCCGAATGGTCATTTTAGATGGTTACCATGGCAACAGAAAATCGTAACTCATCAAACCTATTTTATGCAATACTTGTGGTCATTAGCATACACCTAGAAATAAAAACAATGCTCTAATAAACATTTTCTTGAATTTATGGGGTTTGGCCATTTTTAACACTTTTACCGCTAATGTAGCCATATTGCTAGTTACCATAGCAACGGTACATCCAATACTTCTCAAACCCTTTCTATCGAAATGATTGGACCCCAAAACATATGTATTGGCATAAAAATCATCGATCTATGGCAGAAAACATTGGAATCATGGGAATTTTCGAATTTTGGTCCTTCGCGGCAGCCATCTTGGACGCCATCTTGAATATTTAAAAACTTGCTCAAGGGTGACCGGTCCACACCACCCTAGATCTCATTATATACACCCAATGATAAATTAATCAGCAGAGAAAAAAACTATATCAGACATTTTGGGGTTAGGGGAAATTTGGCCTTTGGCTGCCGGACTATATCACCCTATATAATCCAATGGGGAGTTGATGACATATATCAAGTTCAATTTTTTCGTTGAGTGGTTTTGGAGAAAATGATGTCCATTTGTTTTCCTTTAATGCAATATTGCTGCCATATCATGTGATCTATGGCATCAGAGTTAGCAATAAAATATTCTCCATAGGGAGTTTAAGGTATCGCATGGATTGGACAAGCAGTTGCAGAGAAAAACATTTTTAAAGCAAAAATATATAGATGCGGCACACACACACACACACACACACACACACACACACACACACACACACACACACACACACACACACAGACAGTCAGGGGCACTGCAATAGCCTCACATCCCCTTCCAGGCGAGACTAATCATGAGGGCTGGAGAGTGGAGACATCGCTCCAACGAAGGGTTAATGCACTTCGTCAGCCAGCCAACATAAACTATCTTTCCAATACATGGCATCTTGTTACTACAAGCAAACAAACAAGCTCGACCCCTTCTTTCTGTTCCAGTTAATGTCGCCAAGGGGGTTGACATTGCCGCCATAGCTGTTTCAGTGTCAAAAAACGAGTAAACAAAATGGTGGCCAAAACGACCCATTTGAAAGGAATGGGTGCTCATTTTCCCCTTCAACAGTGTTTCTCTTGATAATGGTGTCGTTGTGTCGGTTTTCTTGGTCTGTGATGACATTGGTTACTCATTGGAAGGTCTGCAGTCAAAAATTGTCGTACTATACGATACCTATCAGAATATTTTACAAAAAAAATAACTTTAGAAATATGGCAGACCAGGCAATGCCGCATTTAGCCAGTTATCCCGTGTCATCGGTGTTCATTTATTCATTCATCTATTGTCTACAAATATGGTATTTATAAATTCAATGCATTTCCATATCATACTGGTGTATTCAAATTTCATGATTTATTATTACCTCTTTTACAGAAGTCTGCATGTGTACCTGACTGACGGGCAACCATGGAACCTGTTTCTGGATTGAAATGTAAACGGAAAACATTTGACAAGTTGTAGATGGACGCATACGATTAGGAGATATGGAGTCAACAGATCTTTTGCAGAAGCTAGCAGAACTGACTGACGATGACTGGTCCGAGGGTGCGTTTGTCTGGCAGAGATCATGTTCTGGGAATTTCAGCACAAAAACTAGACTTGAATGATTGCCTCAGAAATCAAATACGGATTCATCACAAGCTGGAGATTCAGCCACTGAACAGGACCAAGCAGCAGTGAGACAATCAAGATCATTTTCCATGTCGGTGATGAACTGAGAATTATGTATGTTCTTCCAGAACCCTGGAAAAAGATGGTTTGCGAAATGTGTCTACGTTCAGCATGTCCCAGAAAGTAGGCGACCTTGCAGTAAAATGATGTCACGATGCGAGTCAGATTGGCAGGAGCTGTTGGAAACCTCTGCACAGCAGAAGGTAAATATCACATGGAGTGTTGGGTTAGGTTTCAGCGACACATCAAAAAACTCCAAGGAACCAACACTGACCATTGGTGACATTCGCTTGGATTAGATGTGTTTTGATATGGTGCAAGGATGATCCCAGGGACATGTTTATGATATATCTTATGTGTGGCACCAATATCAGGATATGTGTCACAGTAGCTTGCAAGCTCTTTGTCCAAAGTATTTATCGAGAAGACTTCTATGATGACATGAAAAAGGTAATCGGCCCCAGGTGCAGCACTGTTCATCCACTGGGCCAAACAACACCATCGCTGCTGTGTACCCAAGTGACCTGAAGAACATGGCCGTAGCACGTGCACACAAAAACCGATGGGACGCTGAAGTGCAATGCGAAATCTGACCTACTTGGCATTCTCGTTGCAGATATACAGATAGGGGAGACACCAATCTCCCAAGACCAAGTCAACCCAATGATTGGTACTTGTGTAGTTGTGGATGGGCATGCCATTATTCAAAGCTTGGGGAAACCTGTTGCCTGTAAGTCATTTGGCGATTATACAGATGCCTTCGCTCTCTCCATATTTGCCCATTTCACTCATGATGCTACCAGAATAGATGTTATCTTTGACAGATATATTGGCTCACACTCCATCAGAAGGGAAAGATGCCCATCCGCAAGGTTATCAGTCACGGCAAAGTTCCAGATACGAACTGTGCCCACACCCCAGGTATGGGCACAGTTCATATCTCTATGCGAGAACAGAGCAGATCTTGCTGCATTCCTATCCAATGATTTGATGAGGTGATGTGAAGACGTGCCTAATGGCTGTGAAATGGTAGTTGAAGAGGATTTGCTTCTGCTGAGGAAGCTTCATCCACAACCAGGGGTACCTTGACCAGTCTGGTCTGTGATCATAACGAAGCGGACACACACATCATTCTCCATGGGCTCGAAGCTATAAACATGGGGTGTAAGCAATGTCATGGTATTTTGCAGAGATACCGATGTCTTGATTCTTCTACTTCACTTCTTTCAAGGAACTCCTGTTTGGATGTTTAGTGTAACCGCTCATGATAGACGTTGCTACTCTGTTAGATGATGAGATCTCTGAAAAATTATCACATCTGGTTCAGGAGAACCTTTTTGGGATTCCATGCACTGACTGAGTCAGTCACAACATCTTCTTTCACGGAATTTGGCAAAAAAAAACTTGCCGGAGTGTTCAACAAACATCCACATCTCTTGAATGGAGTTGGTCGTGACGGTTCAACAGAAGAAATTGAAGAGTTTGTCTGCTGCCTGTACTCGGCTCCGAACTACAATGCTCGTGTTGACAAAGCCAGGCTTGATATGTTCAGGAAGGGGAAAAAGAAGATGGAAAAATGTTCCACCAATGAAGGATGCTCTCCAGTTACATTATGCAAGGGCTCATGCCAGGGCCAAAGTGTGGTTGAGGACTGATAATTGCAGCAATCGAGAGAATGTTGGATTGCCATCATCAACAGTGGGATGGAGAGAAACAGAAGATGGACTGGAAGTTGTCTGGATGATTCTGCCTGCTGTGCCCGCGGTCTGTCGAGCTTGTATCTTGCGACAACAAGAAGAAGTGCAAAACGGCTGCCTGCACATGTACAAAATCGCAGCAAATATGCATCCCTGCCAGTGGATGTGATGCAGAAGAATGCTGCATTCCCATAGCAAATTGTTGATACACCCTGAAGTGGTACTCAGACTCGAATAGGGGTGATATGATGGATGAGAACATTCATACTGAGACATTTTTGCAAATGTGTGATGCACTACGTCGTTATTTTGCCGTCACATGTCAGTTTTTGCAATTAACACATGATTAGATTGTAATCTTGTTGTTGGATTCTGAGTCCTTGACCCTTAAAACATAAATCGACACCAAGATCGGTGACGTCGTTCAAGTTGTCGCGATTCTACGGCTCCTTCTTCATCACAATGGGTCGATATGGTGGCCATTTTTGAAGGACGTCATTTATGGCGATCTGGGGAAGTGTCAACCATCCAGGTATTGATTCTGACCATATAAGTGTCACATCTGGGCATATGGGCAGTTAGTTTGCTTGTAACAAAGAGATGTCATCTCACCAAAAATTTAATTCTCGTTCCAGGGATTGGCTGGCTGACTAACTCAGCTTCCATTGCTTCCCACGGTGGTTAGCATACCTCCACCAATCACTCGATTCCGTCCATTGGCCAGGATATGACTACAAAACTCGCCTTCTGATGGGCTGCAGTTCGGACAAAGCAGAATCAAATATGTCGTTCTTCAGTCGATGTTAAAACCAGCTGTCCCATTTGCTAATACTTGCAAGTGGATGTTAAAGACCCCCATGGTACTTTTTAGAAAAAAGAGTAGGCCATGATGTTGCGGTATACCCTGGTGAAATTCCATATTCCTTGACCGTTGCTTGAAGGGCAACTGCAAACCACCCAATGCATTCCCTGCCTTCTGGCTGCAATGTACTGTATCCTTGTCAGGAAAATGTCTCCTTGTCGCCTGTCTCCTTTGGCAGAAATGTCTCCTTGTCGAAATTCCACATTCCTTCACCATTGCTTGGAAGGCAACTTCAACCCCCCCCCCCAAAGTATTCCCTCCTCAGAGATTCCTTTGGCAGAAATGTATCCATCCATCCATCCATCCATCCATTGGGCCATACTCTGTGCAGAGCGTTGGTGCTGCCTAAGCAGTCTTCTTGGCTATCGGCACAATCCTGGACGGGTCGCCACTCCGACACAGGATACCAGCATGCCGGCACTCATTTTGCCGACCTCAGAAGGATAACAGATGGAGTCAACTCCACCTGGTATTAATTCAACGGCTGAGCGGGATTTGAACTCGTGATCCTTGGATCCCAAGCCCACCACCCGAACCATTAATCCAACACCAAGCATACAGAAATGTATCTCTGTCAGGAAAGTGAAACTTTGGATTTTATTTTTGTATCCAAACATCCTTTTATCTAATACCTCCACCACCGAAGGTGGACGGGTTATGTTTTCACCCCCGTCTGTCTGTCTGTTTATCTGTTTTGTTGTCTGTAAGCAGGATATCTCAAAACGTTATGGACGGATTCAAATGAAACCTAATGGACAGGTTGTTTGTGTGACAAGAACGAATTGCTTAGATTTTGGTGAAGATCTGAATCCGGATCCGAGAATTAAAAATTTTTTTGAGTGATTCTTCACCATTGAGAGATGGGACCAAGAATGATATACAGCACGATATCTCAGAAGGTTATGGATGGATTAAGACAAAACTAGGTGGATGAGTTAGGTAGGTGACAAGAACAATTGTTAATGGGGAAGCCAATTAGACTTTGGTTCAGTACTGGATGCAGTTTCAGCCTATCAGTGGGATACAAGACGACGTAAGCTGTTCAGCCTGGCGAAGGTATGCACTCTACCGAGCGCCGTTCTAGTTATTCCTGTTTATATTTTTTTCAGTTGAAATATTTCGTACTTTGACCACAAACCTGTGTCTCAGAGATTCGCAGCGACCTAATTGTTTGGCACCAAGCCATCCTATGCATCTCTCTCGTATTGACCATTTTGTTTTGCTCATGTCACCCGATATGTTTGAAACATACGTCCACGTTTGATCTTCGTGTTTGCTAAGCATATTGAACAATTCAAAGACTTCTACTATTTTTTTAAACAATTATAATTCAAAGAACTCCTCTAAACACAGAGGTCAAGCCAAGGGAAGAGTTTGAATACCGGGGATGAGAGGCCAACGCCCCAAAAAATGATGCAAAGAACAAGTGGACACGGGTTACAGGCAAAGGACAGACAGATGTGTGGCTGACGACAAGGTCTTGTCATCAGACAGCTTGTTCACAACAAGGGATTGTCAATGGTCTGACAATCATAGATTTCGACCGGCTCGACACAATAAAGCAGAATAGGACAAACGGATGACGGGCAACACAACTGGATGGGTCAGCCATAAAATTACGCAAATGCAGACAATACAAGTTACAGGTAGACAGAGGATGGAGGTGAGCAAGAATATAAAAGACTGGGTAAATATAGGAGGCTTGAACACAATATGCCAGGTGGATGGCCACATCGACGGGCTGGATGACAAAGCAACATTCGACTGACTCGAGGAGGTGATTTCATAGATGGAAGAAAAGGTGGACACGGTCCTTAAAGGACCAGTGACACATCAGGAATGATAAGCTAGGGCTATCAAACACCCCTGTTTGTTGGCTTTCCTTCTTTTTTTTTTTCCAAGTTCCTCGCTTCTTCCTTTACCTTTTACTTGCATCCTCATTTCCGCTTTCTATTCCGACAGATGTTTCTTTCTCCTTTTGCGATTGAATGTTTCCATGCTGAGGAACCCAATGACCTCTATGGTATGCGTTACATTTGGACCAACTATTTTGTCTTGTTCATGACAACCGAACGCCAAGTTTAGGTTGATGCCGTAGTTATGTACACCTTAAGGCTTCACATTGTTTTTCTACTTATCAATTGTCCTTGTATAAAATGGTGTTTCCAACTGGGAATTAATACCATACATCCTCATAAGATCCGACAACTTCACAAGACCAAAAAGTGTCACATGATCCCATGAGATTCTCATCCGATTACTACCAGTTTTAATGAGAACTCATCGGTGATTATGTTAAAGAAGAACAACACTGACGATAATGAAACCTTCTGTAAACCTTGAGCACTGCACAGACCGCTCATTTTGAGTGGTGTTCCTTTTCCTGTATATACATATTTACAGATTATCTCCACCAATAGTGAGGCAGAAACACTAACAACAAGGTTTGACAGCACGTTAGTGGAATTATGTAACAAATCGTGAGTTTCCAGCAGCAGACTGTGTGGCCTGGCAATAACACATGAGGGGGCAAGCGGTGGTCGATCACGCCGTGAGAAGGTGAAGTGCTCAAAGCATAGCTGCAAGCTGCGTGTTAATAAGTTAGTGGTGCACATAAACATGTCACGATGAAAAAAAAAATAAACCTTAAGGTATTTGGCTCAGTTAACCTTAAAAATGTCCACAGGGCATTACCATAAAATAACAGGACCAGACAATGGTGCAGTGAATACCAAGGGAGGCGTGAGAAACGTACCTGAGTCTTGAGTCAATGGGGTCTTGATCCTTTGGTGGATATAGTGAGATGGTAAGCTATGTTGTAATACCACTTGCTTCAATAGAGTGGGATTCACAGTTATTGATTAAAAACCACAAAAACCTATTGTCATAATTATGAAACTGATGGATAATATCAGGAGGAGGCATGGAAGCTAGGATGCATGAATAAGAGCACCTACAGTATGTTTTATCAGAAGATCATTGAAAGTCTTGTAGGGTATGTGAGGTTTCTTTAAAGAGGAAACCTGATGCTGATGCCTATACATATATATGTATATAATATATACAATGATGTCATCTATGGTTATCAGACGAATGAAAGCCTTAAATCGGACATATGAGGTTTGTCTGAAGAGGAGATATTTCATCTGAACCAAAATAAACAAGGGCCTAAACTCGTGGCATACCTCTCCACGCTCGTTACGGATCAGCCGATTGAAATCTTTTCCTTCGATACAAAGGAAATCGTCTCCAGGCTGCAGGATCCCGCACTTTGCCGCTATAGCCCGCGCTGTGTTGATGTTATCACCGGTTACCATGCGCACGGTGATGCCTGCGCGTTGACACTTTTGGATTGCATCTGGCACCTGAAAAACATGGCACGTCGTTAGCTTTCTGCAACCACCGTAATCGTGTTCCTTGCACTCAATTTAAACACCTTGATTCAAAAATGCATTCTTAAGGTTCCACATGTCAGATTTTGCACAGAGACAGCTCACCTCCACTCATTTGTTACTCTTTCCCCACCCTTCTCACCAGTGGAACCAACTTCCTCGGTCTATTCAATCTCATTCTTCCCTCCAGGGCTTCAAGATGGCTGTTTAGCTCCACCTCAGGTCATCCCTCATTCATACTCATGATCTTTTCTACCTTCATTAACTCTCCCCAAGCACACCCTTTCCTTTCCAGGTTATTGTGTCTTTACCACTCTGCCTCATCCTCTTCCGTTTTTCATTCCATTTCTCTTTCATCCCGGTTTCCTTTCTCCCTCTTCCTGTATTTGAACTTGTATCCAAGCTTGTTCACCCCACCCCAATGTCTGCCTCCATCTCCCCTTGCATTCTCATTCTTCTCCTCACCCATTCCTTCTTCCGAACGTACCTCTTTTGTATCCCTCTACCCTGTTGTTGGTGTGTTTCCCCCTTTCCCACTCTTTACTTTCTGTTCTGTGTTCTAGCTCTTCTATGAGCCTCGACTTTGAACACAAAAATATTTGTGGTGGAAGCATCTGTTTAACGAGACTTGTTTATAGGTCATCGAACCTTATTGGAGTGTTTTTTTTTTTTTAATGATACAAATGATTAAGTGAACTCTAAGAGGATTTTGGATCTGCTTATCCAGAGGAAGGAGACAACAATTGAGAGCGGGGACATGTTATCCACAACCACGATCTGTTCTGAACCCGTTAACCCTCCCCAAATGCACCTCTTTCCGTGTTTCCACTTTTTCCTTCCACTTCTGTGATTGAGAGTTTGTGGCTGTATCCATCTTGCTCACCTCTTGTGTCCTCCCCTTGCCATCATTCTTCCCCACATTCCTTATTTGTCCAAGTCTCCCTCTATTTTGTCCCTCAACCCAGCTGTTGTTGGGTTTCTTCCCAACCCCACCTCTCTTTCCACTGTTCTTTTATTTCTGTTACTTCCTGATCCATTTCGTGTTGAAGCTCCTCCAGGAGCCTCGACTCTGTAATACAGAAAAGCACTCAAACATGGATATTTGATTTACACAAGTGAGTATGAGAAAGTGGAATTCATAGTTTATTGTCCTCAAAGACAACTCGCACTTTGCTGCGTACGCCCACTCGCCTCTATGCTGTCGAGCCTGGGTTCAAATCCCAACCCACCTATAAACTGTCATCCCGGTGTTTCACAGGCAGGGTGATTCATCAACGTGTTGCCGTCCCTTGGATGGATGTTCAACTGGGCGTCCCGTCTTGTCAGCATTATATGGTGGACGTTAAAGATCCCACGGTTGTCCTACTGAGTTATCGTCGGCACCCTGAACAAATTACAAATTTCTCCAATAATCAGGAGAGGTCACTGCATCAGAGGCACAGCCATGTACATGCCCTCAGCTAATGATGCTAACTTGCAACATTCTGTTGCATACGAACGAACTTTGATACATCGGTACTCGGTAGTCCGACTTCTGCAGCCTGAGCAGTTGTTTATTTTGGTGTTGTCAATGTGCAAGTTCTTTGAGCAATTTATTTTTTATCTCTTCATCATATGTCGAATTGAGATTAATGCACAGCGGAGATTTGCTCAGACTGTTTTCTGTACTTGGTACTAACCATAATGCATGTGTATTGGTTTATAGTGCTTGTGAACATCATGTTGCATTTTGTGTTCATCCAACCGCACACCTGCACACATTTTAAAGTTTAATTTAGAATTTGTTGTTTTGCTTTTCGAATCCCTTCCTTTATTGTGTAGAATTCAGTTTGACAATGTGCATTGTTAAGCAGCTTGATTGTCGTGCACTTGTCCAGACTGGGGGAACATCTCCTGGGCTGCAAAATTGTCAGACGAAGGGTGACACTGCCTGGATGTAAAAGGTCAAGACCAGGGGCACACTGACTCATAGCAAAAGGTCCAAACAAGGGCAACATGGACTAGCTGTATAAGGTTCAGACAAGGGGGGACACTGACTGGCTGTAGAAAAAAATCCAGACCAGGGGACACTGACTGGCTGTAAAGGATCCAGACAAGGGGGATACTGACTGGTAACAAAAGGTCCAGACAAGAGACACACTGTCTGAATGTAATATGTCCAGACCAGGGAGATACTGACTGGTCATAAAAGGTATAGACAAGAGACACACTGTCTGGTAGCAATAGGTCGAGACAAGGGGGACAATGACTGGTAACAAAAGATCCAGACCAGAGGGATACTGACTCATAGCAAAATGTTCTGGAATGTTCTTTGAGCATGATACTTTGCCAAAGGAAGAGCTGCAGAAAATAAATGTAGAATAAGGATTCATTTCAGCTTGTTCAGGGAAGTGATGCAGCAGGCTTCCTTTTTTTTTGTTTTTGTTGTTTTTTTGGGGGGTTTTTTGGCGGTGTGTAAAAAAGCTGGGGGGTGGGGGGGGGGAGAGGGGTGAGAGGGAGTTTGACTGAGGCTGCAACGAGAGAGAGTTCATGCAGTGGCTTCACATGGTTTTCACTGATAAAGTAACTGCACCAACTGCATCGAAGAGTGCTGAACTTCTGCACTGCATTGATGTTTCATGCATCTTCTTCCCATTTCTTCCTAGGCACACATGGCAGGGGGTAGCATCATTTGCTGGGGGCACATCTTTAATGCTGATGCAGTGCCCTCTGTAGGCTAGAGCAGGAATTTGTAATTTGTTCAAGATGCCAGCAATAGCTCGCCTACTCTTCACGAAGGACACCATGGGAATCCTGACAGACAGGGCACCGGATTTAATGTCCATCCGAGGGACAGCACACACATTGATGAATCACTCCACCTGTGAAATACCAGGGTGACAGTTTATAGCTTGGTCAGGATTCAAACCGAGGACAGACAGCTCAGAGGAAAGTGTGCACACCTCTAGGCAATTCTGCCAGTCCGCTTTCATGTACATCATCATGAAACTGCACTCTTCTTGAGAATCCATCTTTGTGAGAAGCTCTCAGTGAAAACAAAATATAACTGTGGTATGAAACAACATAATTGGTATTTGATATTAACTTATGTGCAGCCATTATTTAAAGAATAAGCCCCAGTTGCTGCCACCATCAAGTCAAGTGATGAAATCTGAAACAAAATAGCAAATAATGATCATTACTTACTTATAGAATCCCAGGATGTCAGTTTCACTTTCTTTCTCAGCTCAGTCGGGTGAGTTACATCATGCTAACAAACTTGGGCACGTTACCTGGATCCCTGTGTCTGCTGCCAATGATTCCACTGAAGTACATCCCATGAGACCAAATTAATGAAGCACAAATTCAGCAGAAAAGGTCCTTGGCAAAGGATCATTGGTTGTCGGGCATTTATGAGTTGAAAGACCTATTTTTATCACAAGCCTCATCAAATGATGTTCCGTACAGGCATTATTCAAGCACCACGACTTGTTTGTGGTGCTGTAATGGTTTTATGTAGGCCCTTTCATCCAATTCTACCACTGGTTGTGAGATCAAATGTGTATCTACCGGTTCATTTTTCAAGTTATTCCACAGGAGTCAAGTGTAATATTCGTGGACAAATACACAGCATGGAAGTGACCTGGTTCATTCTCAAAGATACGCCACTGGAAAGTGTAATGTTCCTGGACAACTGCAGAACATTTCATCAGGCCCAGTGTCAATCTATTCTCCAGCTAAGCAACCTCCAAGCAGGTATGTTTCCTTCAACAAAAACTACACACAGTGCTCAGAGACACAGCAGACCCGACACACCATTTCTTATGCCATGACTTGTAGCTTTTGATTCGAAGTAAAAGTAACCTTATGAAGCATCACAGCAAACCTGAAGATTTTTGATTTGTGTCGTAATCGGCAAAACATCAGCAAACCATCAAATTACCTCCGGTCTCACTGGATCCTCGATTCCCACAACAGCGATGCAGGTCAGTTCATTCACAATGCCGCCCTCGTCCTCCCAGTCTGGCGCAGGCTGAGCAGGAAAGTCCCGGTAAGCAATGCAGATGGTGCGCAGGCCATCGCTAGCCATTGGATCCACAACCTTACGCACAACCTCCTCACGGTCACGATGGCGGAAAACCCGAGGCTCACCATCAGCTCCCAGGGTCTTGCAACACCTGCAGGCCAAGGCACATCAGGAGTTCTGTATCTTTGTAGATAGTGGTAATGGGGGGGAATTGATAAGTAGCTGAATCGATACTTGAAGTTGCATTGCGCTCTGCTGATTTGGAAGTTATTATATTGTGTCAAACAAATGTAACATGTGTTTCAATACTGTACTAGAAAATCTCACAGTCTCACCCTATCGCTCTTGAAGGATCAAACGAACCCCCCCTACCACCCCCCCTCATCGATTTCCATGGTCATCCACTGGAAGAGGTTCAGACTCATGAATCCCCAAGCCTCACTATCAGCCACAACCTTGTCTGGAATGACCACACAGCTGAGCTGGCTTCCGACACCAATTTCAGACTGGTTCTCCTCCATTGTTGCAAGTCATCCATTGAAAACTCTACTTCTCTCCCCTATGGACGAGCACCATCCTTCATATCTCTCTCCTTGATATTCTGGAATCAAACACTCTCAACATTATTGGCATCTTCCATGATGAGACTGAAGCATAAAGACTATTACTCTCATGTCACAGATTTGTGACCTATTAATTATTTGGTGGACTCCTTGCATTTTTTTTAACCTCCTCACCTCCCGTCTAGCTCCCTCTGCTCTTTCAGCTTGCCGACCCTCCTCAGCTCATTTTTCCAGTAATCCAATGGTGCTTCAACTCCCAAAATCCAGACTTCCTTCCCACCTCCACTCTTTTGTTTCTCTTTTCTCCCAATTATGGAACTATCTTTCTGAGTCTGTTCCAGCTCACGCTTACGGCCTTATCTTCAGCGCTTCAATTTTGTGGTCCACCATCATCAGAAGTTTATCCCTCATTCCTACCACATATAATTTATACCCCTATTAACCCTTCCTAACCAAATCCTATGTATTTGATTCCGGTGTTCGTTGCACAGCTCTTACTTGCAGGTTTACTCCACACCTCTCCGCTCATTCCCTCTCAGTCACTTACCTGGATATTTAATGAGCTTTGATTTTGTATTCAAAACAAGCTGCTTTACCACTGCAAATTTGTTGCCTTTTTTTCCTGCTGTCTCCTCGCTCTCCCATGAGCCGAGATTGTGTGCACATAAGAACAATAAAAAAGAAGAGATTTCTGTGTTTTTTTTTACCTGCACTTACCGATTATACAAATTCCACCAATGAACTGTGTGTGTCCTTGTCCAATCAAGAAAGCACCTACATCTTTAAGGATGAACATGGAATTGATATGATCGTGAACATGGATAAAATGTAAGTACCCCAACCATCAATAACATGTATCGATGATCTCTAATGATGGAGGAAAATACTCATGGACATGAAAGCCATTTTCATCCACATAAGTAACCTCAACCTTATATTTCATGTACCGGTAATATATGTCCAAAATTGTGGAAGCACGAAGAGGTGGAGGAGTACAGTAATACCTCACTTAACATTCAGGATGCATTCCTGGAAAAGAGAGCGCTAATCGAAAATGCACTAAAAGGAGTACCATTGTTTACACCGAGACACATTCCCGACAGTGTTATACGTCGTATATGAGGGCTTCATTGGGGTATTGGTAATAGCACTAATAATAATACAGATGGTAAACATTATTTTATAAATAACTAGAAGGGCACTCTCTGACATCACCAGATGTGCCTCTCTGACCACATAATCACATCATTACACATACTTGTACCAAGTTTGATTTAAATCCCTGAACCCAAATTCAAAATATTAAATAATTCTGGCTGCCAGACCATGCATCCGATAAGGTTGAAATTTAAAAATATATATTCCACATGACGACTAGATCATAATTGTGACGTTTCACATCGATTGATGAAGAGGTTCAAGAGATGCTGCAAGACCATGTGACCTATTAATTATTTGTGAACACCCGGATGTCCCCAAGGCATGGGGAACACGTGGGTGAGGTTTCCCCTCGATCTGTCAAGCCATTCTGGAGAAGAAGATGTTTTAAAGATTTCTTCTTCAAAAAATCATATTTGTCAAACCATGTGACCTATGACGTCATAGGTAGGGAACTTTTTGTTCCTTATGGATAGGTGATCATACCTGTAAAGTTTTGCCATGATATGTTCAACTGTTTCGTAGAAGATTTTTGAAGGTTTTTGTGTTAACAATATGGCTACCAAACCACATAATCGATGACATCATCAATTTTTACCCCCACCCCCCACCATGCAATTTAGCACTAGATGAGTCAAAAAATTTCATACTAATCGGATGAATTATTCGACATGTGCAATCATGACGTCATAATGAAGCCACCTATGACATAATCAAAAAATCATTTGTTTCCCATGAGGAATACTTCACACGTGCCAACTTTCATTTTTTTCCATGGAGCAGTTTCGGAGATATAGAGGGCCAAATTTTTCCTTTTTTCGAACATGGCTGCCACACCACGTGACCTATGATATAATGGTTATGATTTAAACAGTCGACATGAGTAGTCACAACTATGGTGAAAAATTTGAGTCAATCGGATAAGCGTTGCAGAGAAAACAGAGAAAATTAGCATGGACAGACGTACATATAGACGGACTGACAATGCGAAAACAAAACGCCTCTCGTGACTTCATCAGCGGAGGCATAACAATAAAAACAGGACCGTGTGTCCTGAAGCTCACCTGGATCAGAAACAACAGTCACTCAAACCCCCCGCACACCCCCAAAGACCCTGAATTTTTTAATGCCGTGAACAGACTTTGGTACATCAAGGGTGATGAAGGTTGTGGTCAAGTTTCATCGAAATTGTGTGCGTCGTCGTGGAGAGGAGAGCAAATACCGATATTGGGGGAGGGGGGTCAACCCCCCCCCACCTCCATAGACTCCCTTTATGACAGCAGATTTTGATGCGGTCAATACACCTTTGTTAGGCATCAGATATGAAGCTTGTGGGCAAGTTTCATCAAAATCGTGTGTTTGGTTCAAGCGATTTATAATAGCTGAAGTGTTTACGAACTGACTGACTGACTGACTCACTAACCTACGGACCCTGCTCAATAGTATAAGCTCACCTGGATAAAGTCCAGGTGAGCTAATAATTATTTTAATTACATCAGTAAGTATTAACAAAAACATAAAATATGTGCAAAAACCAATAAAAAGAATAATTGCCATCGCTCCTACTCTGCTCCAACACCTCCTACATGGCAGTGATGGGGGACGACGTGGGAGGATCAGGCATATTCTGCTGCAAAACGAAGGTGGAGTAAACACAGCACTGATTGGCTCAGAGCATATGCAGACAGTATAGATGAGAATGGAACTCGGTAGAGCGCATACCTCTGCCAGGCTCAACAGTTTACATTTTGTATCCCACTGAGAGGCCGGATCTGGATCCGGACCTGAACCAGAATTGAATTGGCTTGTTCTTGTCACCTAACCAACTCATCCACCAAGTTTTTTTCATAACTCGTCCACAACTTTTTGAAATATCATTCTATATATACTGTCATGTCAGTCTTTTGGGACTGCCACTGGTAACATGTAACCTAGTGCTACCTGCAGCACGGTTGCGTTGTCAGCGACTAAACCGACACTCCTCACTGGCTTTGCTAGTGGGAAGGGTGACTGTGACACCTTGCCAGAACTAAAAACAGCACCTGAAAAAAATGGCGCTGAGCTCCCTTTGGGAGCCAACGACCATCCAGTAAGGAGATGGTGTCTCCTAAAAAACACCCATCCGGATTGGACCGGTTTGTGGCTATCCAGGTAGCCCAGAGGGGTAGTGGAACACTTGGTGTGAAGTGTAAGAGGTGGTCTTAGCCAACGGCAATTATAAAAAGACGGACGAGCTTGTATTTAGCTAATGGCAACCACAAAATGACACCCGTGGGGAAGAGGGTGGGTACACACTGAAACCGCGGAAGGCATGTTCTTCATTCGGTGGATGACACTGCAGTCAAATTCTTCCCCAGCCACTTTTGTACCATTTTCATGGTAAAAGTGGGCACTGTATTTGTTGTCAGTGCTTA
>CM068954.1:18769415-18785357 GCA_035128595.1 Eptatretus atami
TTGGCCCCATCTCTCAATGGTGAAGTAATGGCAACCACAAAATGGCAACAAAATACCACTAAAAAAAATTTAAAATTCTTGTATCCGGATCTGGATTCACATCTTCTCCAAAATCGAATTGAGTCGTCCTTGTCACACACCCTACCTATCCACCAAGTTTCGTCCAAATCCGTCCGTAACATTTTGAGGTATAGTGCAACATATTGTTTTGGCCCGATCTCTCAATGATGAAATCATTATATCAATTGTACTATCTGGATCCAGATCTTCACCAAAATCTAATCAATTCATTCATGTCACACACACACAACCTCTCCACCAAATTTTGCCCGAATCCGTCCACAATCTTTTGAGATATCCAGGAGTGAAAACATAACCACCTTCGGTGGCGGATGTACCAATGGCGGTGGGTGTGTTTACCCAGCAAGTGTTGCATGTTAAGGATTTTCCTGATTTATTTTTTCTTTAGTAAAAATTTTCTCCAGGACAAAGAGCTCAAAAACAAATCAGTGTTCTACGGGGCAGCATTAAGCAACGTATTACCATGTCAGAGATCATCTGCAGATGTTTATACAAAAATGTTGGCATGTTTATAACCATGACTATGCACCATACATCCCCTTTGCCTCCAATCCCTCTTACCAATCCCTCTTGCTACCTGATTCCTAGATAGTCCACTACTGGTTTCACCGGAGGGGACGATAAGTTTGCTCTCCGTCTGTCTGTCCGTTCGTCCCACCTGGGATTTTTCAGACTTTTTTTTTCCCCCCATACCCTTTAACATAAGCGACTGAAACTTGGTACCTGACTTTATTATGACAAGTTACAGAATAAGTTCGAGTTTCAGGGCGTTTCATCAGTTTTTCACAGAGTTATGCCCTTTTTGGACGAAGAAAATATCACATCGGTAGGGGATGTGTATTGCAAAGCAATCTCGCTCTTGTTTCTCATTTCCTTCGCCCAATTTATTAAACCAATGATTTTAAATTTACTTCCCCACCCTCCTCCTCCTCCTCCTACCTAGTCATATGAATGACCCCAAAAGTGGTGAAGTGATAAAGAGGGCAGATTGAAAAAAAAGGATATATATTGTAAGTAGAAAACATCAGATGAAAGGCCAGCTTACTTTTTCAGAAGAATCTCTGAAGCTCCCTTACTGTAGAGGCGAAAACCTCCCCCAGCCGCGCGTATGATGGTACTCATGGATTTCCGTACCGAGTTGAATGTGTACACTTTATACAACTGCTCCTCAGGCATGACGTCACGGACTGCCTGGTAGTCACGGCCTACATTTTGGACTAGGCCTAAAAGTGCACATTCTGTCTTGTTCCCAACTTGCCGCGGAAGTCCTCCTTCCCGCTCCGGAGCCTGAAAGCAAGGAGAACAGATGTCGCAGAATGTTTTGACAATCCGTGGATTTAATATTAGACAATGTACAAATGTTGTCACCAATCTGTGCTTATAATATTTTGTACAAAAGCATGAGACATCCAGAGGAATTTCCTAAATAAGGATATTTTAAAATTACCTACAATTTCCTTCAAGCAGCTTTGGCTCTATTTAACATGTGAATCTCAACAAGGTTCAGCCATCTTCTTCCTATCAAGGTTAAGTTACACCCATAAAGAGTCTTATTTATTTGAAAGTTGGGACATTTAATTATAAATTGCATGGTGGCAACGCATAAACATAATATAGCTGTGCAATAACAATAACAACATGAAAGAGCAATCGGAGATTGCAGACCCTCGTCAGGACTTGTTTTGTGTGGCAAATATATGGAAGGATGTACGAAATGAAAGGTCATCGGTTGCAAATGAAAAGTCTTAATGGTCTACTTGTAAATGTGTAAAGGTCAAAGGTCTGAAAAGTTGTAATGATCTGAAGGTCTGAAGGTCTAAAAGTGGAAAGGTCGGAAAAGGTCTAAATGGTCAAAATGGTTGAAAGTGTCTTAAAGGTCTTAAAAGGTTGAAGGAGTCTAAAGGATGAAGTTTAAGGTCTAAAGTCTTCGAATTGTCTGAAGGGGTCTAAACGATCCAAAAACGTAGGAAAAGGGTATAAAGGTCAAAGGGGTCTTCAAGGAATAAAAAGGTCTAAAAAGTGTGAAGGTCTAAAGGGTAGAAAGGAGTCTGATGGTTTTCATGGTTCTAAATGGACTAAGATGTCCAAGTGTTCTAAAGGGTGTAACAAAGTATATGGGGTCTTAGGGTCATAATGGGTCTAAAAGGGTCTTAAAGGGTATTAGGGATCTTAAGGGTCTTTGAAATCTTAAGGGTATTAGGGGTCTTAAGGGTCTTAGAGATATAAAGGGTCTCAGGGGTCTAATAGGTCTTAGGGGTCTCAGGGATCAAAAGGCTATTTAGGGATCTAAAGGGTCATTCAGGGTCTTAGAGGTCTTAGTGGTCTAAAGTGTCTTATGGGTCTAAAGTGTCATATGGATTTTCAGGGTATTTGTGGTCTTAAAGCATGTTAGGGGGTCTTAAATATCTTAGTGGTCTTCAAGGTCTTTGGGGTCTTAAAGGGTGTTCAGGTTTTAAAGGGTCTAAAAGGTCTGAGGGGTCTTAAATGGTGTTAGGGGGTCTTAAAGTGTTTTAGGGGGTCTGAAAAACTATTAGGCATCTTCAGGGTCATAGGGGTCTTTTGCGCCGAAAAGGTTGTAGGGGTCTATAGTGTAATAGTGGACTTCAGGGTCTTTGGGGTATTAAAGGGTGTTTCGAGTCTTAAAGGCTAATCAGGGTCTTAGGGGTCTAAAGGGTTTTAGGAGTCTTAAAGGGTATTAGAAGTCAAAAGGGTCTTTGGGGTGTTAAAAGGTGTTAGTCATCTCAAAGGCTAATCAGGGTCAAAAAGGTCTCCGGGGTCAAAATGGTCTTGGGATTTTAGGGGTATAAAGGGTCTTAGGGGTCTTAAAGAGTGTTGGAGTTTGAAAGGTTATTCATGGTCTTTTAGCGTCTTAGGGTTTAAAATGGTCTTAGGGGTCTCAAAGGGTCTTATGGTTCTAAAGGCTCTAAAAGGGTTTTATGGGTCTTAAGGGGTCTTAATAATTTTCGGGGTCTTCATGATCTTAATGGGTCTTTAAGGGTCTTTGGGTGTAAAGGATCTCATGTAATATACATACTCATGTTCTGTGCAAAAAAAAACAAACAGACAGGCAAATAGAAGGACCCAAATGCAATAGCCTCTCCTCTGGCGAGACGTAACTGGAATGACACTTGGTAGAGCATTTACCTGAACCAGGCTGAACAGTTTACGTTTTGTATCCCACTGATAGGCCGGATCGGGATTCGGACCTGAACCAAATTGAATCGGCTTGTTCTTGCACCTAACCAACTCATCCTCCTAGTTTTTGTCATAACTCGTCCACAACTTTTTGAAATAACATGCTATATATCGTTTTAGGACCCTTCTCTCAATGGTGAAGAATCACTTAAACATTAAAACATTCTCGTATATGGATCCGGATTCGGATCTTCACCAAAACTGAATCAATCCTTCCTTGTCACACACCCAACCTATCCACCAAGTTTTGTCCAAATCTGTCCATAACTTTTTGAAATTTCGTGCTATATATCGTTTGTGATATCCTGTTCACAGGCAGACAAACAGACAGACAGACAGACAGACAAGGGTGAAAACACAACCTCCATCCACCTTCGGGGCAGAGGTAACTGGAACGGCATTTGGTTGAGCGCATACCTCCGCCAGGCTGAACATTTTACATTTTGTATCCCACTGAGGCCGGATCTGGATTTGTACCTGAACCAAAATCACATCGAATCGGCTTGTTCTTGTCATCTAACCAACACATCCACCAAGTTTTGTCATAACTCGTCCACAACTTTTTGAAATAACATGCGATAATATCGTTTTTGGCCCCATCTCTCAATTGTGAAGAGTCACTTTAAAAGAATTTTTTTCATTCTCGGATCCAGATCCGGATATTCACAAAAATTTAATCAATTAGTCCTTGTCACACACCCAATCTGTCCACCAAGTTTCCTCCTGAATCCGTCTACAAGCTTTTGAGATATCCTTCTCACACTCAAGCAGACAGACAAACAAACAGACTGTCAGACAGCGGTGAAAACATAACCTCCATCTACCTTTGGGGCAGGGGTAATAATCATGACACCAAGAATATCCTAATATGATCTGTCATTAAAAGCTTTCCACATGGAGCCTCATTCAACTTTTAAGGCAGCTCCAGACCAGGAAGGGTACTGATGAAGTACGGTGTTCAACACTACGTTCGACCAAAAAAAGACAACTTCATACTTGGCCAGGAAGCTCTTTGATAAAGATATCACGTGATTATTTAATGCCAACATTGCACAGAACACAGAAGGCTGAACACCCCCTCAAAAATAATTGCAGGAATAATAGAACTGCTCCTTCAGAGCCACTGTTTTGGTTCCTTACAGGGTGTTTCAAGAAAAGTGGACTATTTGAGCAGCCTGATATTCTTTCGTTTCTAACGCTAAACCCTTCTCTCTTGTAGGTTATGGTGTTGGTGGTATGCCATTTCTATCTAGTAGTCAGTCGGACCCTACATCAACTATGTTGTTCACAGTGGAACAACAAGTGAAAATCGTGACTTTGTGGTTTGAGACAAAATCCTACGTGCATGTATGCCGACGATATTGTCAGTATTAGAATGTCCACACCCGTAGTGGGCCGTCCAATGGGAGCATTCAGCAGTTTGTGGAGGACTTCCAAGCACATGGAAGAGTGAGAAATCAAAATAAAGGCAACAGTGGCTGCCCACCAAGTGTTGCCAAGGACCTAGGGAACATTGATCTTGTGAGAGATTCTATGATCAAAAGTTCTAAGGAATCCCACTGTCGGCGTTCCTGAGAACTGGCGATCTCAGCCTCATTCTTTGTGGCGCATTCTCACTTCTGAACTCGAGCTCTACCCCTACATCATATCTGTACGGCATAAACTAACTCTGAATGACATGGGAAGCCGAGGAACAATGTGTGATTGGTTCAGTGACCGAATGGAAAGGTACCCAAATTGGAACAACTCCTTGTGTTTCAGTAATGAAGCATACTTCTATTTGAATGGGGCTATCGACAATTACAACAACACCTTCTGGGCTACTGAGCCTCCTGAGGTGTCTGAGATGTCTCTCAAGGGCCCCAAGTCCACTTGCTTCTGTGCATTGAATGCCAGATGGGATATGTTGGGACCGTATTGGTTCAAGAATGCCAATGGTAAGAGATTGACAGTCAACGGCACGAGGTCTTATGCCGATTCATGCTGATCTCGCTCAACTACTGTCTCCAGCTCAGACTTGCATGGTCCATGCAGGACGGTGCCCCACCGCACACTGCAGGTGAAACCATTGACTTGCTCCATCAGCTGTTCGGAAATCGTGTCATCAGCCTGGGCACAGTGCATTAATTGGCACCCCACAGCCTGGATTTGAATCCATTGGATGGATTTTGTTTTTTAGGGGTGCATCCAAAGGTCAAGTTTACGCCAACAAACCTCAAACCTTGGCTGTCCTGAAGCAGGAAGTGGAGGACTTCCATCAGGCTACCACTCCAGCCACTTGCACATGAGTTGTAGAAAATTTCGGAGTCAGGATCAAAGCTTGCTTGAACAGAGGTGGAGCACACATTGAAAATGTCAATTACAAGCAATATGCGTGATTTGAAAATGGCAGGGTTATGCTTTTCATCAATCTATCACTGAACTTGCTACCTTTTGTAATTTTCCGACAATAAAACGTTCAACTAGTCCACTTTTTATGAAACACCCTGAACTTGCAAAGTCAAAGAGTAACATAACCTCGTAATGTTGCCCAAGTCTGGAGAACCAACAGTGATGGTTAATGAACAAGTTGCACTCTCGGACCATATCAGTCCAAGCCAAAAATATTTTGCAATTGCTTGAATACGTTCAACTGTCTATATTCTGAAAACCTACATGGCATTCGCCTCTGATCCGTCTCGCCTGGGTTCCAATGTCCTGTCATCCTGGTGTTTCACAGGCAGGGTGATTCATGAATGTGTGTGCCGTCCTAGGATGGACGTTAAACTTGGCAACCAATCTGCCAGCATTAGTTGGTGTACGTCAAAGATCCCACGGTCAGTCTTTCGCAGAGTAGGTGAGTTCGCTGGCACACTGAACAAATTAAAAATTATTGCTCGAATGTGCAGGTGCACTCCATCAGAAGTAAAGCCATGCTTCAGTCGTGATGCAACCAGAGGGATGAATTTGGAATAGAACCCCAGTCCAATATGCATTCGCTAACAGCAATATGTATGAGGATCCTAAAGTTTGTGCAACAGGTGGGAGACAGGCAAAGTCTAACCATGATCTTGGTCGTGTAGGCACTGTTAATAGCGATTCCTTGTGTGAGCATATCAAGTAGGCCCACAGGACTTGTGCGGGCCTTGGAGATGTCACGGTGATGGTTGTCCCCAAGGAACACCTGCACCACCGTCATACGGTTAGTAGTCAATGTTCCGGTCTTGTCTGAGCAGATAGCTGTGGCGTTCCCCATGGTTTCACAAGCATCCAGGTGTCGCACCAAGTTGTTGTCCTTCATCATTTTCTGTGAGGATGTATTGGAGGAAGGATTTAGGAAAACGGTAATTCACAGGAACAAATAGCGATACTTAATAAACATTATGCACGATATATAATTATTGGATCATATCAGTCAAACAAGTCTAAATTAAGCATCTTTTATAGGTGCACATGAGGCAAATGCAAAGACATTTTATGGCTATGACATCATTTCGCAAATATATAATTCCACTCTATCATCAGCTATTCTACCAACGGTCCGTCTAGATTTTCCACAAAACAGTTTATCCAGAGACCTTGACAGAGTAGGCGAGAGAGATGGTGACAGCAAGAGGTAGTCCCTCTGGCACGGCAACAACCAGCACCGTGACACCGATGATGAAGAACTTGACGAAGTACTGGATGTACACGGGTGTGCAGTTCGCCAGCCATGGTTGCTTCTGGATCCAGAAAGTATCGATACAAAAGTAGACGATGAGGATGACAACCGTGATCGATGACATCACGAGGCCTACGTTCGACACATTGTGTGGGAGAGAGAAACAGAAACTCGGGAGGGAATTTTGCTTACGGGACGCCTCATCTCAGTAAAACCCATATTGGTTGGGAAGGCGTTGAGCATTGGGCCATTGGAACGATTAATAATGAATGATGAATTAATTAATTATTCGTCGTGAAAGTTCGAACAATTATATTATTTTTTCACAATTTCTGACTTGACTTTCAGCATTTAAAAAGACAAGAGCATGGACAATCCCCATAGGTTGGCCCACAGAGTACAGTGAGAAGGGCAGCGCCATTGTTGTGACGTCGCTGGTACCCAGAGTTCTCCGATAAGTGACGACACTTCCCCCAAGCTCAGTGGCTGAGTTTGTCTTGTGTTGTGTCTTGTTGTGTCTTGTGTTTTCGTCTGTTTGTGCAGTGCGAGATGTCTATATGTGTGGCAGCTCCACAATGAGCCCTTAGATACTGTAAAAAAAATTTTTTTTTAATCCTTATTGCAAAATGAGGAAGAAAATGCATGAGAGAATAATTAATTGGCAGAGGCGTAAAAGCATAGACAGGATGATATGCCCTGTGAAAGCCAGGAATGAAGAAAGTGTTGGATCAAAAGCATTAATTTAAACATTTTTCCCAAGTCGGTGCTTCCAACTTGCCTAATTTCCCTCCTGAGCTGATGCAAACTAAGAAAACTATTACAAGGTAAAATTATGACTCATCACAAACCATCCATTATATTCTTGTCACCATATAACTGCAAATCCATGGAGGTGATACTAATGGATCCTCAGACATTGTGGCCTGCCAGCAACAAAATTATATATCTTACAAGAGTCTGTAAAAGTTATGGCAACAAAAATTAATGGAATAGCTGATAAAATAATGTATATTGACCTTCATTCTAGCAAACCAAAGAAAGTAAATGTCCAAGTAATTGTACTGCTTGTTTAAAGGTCTAGAATGAAAATGCACTGGATTTAATGCTGTCTGTAGATCATGTTCGTGTCAGCAGTGCCTTTGAGGCCATATCAAGGTGTTACGCTCACCAATAACTAAACATAGCGGTTTGTTGAATCCATTTCACAGCAGCTTACCTGCTTTGCCTATCTGGACGGCCAACTTTGTAAGCTTTCCCTGTAATACTGACTTGTCCTTTTTGGGTACCTTCTTCTTTTCCTTGCAATCAAAGCTCTCGGGGCTTTTTAGGGGCTGCATCTCAATGGCGGCTCCATCAGCTGTACCTGGGTATGGAAAGGTGGAGAGGTAGTTTTCAAAGCGCTGGTATATTGTCCACTATTCCCCAAAAGGATAGTTTGAGGTGGGACATATGTGCTTGCAAATGCTTAAACAAACAACAAGTCTTTACAGCTAATACACTTGTGGGGAAAGGGAAAGAGGGCATCAGAATGAACTGGTCTTTAAAATTGCAAGCATAACTTATTTTCATGTATCAATCACATATAGTGCGCAAATAACTAAGAAGAAAGTTTCATATAACACAAACTGACCTGGTATGAAGATTATCCATTTAAGGAAAGTTACATACACATAAATATATATATATATATATAGTATATACACACACACACACATATATATATATATATATATAATATATATATAATAATACACATACACACACACATATATATATATATATATAATATATATATATATATAATATATATACACACATATATATATATACAAGCTGGTAGGCAGAAATGGGTAGTCGTCTACCCAATAGAACCTGACGCGATGGCGCCGTTCGATGGGGAATGACCTGAGGATTAAGCACAAGAAAATTCATGATTCTAGCTTCAAGGGTTAATGCTGCAGATTGATTTTTCGTTAAAATACCCCCACATTTAGAGGTTTTCGGCCGTTGCTAGGCAATGGTGGTGCCATGGCAACGGTCTCTCACAACAAAAACTAGGACATACATGAACCTACCAATACCAGTTTCATGTATATCTGACTCATAGTCTCTGAGATATACCGAACTTCGTTTTTTTTTTCGACCAGGGTTCATTCAAAGTCTATCTCTCCGACAGTTTTCATAGGATATCGCTGGAATTTTGACAATAGGCTGAATGTACTGCCACAGTCGCTCGGGCCCGATTTTGATTTTCGAAAAAATAATTTTTTATGATTTTCAAAAATTTCAAAGTCACGTTGCTAGGCAACGGTGGTGTCCATAGCAATGGTTCTCATTTGCACACAACTCGGTCATGTTATGAAACTACCAACAAGTTCATCGAAATCGCCATTGTTATAACTGAAATCGCCATTTTAAATACTGATTAATAAGGGTAGTACAAATCTCAAAAAAAAAGAAATTTGAAAAATTTTTTTTAGATAGATCGACTACCCAACATATCGACGGAAAAACTGATAATAAGGATAGACAAATTTCAAAATGTTTTAAAAAAAAAAAAATTTTTTTTCAACTGATCGACTACCCAGACAGACAGACAAGCCGGTAGGCGGACATGGGTAGTCGCCTACCCAATAGAACCTGACGTGAGGGGCCCGTTCGTGGGGAATGACCTGATGATTAAGCACAAGAAAATTCATGATTCTAGCTTCAAGGGTTAATGCTGCAGATTGTTTTTTCGTTAAAATACCCCAATTTAGAGGTTTTTCAGCCGTTGCTAGGCAACGGAGGGTCCATAGCAACGGTTCTTTCTCACACATAACTAGGACATACCATGAACCTACAAACCAGTTTCATGTATATCTGGCTCATAGTCTCTGAGATATAACGAACTTAGTTTTTTTTTATTGTTTTCGACAGGGTTCATCAAAGTCATCTTCCCGACAGTTTTCATAGGATCCGGCAGGAAATTTTTTGACAATATGGCTGAATGTACTGCCCACAGTCGCTCGTGGCCCGATTTTGATTTTCGAAAAATAAATTTTTTAAATGATTTTTCAAAAAATTTCAAAGTCCCGTTGCTAGGCAACGGTGGTGTCCATAGCAACGGTTCTCATTTGCACACAACTAGGTCATGGTATGAACCTACCACCAAGTTCATCACAAAATCGCCATTGTATTAACGGAGCACTGGACTGAACAGACAGACAGACAGACAGACAAGCCGGTAGGCGGACATGGGAAGTCGACTACCCAATAGAACTGATGCAATGGGCCGTTCGATGGGAATGAACTGAGGATTAAGCACAAGAAAATTCATGATTCTAGCTTCAAGGGTTAATGCTGCAGATTGTTTTTTCGTTAAATAACCCCCACATTTAGAGGTTTTTCGGCCGTTGCTAGCAACGGAGGGGTCCATAGCAACGGTTCTTTCTCAACACATAACTAGGACAATACCATGAACCTACCATACCAGTTTCATGTATACTGATTCATAGTCTCTGAGATATAACGAACTTCGTTTTTATTGTTTTCGACCAGGGTTCATTCAAAGTCTATCTTCTCCGACAGTTTTCATAGGATCCGGCTGGAAATTTTTGACAATATGGCTGAATGTACTGCCCACAGTCGCTCGTGGCCCGATTTTTGATTTTCGAAAAAATTATTTTTTATGATTTTCAAAAAATTTCAAAGTACCGTTGCTAGGCAACGGTGGTGTCCATAGCAACGGTTCTCATTTGCACACAACTAGGTCATGGTATGAACCTACCTACCAAGTTTCATCGAAATCGCCATTGTTTTAACGGAGCACTGGACCGAACAGACAGACAGACAGACAAGCCGGTAGGCGGACATGGGTAGTCGACTACCAATAGAACTGACGCGATGGGCCCGTTTGATGGGGAATGACCTGAGGATTAAGCACAGAAAATTCATGATTCTAGCTTCAAGGTTAATCTGCAGATTGTTTTTTCGTTAAAATACCCACATTTAGAGGTTTTTCGGCCGTTGCTAGGCAACGGAGGGGTCCTAGCAACGGTTCTTTCTCACACATGGCTAGGACATACATGAACCTACCATACCAGTTTCATGTATATCTGACTCATTGTCTCTGAGATATAACGAACTTCGTTTTTTTATTTTTTTCGACAGGGTTCATTCAAGTCTATCTTCTCCGACAGTTTCATAGATCCGCTGGAATTTTTTGACAATATGGCTGAATGTACTGCCACAGTCGCTCGTGCCCGATTTTGATTTTCGAAAAAATGATTTTTTTTGATTTTTCAAAAAATTTCAAAGTCCCGTTGCTAGGCAAGGTGGTGTCCATAACAAGGGTCTCATTTGCACACAACTAGGTCATGGTATGAACCTACCAACCAAGTTTCATCGAATCGCCATTGTATTAACTGAAATCGCCATTTTAAATACTGATAATCAGGGTAAACAAATCTCAAAAAAAATTTTTAATTTTTTTTTTCGACTAGATCGACTACCAACAGACAACATATCCACGGAAATACTGATAATAAGGTAGATCAAATTTCAATTTTTTTTTATTTTTTCGACTGGATCGACTACCCAACAGACAAACATATCGACGGAAATACTGAAATAAGGGTAGAACAAATTTAAAAAAAAATTTTTTTGAATTTTTTTTCTTTTCGACGACATCGACTACCCAACAAACATATTGACGGAAATACTGATAATAAGGGTAGATCAAATTTCAAAAAAAAAAAAAATTTCGACTGGATCGACTACCCAACAAACGACGGAAATACTGATTATAAGGGTAATCAATTTCAAAATTTTTTTGTTGAAATTTTTTTTTCGACTGGATCGACTACCCAACAAGCCGGTAGGCGGACATGGGTAGTCGACTACCCAATAGAACCTGACGCGATGCCCCGTTCGTGGGGAATGACCTGAGGATTAAGCACAAGAAAATTCATGATTCTCGTTCAAGGATCAATGCTGCAGATTGTTTTTTCGTTAAAATACCCCCACATTAGAGGTTCTTCGGCCGTTGCTAGGCAACAGAGGGTCGCATAGCAACGGTTCTTTCTCACACATAACTAGGACATACCATGAACCTACCATACCAGTTTCATGATGTCTGACCATAGTGTCTGAGATATAACGAGCTTCGTTTTTTCGACCAGGGTTCATTCAAGTCTATCTTCTCCGACGGTTTTCATAGGATTCGGCTGGCAATTTTTGACAATATGGCTGAATGTACTGCCCACAGTTGCCCGTGGCCCAATTTTTGATTTCGAAAAAAATTTTTAAATTATTTTTCAAAAATTTCAAAGTCACGTTGCTAGGCAACGGTGGTGTCCATAGCAACGGTTCTCATTTGCACATAACTAGGTCATGGTATGAACCTACCCACCAAGTTCATCGAAAATCGCCATTGTATTAACGAGCACTGGACCGAACAAGACAGACAGACAGACAGACAAACATATCGACAGAAAAACTGATAATAAGGGTAGACCAAAATTTCAAAAAAAAATGTTTTTTTTTCGACTGGATCGACTACCCAACAGACAGACAGACAAGCCAGTAGGCGGACATGAGTAGTCGCCTACCCAATAAAACCTGACGCGATGGCCCGTTCGATGGAGAATGACCTGATGATTAAGCACAAGAAAATTCATGATTCTAGCTTCAAGGGTTAATGCTGCAGATTGTTTTTTTCGTTAAAATGCCCACACAAATTTGAGGTTTTTCAGCCTTTGCTAGGCAACGGAGGGTTCCATAGCAACGGTTCTTTCTCACACATAACTAGGACATACCATGAACCTACCATACCAGTTTCATGTATATCTGACTCATAGTCTCTGAGATATAACGAACTTCGTTTTTTTATTGTTTTCGACCAGGGTTCATTCAAAGTCTATCTTCTCCGACAGTTTTCATAGGATCCGGCGGAAATTTTGACAATATGGCTGAATGTACTGCCCACAGTCGCTCGTGGCCCGATTTTTGATTTTCGAAAAAATAATTTTTAATGATTTTTCAAATATTTCAAAGTCCCGTTGCTAGGCAACGGTGGTGTCCATAGCAACGGTTCTCATTTGCACACAACTAGGTCATGGTACGAACCTACCACCAAGTTTCATCGAAATCGCCATTGTATTAACGGAGCACTGAACCGAACAGACAGACAGACAGACAAGCATAGGTGGACATGGGTAGTCGATTACCCAATAGAACCTGACGCGATGCGCCTGTTCGATGGGGAATGATTGAGGATTAAGCACAAGAAAATTCATGATTCTAGCTTGAAGGGTTAATGCTGCAGATTGTTTTTTTCGTTAAAATACCCCACATTTAGAGGTTTTCGGCCGTTGATAGGCAACGGAGGGGTCCATAGCAACGGTTCTTTCTCACACATAACTAGGACATACCATGAACCTACCATACCAGTTTCATGTATATCTGACTCATAGTCTCTGAGATATAACGAACTTCTTTTTTTTATTGTTTCGACCAGGGTTCATTCAAAGTCATCTTCTCCGACAGTTTTCATAGGATCCGGCTGGAAATTTTGACAAATGGCTGAATGTACTGCCCACAGTCGCTCGTGCCCGATTTTTGATTTTCGAAAAAGTAAATTTTTTATGATTTTTCTAAAATTTCAAAGTCCGTTGCTAGGCAAGGTGGTGTCCATAGCAACGGTTCTCATTTGCACACAACTAGTCAATGGTATGAACCTACCAACCAAGTTTCATCGAAATCGCCATTGTATTAACTGAAATGGCCATTTTAAATACTGATAATAAAAGTAGAACAAATCTCAAAAAAAATTTAATTTTTTTTTTTTCGACGAGATCGACTACCCCCCCAAAAAAATCTCAAAAATTCTTTTTTTGAGATTTTGTCTTTCGACTAGATCGACTACCAATAAACACACACACACACACACACACACACACACACATATATATATATATATATATATAATATATATATATATATATATATATATAATAATATATATATATATATATATTAGGGTGGTCCAAAAACAGCAAAAAAAATAAATAAAATTCAGATGTCTCCACAAGCTTTAAATTATTCCACTATGATTCACTAACGCGCATAAAAAAATTTAAGTTGATCGGAGGTGATTAAGAGGTCGCTCCATATGACGACTTTTAGTTTCATGAGTTGGTTAAATTAGGGTATGGTCAGGTACGATTACGGGTACTTCTGGATGTCCGAGGTGGAAATGGAGTGCATTTTCGAACTCTATGGGGTCGATTTACTCTAAGAATGACTGCACCGACATTGAATTCACTACCATTTCGAAAAATATGACCTAAAACAAGATTTATCATTACTGGAGTTGAGTAACTAATCCTACTCATTTCGATATTTTCTAATCTATAATTAATTTGTTGTCCGTCTAAACATTTCTTAAAGTAAATCGACCCCACTGAGTTCGAAAATGCAGTCCATTTTCACCTAGGAAGTTCAGAAGTGTACGGATTCGCATCTCACCATACCCTAATTTTCAATCAATGGAATTACAAACTATTAGAATATTTCGTCTCATTACCAAATATCAATATCATCTCCGCCTCTATTGCTGTCTCCACTCCCGCCTGAACTTATTTCTAGCCGGCCCAACATCCAGTGTTTTAGATTCAATGATTCACGAAAAATATGTTAGTTATTATTTCGTTATTATTAATTAAATTAGGGTTAGTGTAACAGTGTCAGCATCACCTAATGTGTAACATCATAAAACATGCGTGGTGTCAAGAAATTTTCTAAAAGCGTCACTGCATATGACGTCATTGACTTTAATTGAATACTTCTAGTCTGATATGTGGTGTAAAATAATTTTATTTGTGGGAGTCCAGAGGGAGGAGGGAGGGGAATTGGTGGAGTATGAGTCTGGAGAGAGGGGTAGGGAAATTATTAGTGGAATAGTGGGAATAGGAAGGAGGAGAAGGGGTGGTATGGGGTTCCGGAGTGGGGGAGAGAGGGAAAGGGGAGGAGGAGGGAGGGAGAGGTGGGAGGAGCAGGAAGGAGGGGGTAGGTGGGGAAAGGTGGGTGTGAGTCCGGAAGGAGGGAGGGAGTGGTTTGTGGGAATAGGCAGGGGGAGGAGTGGGATGAGGGAGGGGAAGAGGTGGGAGGAGGGACCCAGCTTTTCCCAGCAACACCAGGTACCTTTGCTTGCACTGTATATACTAAAAGAAAGCAGTTTGTTTGTGTGTCTGTGTGTCTGTCGCCATTTTTATCAGTCTCCAAATGGATCTTCATCAAACTTTCAGAGGTTCATCAGTGAGTGCCAGGGAGTGCTTTTAGGCAAAAACAAAAAATTGAAAAATTGGAGAAAAAAGTTCGATTTTCTTTATTTAATCGCACTATAGTTCCTTAGCCTTTGTAGGTAGCTCCGTAAAAAGGGAATATTCAATGATCTCTGACCACATTCCTTAGTGGGAATAGGGAAGTGTTTTGGGCCCCCACAATTTCTTCAAAATGCCAACAGGATTAGGACAGCACCAGGAATATGCCAGATACCCCTGCTAGTACATACACAAGGTGCCCCATAAGTCGATAACCCCCTTTTGCCGAGTTGTAGATTGTGGAATATTTGATGAAAACGCATGTTTCTGGCAACAAAATTTAGCTTAAGGATCAGAATGGATATGGTGCTGCTAACCCCATTTGTCACTTTAAAAATAAATAAATAAGGGAATGAAAGAAGCGTGCATCAGGTGATTTCCCGGGTGGAAAAGAAATGATGTGCCTGGAAATTCGTTGACCCCATTGACTGAGTCTCCAATTCTTTTATTTATTTATTTTAAACTTATTATTTATTTATTTGTTTTTATTATTTACTATTTTCCTTAAACAACCATCACTGGTACAATGTAGGTGCTCTTCAGCTTCCAAGATCTTGTGACTTCATTATTTTGGGTTACCTAGCAATGCCCTGGAAAAAAACAAAACGACGTCGTGGTTCTGGCATATGCTTTGCATTGAAAACATTGAATCTTATAAATATT
>CM068954.1:18796012-18815007 GCA_035128595.1 Eptatretus atami
AAGGCGTATATTGGGAATAAAGTGTGTATTGGGGAATAAAGTTTATATTGAGGAATAAAGTGTATATTGAGGAATAAAGTGTATATTGAGGAATAAAGTGTATATTGGGGAATAATGTGTATATTGGGGAATAAAGTGTATATTGGGAATAAAGTTATATTAAGGAATAAAGTGTGTATTGGGAATTATGTGTATATTGGAATAAAGTGTATATTGGGAATAAGTTTATATATTGAGGAATTAAGAGTTTACATTGAATAAATTATATATTGAGGAATAAAGTGTATATTGGGGAATAATGTGTATATTGGGAATAAAGTGTATATTGGGATAAATTTATATTGGGCAATAATGTGCAGATTGGAAGTAATGGTGATATTGGGGAAGATGAAAGTTTAATATTGCGGAATAAAGTTTTATCTTGGGGAATAAAGTGTGTACGTCGGGAATAAAGTTTATATTGGGGAATAAAGTATGTATTGGGGAATAATGTGTATATTGAGGAATAAAGTGTATATTGGGAATAATGTGATATATTGGGGAATAAAGTGGTATATTGGGAATAAAGTGTGTATTGGGGAATAAAGTTTATATTGAGGAATAAAGTGTATAGGGGAATATATGAGTATATTGGGAATAAAGTGTATGATTGGGGAATAATGTGTATATTGGGAATAATTGTGCATATTGGGGAATAATGTGTGAGGGAATAAAGTTTATATTGGGGAATAAAGTGTGTATTGGGAATAAAGTTATATTGGAATATATAAATGTGTATTGGAATAAGTTTATATTGAATAAAGTGTGTATTGGGGAATAAGTGTATATTGAGAATAAAGTGAATTGAAATTGTTATATTGGGGAATAAAGTATATTGGGGAATAAAGTGGATGGTGGAATAAAGTTTATATGAGTAATAAAGTGGTATTTGGGGAATAATGTGTAATATTGGGGAATAAAGTATATATTGGGGATAAGTGTGTATGGATAATGTGTATATTGGAATAAAGTGTATATTGGGAATAAAGTTATATTGGGAATAATGTGTATATTTGGATGTGTGTATATTGGAGGGGAATAATGTGTATATTGGGGAATAAAGTGTATATTGGGGAATAAAGTTTATATTGGGGAATAATGTGTATATTTGGATGTGTGTATATTGGGATGTGTGTAGTTTGAGGAATAAAGTGTATATTTAGATGTGTGTATATTGTGGATTAATGTGTGTAGTTTGAGGAATAAAGTGTATATTTGGATGTGTGTATATTGGGATGTGTGTAGGTTGAGGAATAAAGTGTTTATTTGGATGTGTGTATTTTTATGGTTTCTCATGATTATTTATTGCCACCATCCCTACTTGTTCCAAACTTTTTCTCGAACCATTTCTCCATCCTTTTACTTTTTTTGTTTTTTTGAGCGTTTTTAAAAATTATCTGTTGTTATTGATTCTCATTGAATTGAAAAGGAAATGCCGTTCTTACCTCGTTCAGCATTTTGCATCTTGTGGTCATGACACTTGCTTCCTTGAAATGCAAGAAAAGAGAGAGAAAGAGAAGTAAAAAAAAATCACTGGTTTATATAATTTGCTTCCTGAATGATCAATCTTAAGGGGAAGCTAAACCCAGCCTTAAGGGGCTGTCACACCTTGAAGTTTTAGCCAGCGTATGGCAAGGTCTCAAAATGTATGTAAAACGCTGGCGTACGTTGAACTATTGATGTTTTTTTTAAGTTTTGGGCGTATACTGTTGGACGTATGCATAACGTATTAGGCCCTGTCACACCTTGACGTTTAGCCAGCAATGGCAACGTATAAAAATGTATGTAAAACGTTGGCGTACGCTGAAATTTTCATGTTTTTTTTAAAGTTTTGGACGTATTCATAACGAGTTGGACGTATGCATAACGTATTAGTAACGTACACAGAACGTTTAATCACATATAGATAACTTAGACCAAGAATGATTAGCGTGTTGTCGGCGTTCACAACCTATGCCCAACAGTGTCTAACGTATCATAGCTGCTACGTATCGCGACGATCTGTCGTAGCCTATTAAAAAGCTGCCGCACGCCGATTAATCATAACCGCCTGAGAATTGGAAGTGTCAACACGCAGTCACACCTTGACGTTTAGCCAGCGTATGCCGACCTCTGAAAAATTTGTCTAAAACGCTGGCACACGTCGAATACGTTATGGGTAAGTTGTTATTTAGACACGCTGAAAAACACTGCCATATGTCTAATACGCCTTGTACGTCGTGAATTCAACTATTATTTATGCGATCGTACTCGCCTGATGCTCAGTTCGCTACACTGGAATAAGTTGTAGGCACGATATGCGATCGTTGACACATCGACACAAGTTCCTTGTTAAGTTACTCATAAGTCGAAACACGTCGAGGTAATGGTTAGCATACCCGGAACTTATTTCTCCGTCAAGGCACATTTTCTTTTTTCTCCTTGGCTCCGTGAAGGCACGTGACGAAATATCTGAAGTTGTTGTTGTTGTTGTTTTTTTTTTTTTTTTTTTTTTTTTTAGTCTATCACGAATTTTAAAATATATTCGGACATTTGCTTTTAAGTTTCGACGTCGACGTGACAATATCCTCAAACAGAAAATATTCACAAAGGAGGAACTAAGAATAAGACGAGCAAACTGAAGAGGCGATCAGACGTGACGTAACAGCACGTGACGAAATATCGGAAGTTGGTTGTTGGTTTTTTTTTTAACGCTGCCAATACGCCATTATACGGTAGCTGTAAATTTGAAACACGTTCAGTAAGTTATGTGGTCGTCCGGAAGACGTCAATCAAATACGTCTACAACTCAATATGCGTTGAGGTCGTTACTCATAGATCAAAGCACGTTACTCAGGTTAAAATAAGTTTTGGGTACGCTAAGCATTACCTCGACGTGTTTTCGACTTATGAGTAACTTACAAGTAACATGTGTCGACGTGTGCCAACGATCGCATAACGTGCCTCGACGTGTGTGCAACGATCGTGTAACGTGCCTACAACACGTTACTCATAGGTTATAAATAAGTTTCGGGTACGCTAATCATTACCTCAACGTGTTTCGACTTATGAGTAACTTACAAGTAACGTCTGTCAACGATCGCATAACGTGCCTACAACTTATTCCCAGCATATGCGGAACGTGTGAGCCATACGCCGGCATAAGTCGTAAAATTTCAAGCATGCTAAATTTGAGGACAACCGCAAAGTACAACGATTAAAGCCAGCGTACTACGACGTATGGCAGTGTTTTTCAGCGTGCTCTTAACGTATACACAACTTACCCATAACGTATTCGACGTGTGCCAGCGTTTTTGACAAATTTTTCATAAATCGGCATACGCTGGCTAAATCGTCAAGGTGTGACAGCCCCTTTAGTAACGTACACAGAACCTTTTAATCACACATAGATAACTTATACCAACGAATGCTGAGCATGTTGTCGGCGTTCACAACCTATGCCCAACGATAGTCTAACTTATGCATACGCGCCGGCAGCGTATCGCCGACGATCCCGTGGCGTAGGCTATTCATAGGCTGCGGCTCGACGATTCAAATCATAACCGCACTAGACATCGAAGTGTGAAGCCGCTGTCACACCTTGACGTTTTAGCCAGCGTATGCCGACGTATGAAAAATTGCCGAACCAAGCTGGCACACGTCGAATACGTTATGGGTAAGTTTTGTATACGTTAGAGCATGCTGGCATACGTGTAGTACGCTGGAATACGTCGTAGTATGCTGGCATACGTCATTGTACGCCGAGTACGTCGAGAAATTTTCAGCATGTTTAAAATTTCTCGACGTACTCGACGTATGACACACATTCCGCATACGCTGGCATAAGTTGTAGGCACGCTACGCGATCGTTGAACCACGTCGACATACGTTACTTGTATGTTCTTCATAAGTCGAAACATGTCAAGGTAATGTTTAGCGTCAGTGTTCCAGACTCCCTGGTTTTTTTTGTTTTTTTTTATTTTTTTTTCTTCGGTATGACGTGATGTTGACACTTCGATTTCTAGTGCAGTTATGATTTAAATCGTTGAGCGCGCCTTTTAATTATATTATATTATAACCGCACTAGAATTGAAGTGTCAACATCACCGTCATACCGAAGAAAAAAAATCATTAAAAAAAACAAAAAAAAAAACGGGAGTCTGGAACACTGACGCTAACCATTACCTTGACGTGTTCCGACTTGTGAGTACCTTACAAGTAACGTGTGTCGACGTGTGTCAACGATCGCGTAACGTGCCTACAACACGTTACTCATAGGTTAGAAATAAGTTTCGGGTACGCTAACATTACCTCGACGTGTTTCGACTTATGAGTAACTTTCAAGTAACGTGTGTCGACGTGTGTCAACGATCGCGTAATGCCTACAACTTATGCCAGCGTTATGCAGAACGTGTGAGTCATACGCTGGCATACGTCGGGAAATTTCAAGCATGGAAAATTTGTCTAACAGCTCGGCGAACTACGACGTATGCCAGGCGTACTATGATGTATGCAGCGTACTATGATGTATGCCAGCGTACTATAGTAGCAGGTCTATGATGTAGCCAGCTACTATGACGTATGCGCAGCTGCTCTTAACGTATACAAACTTACCCATAACGTATTCGACGTGTGCCACGTTTTAGCCCAATTTTGCATACGTCAAGCATACGTTGGCTAAATCGTCAAGGTGTGACAGGGCCTTTAGCAGAAGTGACCTGCAATGTTAGGACCGTCTCCCTAAAGTAATTGATATGCACGTTATCATGATACACTTCAGTGGCACTGAATGAAAATGCAGAAGGACTGGTGTGGTGTGAATGTGGAGATGGTATGGTAATGCTAATCATATGGAAATGTATCTGCTGCTGAGATTGAGACATACTTCATGAAATTAGGAGTACTGTACTACAATTACTATGAGAGATAGAAAAAGAGAGAGAGAAGAACAAAAAGAAGAAGAAGACTATTTTCATATTACTACAACCACCAGGCTGATATGATGGCCAAAGCCCTAGAGGGATGCACACTTGCCTCTAAGCCGACTAGCCTGGTTTGAATCCCGACTCAGCTATAAACTCTCATCCTGGTGTTTCACATGTAGGGCGATTTATCAATGAGTACCATCCTTTGGATGGACTTTAAACGGGTGTCCCATATGGTTGGTGAACATTAAAGATCCCACGGTGTGCTTTTGCAAAGAGTACGTGAGCTATCACTGGCACCGTGAACAAATTACAAATTCCTGCTCTAACCTACAGAGGGCACTGTATCAGTGACACAACCACAGCCTCAGCCAATGATGCTACCCCACAGCCTTGTGCTGCATACGAAAGAAGACAATGACGACTATGACCACCATGATTACTCTAATGGCAAAATAAATAAAATTACCATAGACAATTAATTATTCCTTTATGAATGCAGAGGGGAACCGTAGGGAAGTGGCAAAGTTGAGAATGTGAGAAATGAGAGAGGGGTAAAGAGGGGAGAAAAACAGAAAGAGAATGAGAGACATCTGAAGAATTACTTCAACTTAATGACTGTCTGATTCAATGGGCATCTGGAGAGAATCTAAAAATTAACAACTGTGGAAAGGAGAAACATTCAAGCGAGTAGTATTTTATGCATGAGTCTTAGATCTATAATTCCCTCTGAGCAAGATAAAATCAGTATAACGTTCAGAAACATAGTGAGCCATGTGTAATGTGTTAAGACTACAAAGCATGAACAGTGCTTGGAGATATATCTCCAAAGGGCCAAGGATGAAAGGGCCAATAAAATGAGACAAAGAAAAGGTGAAATAAACAATTAATTTTCCTTTGCTTGAGCTCGAATGGCTTCAGAATTTGCTATGTTATAACATCTCGTATCCCCACGTCATTGTCACCATTTAGGGGCGTTAGCATAGCCATTCGAAAAGGCGACACAAACATGGCCACAAAATTATCATTTTTATCCATCATTCCTTTGCATCAATCCCAGCACAGTCCTGATTCAAATACAAGCAAGCCAATAAGAAACCAAAGCAGATCCGAGAGAGGATGACAAATCATTTGAGGATTGCAATAACCATTGGGAGGACTTCATGATGTTAATAAACAAATAAATACAAAATAAATGATGCACAAACAGCAGTGATGAGGTTGAGGTTCTGAAAAGAGCACGTTCAAGGCATTAACCATTTAAAGTCCGTTCATGACTTTCTTCTTTGACCTTTTTGCGACCTTGATCCCCTCGATGATCAAGCGGTGACCTTTCTCGTGGCTTGTGACTTTTTCCACTGTAACCTTTTAATCAATACCTGCCCACATTAAAGGGCCACTGTAATTCAATGTTCAAGCCTTTAATCTACTTCCCCACTGTAAATATTGCAGTTCTGTAGTTATTTGAGATCAAGTCGATTCCCGTAAACCGAGAAACTTATTACTCCGTACACTGTGTTCATCCGTGATAATGTCATTTGTGGCCAACACTGACAGTATAATCGAACAGTAATATTTGTCGTTTCACCGTGTTTCATTTGTATAAAAGAAACTTAATCGCAATAACATTCTGAGACTGTCATGTTTTAAGCCTGAAATACACTTGGCTCTATCCTTCTGAAACAATTAATTCACAATGACGTCATTTCCTGCTATTTATGATACAGTTTACTTTGGCGTGCGAGCAATGAGCAATGAGCAACTGAGCAACTGATTGACATGCAACAAATTTGCTTTCAATCCTAACAATCACATCTATTATCCATGTATTAATATCCATTACAAGAACTCGCTCCAATGTACAATTCCCCATTTAGAGTAAGGTGGAGGTCCTTATCAGTACATTATACCATTGTAACATGTTCTCTGCCATCTAATCAGACTGTACCTATCAAGGTGCTGTTTGGTATAACTTATTGGAACCTTATCCCAAACCATCCCCAATACAAATCCATGATCTTTTCTACCCCTTTAACCCCCTCACTCTGATCCCCAAGCCCACCTCCTTTCAAATCTACAGTTTTTCCTTTCTGAGAATTTCCTTCTGTATCCATTTTGTCTATTCCATGCATCATCCTCAACCCCTCATTCCTCCTCACTCCCATTATTTGTTCAAGTCTCCCTCTATTTTGCCCTTCACCCTGCTGTTGATGTTTCCCCCTCTCTCTCTCTCTACTGTTCCTTTTGGCCTGCTCCACTCAGTGTTCTAGCTGTTACACGAGCCTTGACTCTGCATAGTTTTGTCCTTTTTTACTGCTTCCAGGTTTTATCAACTGAAGGGTGACAAAAGTACCCTGATTGGCATGAGTGGGGGACAAAGTGAAGCCGATTCTTTGGGTGTTAGTCCAGCTGTTGTTCTGATGAAGGGGAGACATCCAAAACATCAGCTTCACTTTGCTTCGCACGATGGTTAGCAAAAGCCTTTGTCTATACTAGCCCTGATCTCCATTGATGGACAATTCGAACAATATGTGATATAAACTAAAAGTTGACAAAGTCGAGCATTCCGCATTAACTGCCTTTATAATAATATAGAATATGAGTTCCCGTACAAGGAACTTCAATTCATGAGGATTCCATTAGACCCATCAAGCCTGCACAATGGCTGCCAGCCGATGGTTACTTGTCCGTGCTTTATCCTTTTTAAATGCTGAGCATCAAACAATGAAGCAGCACGTACCATTTTTAAAGTCTTTGGTATGACTCAACCAGAATCTGGTTCAAACCACAGACCTCCCAGACTCAGAACAGATGCTCTAACCATTACACCACCGAGTCTTTAAAGTGTATATTACAAAGACTCTTCTATGCATAACAGGACGTCCATCGCAAGTCGTGAACATTTCGGTGGCTGATAACCAACAATGGACAGGTCACCTACTGTAGGTAATGGGAGGAATTTGGATTTTGTCCAGGGTCCCAGAACAGAATGGCCGACGCTTTGTGAAAATAATTGTGACGTTTTTAATGTCCACCAGCCAATGGAATCAAATGGGGAACTCGGTTCAGAGTGAAGTTGGGAATCAAAAGATGACAGCTTATAGATATATTGGGAAGTGAACCCAAACTCAGCCGCTAAATGGGAGTATGCTATCTCTGAGATATCGTGTCAGCCTGCTTCTAAACACTATGCCGGACAAAAATGCAGCAAACAGTATTATGTGCCCATAATTAGCCCGTCTCCCCGCGCAACGGGAGATGGGGTTTTGCAATCACGTGTGTGTGTGTGTGTGTGTGTCCAGGCCATAGATGCACAAACAATGGGAGTAGTCAGGGGCGGGGGTCATTTGAGCTTTTGTCTTCAAATTTTCAGTAAACCCTGATTATGAGAATATGGAGAAAATGATTAAAAATTGGATCAAAATATGAAAGGGAAAAGTCAGAGTGACGATAAATTTTTACCGATTGACCTTTTGTCATCAAATCTTCAACAAGCATTTATTATGATAATATGGAGAACACAAATTAAATTATATTTTGACCGTCGTCGTCAAGTTCGGTTCGAGTACAAAGCGGACACGGACGGGATTTACATTTTGAGATTTGTTCTGAGCCTCTCCGAGCCCTTACGGATTGGGGGTGTCTATTAACAACTGTCCAAACTGTTCATAGAGTGTCATGTCAGGTGGCTTCCACCACCAATGAATGGTAGAACTGAAAAATATTACATCATGAGGATGTAGAGTCGTCTTTACTGCGATATCACTCATAAATAAAAACAATCTGTTAATTTTTTACAGTTGAGTCGGAAAAACAACTGTCTTTTTAATATCGTCGATCAAGCATTATTGATTAGTAAGAAGTTTTTACTTCTGCCTTTTTTAGAACACCCAATAATGGACCGGACTCGGTACACCAACCCAATAATGCCACGACGATTCCTTCAATGTATATGGACATTTACGTTATACACAGTGAACATGTGAAATAAAAATTTAAAGAAATCCAAAGCAGCTTATTTGAGTCCAGTGCATGATGAAGGCCTCCCTCTGTTCATGTCAAGGGATGCTTGTCACACTTACCGAGCGCGTGTTGGCAATGGTGATCAGCCATGGGAATCAAACCCACAGCAGCCGGTGGAGAAAGAAACAAGTCTTTAACCACTTCACCAAACAGCCAGGCTAAACGATGGATGAAATCAACAGGATGTTGATCGAGGTGTGCTAACCACCGTGGGAAGCAAGTGGAAGCTGACATTTTGGGCATTAACTCTCTTTTGCTTCAGCGAAGGGTTAATGATTGAATCATCAGCTTCTCTTTGGTCCCTATGGTGGTTAGCATACCTCGATCAACGGTCCGTTGATTCTATCCATTGTCTCACCTGACTGCTAATAAAGATCGACACTAGCCTTCACCAGCAACACTAGTTCTTCCTTTGACAATGACAAACCAGTTGGTGAGAAAATTATAAGAGATCATGTGATGGTTCAGTGTTTGGCCAAAGATGATAACAAGCGGCCATCTTCAAGCTCTGCTTGGAAGAGGCCATCCAAGAAAAGGCAAACATTATCCCCATGCTTTTTTGAAAAAAAAAAGGGGGGCGGGGTATTGTAATCGGCTACACCTGTCTGTCTGTCTGTCTGTCTGTCCGTCTGTCAGACACTCTATCTCCTCCTAAATGGTTGTGCAGAAATTCACCAAATTTGGTAGTTATGATCACCATATGGCATGAAGGTGCAGGTGAAAGAGTGGGGTTATTTTTGGCCCCACCCCATGGGGTGGGGTCAAGAGGTCAAATTCCAAAAAATTAAATTACAGGCAAGTTTTTAAACATCTTTTTAATGAAATTTAATGTATTCAAAAAACATTGGGGGACGCATGAAATACGCAACGATTTTTGGGGGGATTTGATCTCCGGTTCATACCCTCGGGGGTGGGGACTTAGTCGGGTCACAGGGGCCAAAATGGAAAAATAATTAACTCAAAATTTCACATTGGGTCATTCCTGGTGGAACATTTTGCCATCTTTCAACTTTGTTTTCGGTGGGAAGCATGGGGATTTGCGATGGTGTTCCATTGACTTCACTCTAGTTTGAATTGCACAGTCAAGATCTGGGAAAATGCTTTTAGGCATGGGTTGGTCAACAAGCAGACAACACTATAAAGATGAAGTAAGTTGCCTCCCAAATAGCAATCTTTCATTGGTTCAACATTAACAGGTCAGTAACACCGACGACCATCGCAACTACGATTACAACCTTGACAATGTAGCAATATCACCTTTTCCATGATGGAGACAATCACGGACTCAACGTTCAATCAACGTAACTGTCAACAATAGTTCCACAAAGACACAATTATAACTTGCTATCTGGAATACTCGTGAAGTTAGTACAAAATTAAAGGAATGTTGATGAGGCCAAAAGATCACCAACATGTGAGCAAGAGAAGCACATCGTACTCCTGATGCTGAGACGTCAAGGATCAATCTCTTGAACTGTTCAGCCTTAACAAACACAACTCAACAGCAAGTATAACAGTACTCGGTATAGCACATACCTCTACCTGGCTGAACAGTTTACGTTTTGTATCCCACTCACTGATAGGCTGGATCTGGATCTGGACCTGAACTTGAATCAGAATCGAATCAGCTTGTTCTTGTCACTTAACCAACTTATCCCCTCGTTTTGTCATAATTTGTCCACAACTTTTTGAAATATCATGCTATATGTAATGTTTTTTAAACCATTTCTCATTGGTGAAGAATCATTTAAAAACTTCTCGCATCCAGATTTGAATTTGGAGCTTCACCAGATTTGAATCATTTTGTCCCTGTGAAACACCCAACTTGTCCACCAAGTTTCGTCCGAATCTGTCCATAACTTTTTGAAATATTGTGCCATATTGTTTTTGGCCCTATCTCTCAGTGGTGAAGAATCACTTTAAAAATTCTAGTATCCAGATCTGGATCTTCACCAAAATCGAATCATTTTGTCTTTGTCAAACATCCAACCTCTCCACCAGGTTTCGTCCGAGTCTGTCAACAACCTTTTGAGATATCCTGCTCACAGAGAAACAAATAAACAGACAGACGGGGTGAAAACATAACCTCCCCCCCCCCCACCCTGTGGCGGAAGTTATAAAGAGCTTCAGAGCCTCTGGTTCACACTATAGATTAGTACTATATTGTCCTAATGTAAGCCATGAAGAGATGAATGTACCAATATGGAGCTTAAGTATGTACAGGTATTCTTTGCCAATGGAGGTCAATGTGCTCAAGACAGGTTGTGTCTGATAACACTGAGAGGTTCAAGAGGTTGAGCCTTTTTCGAAACAAAATCACAGAAAAGGAACATTTTCGGAATAAGAGAGCAAGTCTGCAACATTAACGTGGGATTGGATTGCAAACTGGCTTTGTGATGGGAAGCAAAGAGTGGGTGTGAGTGGGAGGATGTCTTGCTGGGAGTATGTAAGGAGTGGGGTACCTCAAGGATCAGTACTCGGACCATTACTATACATTATTTACATCAATGATTTGGATAGTGGGGTCAAGAGTAAGGTTTCCAAATAGGCAGATAACACAAAGCATGGAGGTAAGGTGGGTATCAGAGGGGGTGGTGATCAGATTCAGGAAAGTATTGATACTTGCAAAGATTGGGCAAAAGATTGGCAGATGCAATTTAACCTGAGCAAGTGTAAGGTGTTAGGGATGGGAAAGAACAATGAAAATAGAGATTACAGGATGCAAGGGGTAATTTTGGAGCATGTCACACAGGAGAAGGATCTGGGGGTGGTAATAGATACGGGAGGTAAGCAGGCAGCACAGTGCCAGGCAGCTATAGGTAAAGCAAATAGGGTTTTAGGCTGTATTCGGAGGGAGGTCATTTGTAAATCAAAAGAGGTGGTGTTAACATTGCACAGGAATTTAGTGAGGGCGACATCCAGAATATTCTGAACAGTTCTGATCAACACAGTTCCGGAAGGACATTGATGCCATAGAGAGGGTTCTTCATCACACGGCTACTAGATTGATCACACGGCTACTCGGCCGAGCTAGACTCAGCTATGAGGAGCGGCTGAAGGAGACAGAGCTTTATACACTAGAAAGGAGGCGGTTACAAGGAGATATGATAGAGATGTTTCAGATAATTGAAGGTATAGATAAAACAAGTGCAGATTAATTATTCAGCAGAGTCGACAGTGATAGGACCAGGGGGCCATTTTTTAAGTGTTCTTTGTTTTATTTGTGAAGAAGAGGAGAGTTAAGACAATAGTATGGCAGGGGTCTTTTACTCAGAGAGTAGTTGATGCATGGAATGGTCTCCCTGGAAAGGTAGTGTCAGCAGAAACAGTGGACAAGTTTAAATTGAAATTAGATAGGTACCTGGAATTATTGGAGACGGAAGGGTAGAGGGATGTTGGCAGGACTTTTAGGTAGCTTATGCATTATGTGTACAGAGTGCTGTTGGCGGGGGTCTCGTCAAGGGTTGTTGTGTGGTTGATGTTGTGTGTTTTTTACCCAAAACAGTCTTTGCCCATGCCCCTTCCCCTGGAAAGAAAAAAAATTGATATATATATATATATATATTTTTTTAAACATTCAAAAAAACTACAAAAACTACAAAAAAAAATAACATTTTGCATTTTTATTGTTTTGATCTAGTGTTGATAAATTGGTGTGTAGATGTGGCGCAGGTGCAATGGGCTATGTGTGTATCCCTGTGTGTCCTCAATCACAAACTTGGAAGAAAGTAATGTGACTTAGAGGTAACGAAGACTTACTGTATAATGCACTGAGGTACTGTACTATAGTCAATCAAATATAAAATGCTTTGTATTCATCATGGAAATCAGGCAGGTTGGGTGTGTGACAAGGCTGAAAATCCTTCCTTAGAGAACTCTAATTGTACAAGGCAGAACGAGTTTAAAATGCACCCTTATTTATGTAAAGCTTCCTTTTATGGGATAAAAGGGCAAAAGCTTCCTGTTCCTCATGGAAAAATTTCTCAACACGTCCAGAGAATCTCCCGGCTAAGTGTGAGACATAAAGCATGTTCCTTAAAAGAAATATCACTCAATTGACCACTTCTTCCTCATATGCATTCATCAAATAATCCATCACCCTCCCAAGGTTCAAGATTTCTGCTCACCTCCTCAAATTTTGTCCCCTTTTACTCCAATCTCACTTTCACCATCATTCACCCAAAATGGTTCACATTATCGATACCGTGTTCACCTGTTCGATACCATCCATCAACCCACATGCAAGTCGTTCGACACTGTTATTTAGCTCTTCAACAAGCCTTGATATCTTCTTAAAAGGAGCACGACAAATCAACAAATGTCAATGCACAGCGCTGACATACCATTGAAGAGTTCTGCGGTTCCACCAACCATGTCCCCACTTGGAGATGTTGTGTCAGAGGTGGAGGGAAGGGGATAGATCACAGCGGGGTTGTGGCAGGAAGAACAAGCTGCAGCTACAGGTTGGGAGGCAGAGGAGTGAGAAGCAGGTTTATTTGTATATGTGTTTACTGCCAGGCAAAGCAGGGAAAATACTTTGCAGGAAAAGAAATGTGGTAGGAAGAGGGAGGGGAAGCTCCATTCACGGTTTGCAATCAATTTTAATCATGCTTCGGGGTAGAGATACTGCACTTTTTACCAGGAAGAATTTCTATCATTGGTCTACAGAAGACACATACCTGTCTAAGCCAGTTAAACATACGTACCCAGAAATTAGGCTACTACCCCATGAGTACAGACCTATCAGTCTCACAGCTACTCTGCCTGGAGGATGAAGAATAGAAAATGGTCTTCTTATTGGCTAGGATTCATCTTATCCTGACTGACAGTTTCCACCCGTGGTCTCCAGCAGATGCCACAAGAAATTCTGCAATACTTGCAACTATTTCTCCATAAATGACCTGTGTGATTTGCTTTAGAGTTTTCTTGAAGGTAGTTGAGTTGTCCGACAGCAGGAATGATCTATGGGAATGCGATCATTGTATTGTCTTGGCCAGGGAAGATGTGCGACACCATCGTCATTTCCTATATATACGAATGAATGAATGACTGTCATGCATTATATTTGTTCAGTGCAGGGGTTCCCAAACTCAGGGTTGTGATCCAAACATGAAAAAAACCCCTCAAAACCGGTTTTTGAGGAGTGTTTTCACATCAAAAGCGTTTTCTCCGACAATTTTTACCGTAGGTACCGGTACCGAGTAGTTACCATACCGTTTGGGTTGGAGGCGAATGTGATTTCAAATTTTACGTCGTGAACAAAAAAGTTTGGGAACCGCTGGTTTAGTGGATTGAGGAATTGTCGAACGTTTTCCTGTTACTTGTAGTGACAAGTAGTTTGTGGACACTTGACTTCTACGGAAGTCCACAACGTACAGCTCCGGGCGCATTGCTCATTTCAGGAGTACCCATTAGGACATGGTGGACATTTTGTTCAATGCAGTGATCGTGTTGACGGACGAGTCCTTTCGCACAAGCACCCAGTTTTGTGCCTTTGGTGAAAACCGCCAGGATCCTTCTGCCTTCCCACGATTGTCAGTGAATATTGTGTCACATGACCTCTTAACACTTAGGTTCTCCGACGTTTTGGCCAGGCAGCATCAGTGTTTGTGCTATATCCATTGCAAATGTTGAATATTTGATATTTTTCATCATTAAGATTACTGAGAATGACAGGAAGGGGTTAATAAAGTGGTGTTGAGTCGATAACTTTCCATCCAACAAGCTGACTTGCTGTCCAATATGCATTCATTCAGAAATGTCAACAACCTCACTGCTCCAATAGAAACAGCAACTACGCCACATATATTTGGGGCACGTCGGCCAATTCAAAATTATTCACATCAGTCAAGTTTTGAATCCAGATCACTTCGTAGGCTACTACATGGTCTGTAAACGACCTCGTCTCACCATTTGTATGATATCGTGAGGATTCTGGCAACAACTTTAATGAACGAGACTCCACAACACGACTTAGATAATAACTCTGGATATGAACACGACACTAACTCGGCAATGGCCTTTCGTTCGGTCTTGTTTGATTCAAAACAAATTTGGACAAAAACAAATAATTGTTTTCTGAATCATAACGATCAGAAAGGAATGAGCATCAATTATTTGCCCATTAGAAAGTCAGGTTTCTCAGGGTGTAGCTCGTAAATATGTTCAAATCCAGGCTCTACCTGCAATAGGTGGCTCTTGCATTGCTTCTCCAGCTCCCAAGAGAGTGAATATGATCCCAGTTTGAGAATTCACCCCAACAGCCGTGACAAGCATCCGTCCAGATCCTTCCATAACGTGCGTGCCTAGGGAGGAGAGGGACTTATCAGCTTTAATATGTCAATGGGGTCAGTTGCAGCATCCAAGCTTCTTTAGGGCCACTAGTTGAATATGTGACGAGGTACTCCCAGAGATTAAATTAAATGAATGCCTCTATATCTTGCCTGCTGTGGCAATGACATCTTCTTTCGTATGAAGCACAAGGCTGCGGGGTTGCATCATTGGCTGAGGGCGCAGCTGTGCCATGGATGCAGTGCCCTTTAGAGGTCAGGGCAGGAAGTTGTAATTTGTTCAGGGTGCTGGCGATACCTCGCCTACTCTTCACGAAGGACACCGTGAGATCTTTAACATCCAGCAACTAATTCTGGCACACACTGATGAATCACCCTGCCTGTGAAACACCTTGATGACAGTTTTTTGCTGGGTCAGCATTCAAACCCAGGCTCAACAGCTTGGATGAGTGTGGTTACTTCTAGGCCATCCTGCCAACCTGGCAATAACATACAAGGATATTAAAGGAAACTAAGACACAAGTGGAGGTCATTTGGCTCCTCATGCCTGTGCCATATCCAAACCCCATTCACTATACAGGACTCTCTCCATTTATTTATCTTATATGTACTAACCACATTATTATACCATTCACTTCATCAAACTTAAATCTACATCCCCTTGAACTACACTTCGGGATCACCTATGTATTACATATATGAAAAGAAAGTTGGTGTTGGGTTGGGTGAGGGGGTGGGAGAGGAGGTGAGGTGGAGGCTCAGGTGTGATACATTTGTGTATGTTTATTGCTCTTTGGTACAGTTGCAACATCAGTGGATGTGTGTCTGAGGTTATAAATGATGCATTGATCAATGAAAACGTTTTGCTTTGTTGATTTTAAACTTTTTCCATTAAAAAGTTTAATTAAATGCATGACCTCTCTTGTACGAACTGCTCAGTTGATGGAAGCAAATACTTTCTGTTTGGCCTGAACATTAATAATTTCACTGTATTGTATGTCTGGCAGTGTGGTTTTAAATCGTTAATACAAAGTGCCAATTCCCATCGTGTTCGGAGGTGAAAGAGGGGGCCGAGGCCGGGGGAGATGGAGGCCGAGAGTTTCAACCATATTTGTGTCCAGAATTAAATGGGTGTCCATTAGAGAAGCAATTTTATCAGTTTCCCATGGTACAGGAAGTGCTGATCAGAGAGGAGAGTGGTTAGTGTTTGCTGACCAAGAATGAGGAGTGTGGCTGTGTAATATTATTTTAATCAACCAGTGCCTATGAATGTGTCATTGAAGAAACCTCCATAATAGAAACTGCCTGCAATCCCTGGATCTTCGTCTTCAGGCAAATTTGTTTGTGAGCATCAAATTATTATCAAACAACCAAGCTAACCCTTATGAGGCAACATTCGGTCTATGGCAGCGAAGAGCCAACAGAACCATGAAATATATCCAACGCTGATGAAATGGTGTCCTCGGGGCAACAAAGTGACCTTGAACAAGAGCAGAAGCGACCTTGAACAAGAACGGGAGAAAAATTAAACCAGTGAATGGTCTCTTTGGAACATCCATCAACACAGCCTTTTATACATCCATCAGCCATCTCATGGCCTACAGGCATCCAAGTCCGGAGCATCATGACAGATGTGAAAGATTTAGATCTGCTTCCTTTGTGTATCACAAAAAATATGGCTATAATTTCATTCCAAAGGATGTTTTCCTCACTATGATACTGTCAGACAGCACACAAAAGCTCACAAGACAGGTGATTGATCGTGAAATGAGAAGTCCACATCATAAAGTAGAAGCTATGGTGCCCTCATATACAGCAAAGGTTCACTCAATCAACTTTTTTCTGTAAATTTCTCAAATGTAAGTTTTTTTCCCAAATGTCTTTTGGCTCACCTGATAGAAGTATTGGGTCTCTGTCATGGCCTTTTTGTACGTGATCAGACTCGCCAGTCAGAGAACTCTCATCCACTTTGAGGTCGTTACTCTGGATGAGGACTCCATCAGCAGGAAGCAAGTCACCTGCTCAGCAGTGAATTAGCCACATGGAAGGGGTTGTTTGTGGATTAAAGTTGGAATTTAAATAAATAAATAGACAAAGAATTAGATAATAAATAAATAAACAAACACACAAACATACATACATCAATAAATAAATAAATAGATGGATAGATTGATTGATAGACATCTCCTTCAACCCCCATTATGCTGTGCTAACAGTGAACCTGCAACTGAAAGATAATGCAGAAGGGCTGGTCCAAACTCACCGTACTTCACCTGGGCAATATCTCCCACGACAAGCTCAGCAACACCAATTTGAGAAACCGTGCCCGCACGGACAACCGCGAACCGCTGCTCCTGCTCAATGCGACTCTGCAGTCCACGAAACTGTTTCTCTTTGCTCCAGTCATTAAATGCTGTGACGAGCACAACACAGACTACGGAAAGCAAGATGGCGACACCTTCAATCCAGCCAGCTTCAGCCTCTCCCTCATCTTCCACACCACCTGAAGCCTCCCCACAGGCTGTATCACAAAAGTACACAGGTGTATTCATTAACTTACTAAACTAACCAGCATGTAAGTGATTGTGCGTTTTCACCTTCAACACGTCTGTCTTCCCACGAATGTTTCAGTGTGTGGTTTAAGAACACCGACCCCACTGCACCCTTTTTCCCCAATGCAGAAACAATCAAAATATGTGACTCGTATTCGTATAACAATATGTGTTGTAGTGTTTCATGGATATGAATGCATTGTAGTAATGGTAGATTATGAATGTTGCAATGTTGGCTGAATATAAATTGTTATTGCATTGCAAAACCAAAGCATTGCCTTGTTGAGTGGATACGAATGAACTGGTACTATGTCCATTGCAGCTCATGCCTACAAACCTCCTCCCTTTAATCTATTTACTCAGCAACCCTTCTCCCATTCCCCTCATTCTTTAGACCGTATCTCCACTGTGAATGTTAAAACATAAGTTTAAACAAACAAGCATTATAGTATGATAATTACCCCCACTTTAATGTCAAAACATAAGTTGAGAATAACCATCTCAACTCGAAACCTTTCACTGCTGTTCAGTGGTTGAGTGGTGCATATAAGTCAAACAAACAGACACCTTCAATTATCATAATAAGTGCTGATGTGAACGGCCTTCATGCAGAGAATACAGTAGTGTAGTATTACAATAATTCACACACTTTAATATTGAAACTTAAGAAGTTGAGTGCGATGGTCCCACTCCTTAAAATCTTTGTGACAAACCCTGAGCACAACCTGCGGTTTTAATCTAATTCAGTTCAGCGATGTGTGAGTGCAAACAAGTCAAACAAACACCTCGAATGATGATGATAATTTCCGATGTTTAATATGGACGATGATTTTCCGTCAGAGAATTGACGTCTTAATCACATTATGACTTGTAATAGCCAGTCCTACCAGGAATGGTGCGACACTGTACACATTTGTAAAGAGAATTTGCATCACCACGTAAACCAAAACAAATGGGATAAGGAATGCTTTTTAACCACCAGAAACATCCGTTGGTACACCATGAGTACAACTACCAAGTTTCACCTCATTCTGTCTGGCAGTTCAGCACTGCATATAAGACAGATAAACAGAAAGAGGTGGCTACCTTTGTGAGGATGATGATATTGATAATGATAGGTGAATCAATATTAATCTGTTGGTCAATATATAAATGTGTTGCAAGATACAGTAGATACAATATATATA
>CM068954.1:18815017-18841212 GCA_035128595.1 Eptatretus atami
ATATATATATGTATATATACACACATTACAAATATATGTGATTGAATAATTAATCGATGAATTGATGAATCAATAAATCAAAATTGCCCTTTATATCCAAATCACTTGTTCAGTGTCATATCCAAATATCAGCTTCCTAGCTCAAAAGGTGCCTGAGATATTGCCCAGATGAGAAATAAAAAAATAAGTAATTAATAAATCGATAATAATTAAGTAATTAACCAATTAACTGATTAATAAAAAAAATAAAAAAATACCGCTTTTGCCAAACCACATCTTCACTCACTTTTGCCCCCAAATTTCAGCTTCCCAGCTCAAAGGAAGGCTGAGATATCGCCCGGACAAGCAGGAAAGAAAATAATTAATCGATTAATTGATGAATCAATATATCAAAACACTATTTATAGCCAAATGACTTGGTCACTGTCATGTCAAAATATCGGGTTCCGAACTCAAAATGTGCTTGAGATATTCCCGGGATGAGAAATAAAATAAATAAGTAATTAATAAATCGATAATAATTAAGTAATTGATCAATAAATTGATGAATAAAAAAATAGCGTTTTTGTCAAAACTCATCTTCACTTTTGTCCCCAAATTTCAGACTCCTAGCTCAAAGGATGGCTGAGATATTGCCCGGCCAAACAAACAAACCAACAAATGAAAAATACACTCGGAGAATTACACATGGCCAAACAGCACAAAGTAGAATGGCACTCGGTAGAGCACATACCTCTGCCAGGTTAAACAGTTCACGTTTTGTATCCCACTGATGGGCTGGATCCGAACCAAAATCTAATCGCTGTTCTGTCACCAAACCAACTCATCCATCTTGTTTTGTCATAACTCGTCCACAACTTTTTGATTATATATACATATGTATGTATATATATATATATATATATATATATTATATATAATATATAATATAATATATATATCATACACACACACACATACACACATAGCTTTTGGCCCGATCTATGAATTTTAGAAATTAGGCCTGTATTGACCTTTTGACCTAAAATTTATTGGTGGTTGAATTAATTGACCTCTAATGCAAATCATAGTCAAATTTCAAGTCAATTGTATGCAAATTGACAATTTCAGAAACAATTTTAGAAATTTGTCCCATGTTGACGTTTTGGCCTATACTTTACCTTTTGTCCTTTTGTCTGATAGTTCCCTCAAAAATAATGTGGATGAGCCCAGCTACCTAAAATGCAAATGGTCTTCAAATTTCAAGTCAATCAGATGAAAATTAACAATGTTAGAAACAATCTTAAAGTTTGGCCTATTTTGGATTGACCTTTTGACCCATGATTACCTCAAAAGTAACAGGTGTTTGAATTCACTGACCTGATATGCAAATGCTCTTCAAATTTCAAGTTAGTTGGATCAAAATTGAGGATTCTAGAAATTTGGCTAATGTTGACCTTTTGGTCTATGTTGACCTTTTGAAATTTGAGGATTTAGAAAATTTGGCTTAAATTGCCCTATTGACCTACGTTGACCTTTTTGGACGACCAAGTTTTACGAAATTTCAATGCTGGACCATTGCAGGGTTGGTGCCATTAATCTCTGAAAATTTCACAATGATCGTTTGAGCGGTTTGGGCTGGAGGCGAGCAGACAGACAAACAAACACACAAACAAACACGCAAATGAAAAATCACTCATAGATTGACAACTTGGCAAAACAGCACAAAGAAAAATGGCACTCAGTGAAGCACATACCTTTGCCAGGTGGAACAGTTCACGTTTTATATCCCAACGATAGGCTGGATCTGAACCAAAATCCAATCCGGTTGTTCTTGTGACCTATTTATCTCATCCACCTTGTTTTGTCATAACTCGTCCACAACTTTTTGAGATATAGTAATATATTTAGATTTTGGTCCGATCTATCAATTTTAGAAATCAGTCCTGTGTTGAACTTTTGACCTTAAAATTAATTGATAATTGAATTTAGTGACCTGACATGCAAATGCTCTTCAAATTTCATGCCAATCGGAGGAAAATTAAGGAATTAGAAATTTGTGGCCTTTGTTGACCGTTTGGTCTATGTTGACCTTTTCATCTATGGTGACCACAAAAATAATAGGTGGTTGAATTCAGTGACCTGAAATGTAGATCCTTTTCCAATTTCAAGTCAATTGGATGAAAATTGAGGAATTTGGAAGATTTGGCCCAAATTGGCCTTTTGTCCTATTTTGACCTTTTTGGTTGACCGAATTTTAAGAAACTTCAATGTGGGACCGTCGCAGGGTCGGTTGCATTAATCTCTGGTAGTTTCAGAAGAGTCGGTTGAGTGGTTTGGGCTGCAGGCGAGAGGACAGACAAACAAACACAAGAACACACAAACAAACAAACAAACAAACAACCACACAAACACACAAAAACAAACAAAGCCAAATTTCAAAAATCCTCAATTTTCATCTGATTGACATGAAATTTGAAGAGCATTTGCATATCAGGTCACCAAATTCAAACACCTATTAATTTTGAGGTAAACAGGCCAATTTGGGCCAAATTTTCTAAAATCCTCATTTTTTAACCCGATTGACTTGAAATTTGAAAAAGATTTACATGTCAGGTCACTGAATTGAACCACCTATTATTTTTGAGGTCACTGTAAGGCCAAAAGGTCAACATAGACCAAAAGGTCTACATAGGCCAAACCAGCAAGCTGGCACTCATTTTGCTGACCTCGGAAGGATGACAGGCAGAGTCAACCCCACCTGGTCTTCATTCAACATCCGAGTGGGATTTGAACTCAGGATCCTAGGATCCCAAGCCCACCACACAAATTTTTTTTATCCGATTGGCATGAAATTAGAAGAGCATTTGCATGTCTGGTCGCTGAATTCATACACCTATTAATTTTGAGGTAAAAATAGGCCAAAAGGCCAATTTGGGCCAAATTGGGCCAAATTTTCCAAAAATCCTCAATTTTTATCCGAGTGACTTTAAATTTGAAAATTATTTACATATCAGGTCACTGAATTCAACCACCTATTATTTTGGGGGTCACCATAAGGCCAACAGGTCAACATAGACCAAAAGGTCAACAAAGGCCAAATTTCTAAAATCCTCAATATTAATCCAATTAACTTGAAATTTGAAGAGTTTTGCATACCAGGTAGCTGACTTCAACCACCTATTAATTTTGAGGTAAACATAGGCTAAATGATCAAAATAGGCCAAAAGGCCAATTTGAGCCAAATTTCCTAAAATCCTCAATTTTTATCCGATTGACTTGAAATTTGAAAAGGATTTACATATCAGGATACTGAATTCAACCACCTATTATTTTTGAGGTCACCATCGGCCAACAGGTCAACATCGACCAAAACGTCAACATAGGCCAAATTTCTAAAATCCTCAATATTAATCCAATTAACTTGAAATTTGAAGACCATTTGCATATCAGATCGCTGAATTCAAGCATCTATTATTTTTGAGGTCAATATTGGGCAATAGGTCAACATAGGACAAAAGGTCAACCCAACATAGGCCAAATTTATATGAGTGATGTTTCATTTGTTTGTTTGTTCATGTGATATCTCATCCCTCCTTTGATCTAGGAAGCTGAAATTTTGGGGCAAAGGTGAGGATGTGCTTTGGAAAAACAATACTTTTTTTTTGATTGATCAATTAATTGATTAATTAGTTAATTATTATCGATTGATTAATTACTTATTTATTTTCTTTCTCATCCTGGCAATATCTTAGGCATATTTTGAGCTAGGAAGCAGATATTCGGACATTACAGTGACCAAGTATTTTGCTAAAAAGAGTATTTTTGATTGATTGATTCATCAATTAATCGATTAATTATTCATTTTTCGATTAATTACTTAATTTTCAAAAAGTTACAGATTTAGATGAAACAGTGGTGCTTTAAGAATGCTATTCGGTAATTGATTGAGAAATTAATTACTTTACCATTTTTATTTATTTATTTTAATTATGCAATTAATAAATTACTCAATCAATTATTGTACACCGCTCCCTCCCAATTCTGACTCCATGTGCTGCAAGGCGACATCAGGCGCCCCGATGATGTCACGTGCTGGAGAATTTGATATTTATTTATTTGGCATGTGGGCGGCGTACTTTGAATGTACCACGACTTGTTTTTTCTTGCATCACTCTGAAGATAACATGTGAGTATTATTTTGCATCCTGGTCATTAACACAGAGCAGTCAAGGTGAATTCAATTTTTGAGAAATTATGAGAAAGCCTTCTGTTAGTTTTTCTGGATACATTCATTATACTTTCTTGAGTTTGTTGTGACATTGCAAAAAAAAAAATTAATTTAACAGACCCTTCATCTCGCCCATGGTAACATCAAAATCATCCACATGTAAAGTTAACATCATTAATTATTCTTTCGAAACATATATCCATAAATCTTTGTGCTTTACACACCTTCATTGCTTTTTCCTTGAGGCTTATAGAAAGAAAGGCCTAAAGACAATATGGCCGCCACTTCCAGGATGATGAGTGTTACATCCTGCAAGGCCTCCCACACCAACTCCATGAAAGACTTTGGCTTCCTGGGTGGAATCAGGTTCTTTCCAAACACCTGCCTGCGCCTTTCAAAATCCTTGAGGTCACCTGAAAGCCCTGGAATCAGTTCAACAAAATCAGTCATGTTAAATCTTTCACAATCCTTCATGTTCTGTTGAATTCATAGGTATGTCTCGAAATGAGTAACATGAATGAAATATCTTTAAATTTTACACGTTTGTTTTTATGAATCTCACTAAACTGCACAGAGAATCGGTTTTAATTTTCTTTCAATTAATACGGTACTTATGGCATCACAAGGCAAGCCTGAACAAGCTCTGGGTACCTAGTTATGTTAATCATGAAACACAGCATGGGTCACTGTGATATAGCTTCCCCTTTTAGTATACCAATAAAAATTTAGGATGCAGAAGGGACAGCTCGCTTCATATCCTCTGTACTTAACAGCTTGTTCTCTGGTATAAAACATTCTCTGTACAATCCAAAATTGTTGTGTGTTTAATAATAATTAATAATACTTAGAGATTGTTATATATTGTACTTCACGTCCGACAGGATGGTCGCACCGTTGAGCTGTCCAACTCGGTTCTATTCTTGACCTGACTATAAACCATTGGATTGGTACTTCACAGGTGGGGTGTTGCATCACAAATTGTGCAGTCACTCAGATAGCTGTTACGGGTGAGTTATCGCCAGCACCCTGAAAATAAATGACTAATTTTGTACTGTGGGGTTTGTGAAAGACTTGGGCCAAAAGTCATGAGGCCGACCCCGCAAGAAGGTGGGAATAATTGGGGGTGGGGAAGAAATTGGCGAGTAGTACATGTGCTGCATGGCATTTTTATGACTGGTTTGCAGGATGAGAAGGTGAGGACGTACAGGTTTGCATTTAACAATCGTGTAAATGTGCAGCAAAGGATATTAAATAATGTTTTATGCAAGGTAGGAAATCTCTATAATGTTCTTGAACTCGTGCCAATTTGGTGGATTCATTAAATTTGAAAGTATCTCCACATGTGTTTGTTAATGAATGTGGGAATTTGGGATTTCTCAATAAAAGGTGTTACAGATGTTCATGTCTGCACGATTATCCTTGGATCTCACAAGAGAAAACTATCAGGCAAAATGCAAACGGATATGCCTTCGTCTGAGCTCCGTGAGCTGAACAACACGGTTCCTTGCAAGTCATCCGACCTGTGTTTCATTCCTGAAAAAAGTGGAATATGACTGCAAACGACTTCCCTGGTTATTGGCAGACAGATGATGCATCGTATAATAATCAGCCGTTATTCAGAGGAGATTCCAAGCCAGCTCTCCTACTTGCTTATCTTCACTTGTGAGAATTAGACGTATCAAATGGGAGTTTTTGTAAGAGTAAGTGATTGTGTGCTGGTGGTACCCTGGCCAAATTCTGGAATGCTTCCTCACAGTCATGCAGCCTTACCCCTAACTTGGTTCTCAAGATTTCTTGGTAGCAAAATAATACAAATGCATTTCTAAGAAAGAAATAGAAGTGTCAATGCATACTTTGGTAAATCAAAAGGAAAAATGTATTGATTTTGAATATATATATGGTATATATACAGTATATAATAAATATATATATACAGTATATACAGTAGATGCATATATACAGTACATAGCGTACAGTACAGTATACCTACATATACATATACAAGATGAAAAATGGCCCATCTCAAGGCCTACAACCATGAGTCCCAAAAGGCATTAAAGCAGGTGTCTTACAAAAGCAATTAACGCCGTGCTGCCAACTTCACCAATTTACGGACTATTCAAGGCACAGCGCTGTACTCTGACACTTTTAAAGGCTCCCCGGATATCCGGAAAGAGACGCCATTCTGGCTGTGTCGCCCATGACCTGGCAAGAGCACTCCCGGCAGTTGTCCTCGTAAGGAACACAAAGGTCGCTCGCTAATCAAATACTCTGTGCAGTCTTGAGGTGTGTTTTTACCTGCCCAAGGACTGAAAGAACAAATTGTAGTAAGTGGCCTTTTGCCTATGCGGCCTTTTGTACACACCTTGCAAAGCCTAAGTTAGGACAATAATTCCTTTTGCTCTCAACTACCTTTTAGACATAATGCATGAGACCACAATGAGGGCACCCACCCTTCGTGGATCAGAAACCGTTATTTTTGACCCATGTAGGCCGGAGTGCACCGACACGTACAGCACGCTTACAAAATGACTACCATTGCACCTCACTTGGAACTACGTAAATTTGATGGATTATTATTAATGATCTTAGAGTGCTGAATCCAAATATCAATGTTTCCGTTGTAAAAAAAAAACATGGACCATGACCTACTTTTCGAGACCTGAATCCCAAAAAGAGAAATCCTCTTTTAGTAGGGTTGCTGAGTCTGCAAATCATTACTTGCTGGTCCAAAGCACCAAATTTGGTCCACACGTACATTGGACGCTAAATCAACAACTTCAGAATAGGTGTTCACCTCCACGGTGTCATAAGGAGCGCCACTGGGCTGATTTTCCAGTCGACTCCCTAATTTTTGTTCTCCCTGAATAAATGATTCACACCAACTTTTCTATATTTCAGTGATTTTTCTCTCACGAAGCAAAAACAATCAGTTACAGTTATTAACATGCGTGGGAAATGGATGTGTTGATTCCTGGACTATCGAAGAACTCACACTTAATGGTTATGTGGTGTCACTCACCATCTGAATTTTAATCGCTGTCATCGTTCAACAGTTCGTTCTCTTTCGGGGTTTCATCGATGTTCTTACAGTTCTCGCAGGAGCCTATGTCCGTACAAGAAAACACCATTCACTCGATATGCACATCTGTCAGAGGAACACCTAGCTTTTTTGCAGCCACACGAGTTCATGTTGAGCATATCTGAAGGCACAGAATCCTGGGTCATCCAGCGTATGGAGATCCCATCGTTGTTAGAATTCCAACCATGATAATTTGGGCTTGAAGTGTCGATAACAGAAATGAGCGATCGGCGTTCTATAGCCACTTGTTAGTTGCACCTCTTCATATGTTGGATCTATGTGTTTCCTGAAGTCGGCAGTTTCTATTTGTTGAGCGTTTCCGAGCAGAAAAGACGGTAGCAGGCTTCATTGACTGATGTAACTAAGACTGCCCATTTCACTCACACACAAGAGACTAAAGTGCATTCTCTAGATCATTTTTGAGCTCAAATGAGGTATCCAGAGAACGAAAGTGTTTTGATACAATGGCTTCGACATCAGGATTTTGAATGCATGTTGTTTTCCCTTTACCATGAAAGGAGCTAGAAGTGTCTGCACGAGTGAATACATGAAGGCTGACCAAACTTTCTGAAATACACTCCCCCATGTCAGCAGCTAAATTATCATATTAATGACTCACCATTTCTCCTTCGATCCGGTTTCTCCGAGGAATGTAATGGAAATATTCCTGACATGGGCCAAGCGATCACAATGACATCAGAATCAGGGCTGCTGATGACAACAGCTGGGTGGGATGATGCGGTGTGATGTTTCTGTCGAAGCAAGCATGTATCAACCTCAACATGGTCGCATTTCAATTACCCCACTTGTCGTACTTATCACACTTGTAGTTCCTGCCCATCATACAGCAATGCATGATAGACACCTTGAAGGTCCACACAAAAATCGATTGTGTCGAGACATTCAGACATCCATTGTGAATCTAGAAACTCAGCCAGTTCCTCCTTGTTCATACCGTCAAGTAAGAAATCTTTCCATCACGTTGGTGCTTTCTGTTCAGGTCTGAATATTTGTTACATGTGGGGAGTCTTATTGATTGCCACGATGATGATGCTCTGCGTCCTTGATAGAAACATCTGGATAAGTGTCGAAAACAATGTCCGCTCTCGCATAACCTTGGGATGAGACGAGATGGCGGATCCTGGCAAGGACAATGGAAGCTAACTCACCGAATGTGTTTGGTAGAGACGACAATAATTGGAGACTGTGAATTAGGACCATCCTGTTGATGATGAGTGCAGCATCTTGAGTTACATCGTAACCTTGACAGGATCATCTACTTTCCATGAGATCCAACAGCTTCACCTTGCTGGTTTTGCACAGGGATCCGTCGGTGCTCGCCAATGGGAATGAAACTGGACCCAGGCTATACGACAGTACATCTCTTAAAGCAAGTTTGTTCTTCCTTAAGATAATCAGCTGTGTGAATAAATTGCTAAGTTCACTGTTTTGCTTGTCTTTTGTCTTTGATTCAGCTTTCATGAAGAAAGTCTTCAGATTCAGTCTTTTAATTGCCTGGTGAAGCATGTTTTCCGTGATTTTTCCTGTGAACTTGCTGTTAGCCTGTTCTCCAACCTCACGTGCTTTCACCAGATCACTCTCGCATTATTCTGAAACAACGACACCAGTGAACAAGTTCAGGAGTTCTTCATGATACGTAGAGAAAGGGTCCAGTCTATCTTCAACGGTCTCAATGACTCTGGTGACTTGGGCTTCATCCCTCCTTTTTGGGCGGAAGCTAAATCCTTCCTCGAACACATCTCATCCTGAAAGCCAGCAAAATTATCACATTGGTGGGTCATTGGAGTGTGTTTATCTTGGGAGAGTACCCATCGATGTGCTGCATTATGATGAATGGTGATACTGTTGTGGGGCCGGTGTCGGCGGCGAGCACGACCGCGAGGTGGAGCAGTAGAGTCGGCTCCACCGAACACCCGGAATTTAGATCATGCTTCTCGGAAAACTCCGAGAGGTACGGGTTCCTTACAGGACCGTGGTCGCCAATATTTCGACGGCGTGAGGTAGGGTCCACTTGGCTAACTCCAATTCACCCAAGTACTCATGCCGTCCAACTACCGGGGAAACCACACCCTCGGCCGACTCTGTCCAATCCGAGTCGCGGTAATGGCTCGGATCCGGCGTAACCGAGCGGAGTTACCAGAGCCGCCGTTACCAGACCAAATGCACAATTTGCCGCTTCCCAATTTCCCAACACGCACCGTGCTAAGCCAATGAAAGAAACACAGAAACGAGCTGATACATTCAACAAAATGGAGATTTATTTAAATAGGCAGGGAGGGGAACACAGAAGAGCAGAGTTATCCGACTATAAGAAATGCAGTCATGTACAAGCGAAAGCACTTAACAATTCTACTTGACAAGACAGCCCGCACACAGACGCGCACACCCAAAAAGAAAATGGACCCGATGGGTCTTCAGTCGGTAGAGCCAGCACGGATACCTGTCCCGCCTCGTGCGGTCACACCGACTTGAACCACCATGGTGGGACTCGAACCCATGACCCGAAGTCCACGACCACGACCGTCTGCAGAGCCCTCGTCGACAACACTCACTGGCTTTGGATGCCAGGTTGGAAATGCCTGGACTGAAAATGTCCTCTCCCACAGCAATGTCTCACACACGATCCTCGCTGCTTGGCAAAATGCCACGATCTCTCGAACTGGCGAACGCTCCTGCCATGAGCACACCGTCTCTCTACAACGCTGGTCTAGACCACCACTCTTTCTCCTCAGGAGGGAGGGGCTTCTTCTCCTGGCCTCTTGCCTCCTCATTGGTCGGATCCATCGCGTGATTCCCTGGCCGTCCTCCATTGGACAGGCCCACGGTAGGCGGGGCAACTCCCACCCTTCTGGCAGAGTCCCGATCGGAGGCGTTTGTGGCTCCGCCACCTCCTCACCTCTGGCCACGTGCGTAATGGCGATGGTGTTGAGTCGGAAACGGGCGAGTGAGCGCCCGCTCCTTGCCGATTAGCTAAAGAGGGACGCCATGCCTATGTTAGACTTCGCCCACGCACGCGGCTCGCCAGCGAGCGCAGGAGGATGCCACGAGCAGAGTGTTGTTGTTGTGAGAGCGAAGATGGGTGTTGTTGTCATTGTTGTAAGGGATGTAAAAAATCCTATCTATAAAATAACCCACAGCGCACGTACATTTAATTCCCATTTGACTAGGGACGGGACCCCAGTAGAAACACATACTTACCGATATAACTGATCTATAAGGACTCTGGCTGTTGTGTGCTCATGGCTGCCAGATTCGTAACAATACCAACGAAACCACCGGCAGTTTTGCAGTACTTGTTGACCATTTGTTCAATGACTTGATCCGCTGCTGTCGTTGAAAATCCATCATGATCCTGTGTTGAACGACAAAGATTCTCCAGCACGGAAACATTCAAATGTGAAAGGATGTGTCGATGCCAGGTTTGTCATGCACCTCAGGTAGATAGGTAAGTAATGAGAGGAGTGTCTTCGATTATATGCAAAAAAACAGTGACGGAGCTGTCCAAGCCAATACTTATGGCTGTCTCAATCTGTAGTTTCATACTCTAAGCATGAATTTCAGGAGACCACGGACCATGTCCAATCTCAACCAACTGGAACTGTACGTTTCGCTCATTCTGCTGCAGAATGTAAGGGGGGATGTAACTGTTGAGAAATTATTCAATAACTCACCACCATCCTTTATTTTCAGCATGACCTGATGTATCATGTTTTATTTTACGTCCTTTCCATACTAAATGACCATTCATCCCACAGATGATGCAAACAGGGGGAAATATGTAGAATGACCTTGGTACAAGCCCATCCAATTCTTGATGTCGGCCTGGATGATCGCAATGCTATTCTTGTTGGAATGTCATGACGCTCAGATTCATCATCCTATGCATCACTTGCTGCACCATCACCATGACCACCATCAGGATCACTTGTGCTGCAAGAATTCGCCTCCTGTTTCTCTCGGCATGCTATACTCTATATCTGTGAAGCAAGAATAGCATCTACGACGATGGCCATAACTTTCAGTAACAGCCGACAGTTGGAGTGACCGAGTGCGTGCATTGGTTTCTACAAGTGTCTTTTCCGGACCATCAACTACTCTCCATCACTGAGCACATGCGTTAACCTTTGCTTCTCTGTGAATTCGGATACCTTTGAAGAGGTCGAATTGCCCACACGATGCAATAAACACCTCATTTCCTTGTGAAAATGATGAGAAAAGCATTTAAACTGGGCGTGGCCATTTTGGAACTGGATGCAGCCTCCAACGAGCACCAATCACCAGTACAAGAAAGCTAGTACCACACCCTCTGGTTATTTTTCACTTTCAGGCACATTTTATTCCCCTTTGTTCAGCACTGTGCAAATGCAAACAGTGGGGGATGTTTTCATGGTACTTTGAATTATCTTTCAGCAAGATTTTATTCTGTTCCATGAGAGGTGCAATGATAAAGTGCCATACCAGTGTACCATGGTCAAATTATATACCCCCTATGCTTATGCAGGTAATAATGTTGAGGTGGAAGCCAAAGCTAGGGTGAAGGAGGTTTTATTGTGGCAGGTTTGTCATAGCAACATCCATCCATCAGAACCATACTCTGTGCAGGGCATCGGTGCTGCCAAAGCAGTCACCTGGGATATTGGGCACAATGCTGGACAGGTCACCACTCTAAGACAGGATACTCAAATGGCTCAATCATCCCAGCAAGCTGGTACTCATTTTCCACCCTCGGAGGGATTACAGGCTGAGTCAACCCCACCTGGTATTAATTCAACAGCCGAGCAGGATTTTAACTCAGGACCACAGGATCCCAAACCCACCACCCTAACCATTAATCCAACACCAGTGATATGTCACAGCAACTGTCAATCGATTAGTAATATTAATTTGTCACTTTTTTCTGCATGTTTGAATTGTGTTAAGAAGTGTCAGGGTTCGCTGAGGAAGTCTTCATTTTCCAGCACACTGGGTGAGGGTGGCTGAGGAAGGAAGGCCCTGTGGCTTTGGCAGGTAACCAATTGAGTTTGTAATGGCTTAACAGCAGAGATGGAAAAACCAATGGAATGTTACATCTGCCCCCCTCTCCAACCCACCAATCCCGCTAAGTGCTAAGTTGTAACAGTGGAGCTGTGAAAGTGCAGGAAACTTATTCAAGCTGTGATATCTTAGCAGCCTCAGATTTACAATTCCCAGAGAGGACAAGACTCTATCACCTACTTCTTCCCTTGGTACTGGGAAATTGGCATCTCTGGTTCTCCGAGCCTGGATTAACCTTTCGGGTCATATACAACACCCATTCAAGGGACTTTAAAGATGAGGAGTCCACATAGTCCAGAAAATAACTCCTTAACATGGGAATTGTGTGACCTGTCATTCTATTCCTCCATTTGTAAAACACCGAAAGCAAGCACAGCTCCCCCCATTTGAGTGTTTTATCTATTTTCATTCTATAATTTTGGATTTCATTCATTCGTTCATCCATATGCATATTGGACTGGGACTCAGTTACGTGTTCGCAGGCACGCAGGTGTGGATCATTTTTTAAGGGTTGCAGTTGTGCTGTTGCCTGGTGTTGGCTTAGCGGTTAGGGTGGCTGACTTGAGATTGATTCTAGGGTCCTGAGTTCAGGCTCTGTTGGCTGTTGAATTAACACCAGGTGGGGTTGACTTCTGAGGGTCGGCAAAATGATTACCAGTGTACTGGTAATAGGGACACTGCATCAGCGGCATAGCCACGTCCCTAACCAATGATGCAACCAGCAGCCATAAGGCTGCACTCAAAAGAGAGAGCGAGAGTTGTGCTGTTCATGCAGTGTCCCTTGTAGGTTCATACGTTGTCTGTGTAGGTTGTTCAAGGTACCGGTGATGACTCGCCTACTCTTCATTGAAAGAAACCTTGGAATATTAATCGTCCATCAACTAATGCTGGCAGATAGCTCCATCAATTAGTTTAACGTCTATCTGAGCGATGGTGCTGCCTGCGAAGCACCAATCCCAGAATGTATAATCAAGGTGTGAATCAAACATAGATTAGACAGCTAAGAGGTTAAGTACACTACGACTGCACCATTCTGTTGAAAACTTAATTTGGATCAAGCAAACAAAGAGAACATCAGTCATTGGTAAAGGCAAAATGAAACTTTTGAATGTGTTTACAACTTGTTTCCAATACTCAACGACCTTTCACTATACGAGTCAATAAAGCCACAGAAGCAGTTGAATGCGATTCATTTTTGCTTTTAGAATCTCAGCACATTTGCACACATTTGACTTTACTGGGTTGTCATATGGACATTCGTTTTGGAACTCAATTCATTCTCGTGAATAATCCACGACTTCAACCTCCACCAAACACATAAACATCTTTTCTTATCAGCACTTAAGATTAATCCAGTACCTGATATTTGCCCAACATCATGTGTACCTCTATTATTCAGTTATCACGATCACATTGTCGGTATCCTCATTCTATCTGCCGTTTTAAATCCAAAGCATTGCATGATCCCACTATATTTGAAAATGTTTTGACCATAGTCTGATGTTAGCTTCTTGTTTCGTTTATAGGCTTCTAATCAGACTTATCAGGTGCTCTGACATCTTCATTTCTCTTAGCATAATCCACATCAATTAATGATTAACACAAACAAAGGCTTTGCTATCTTTCCTATAAGAGAGATATTTGTCTGCCTGTCTGTCTGTCTGTCTGTCTGTCTGTCCCCATTTTTCTCAGGGATTGCCAAACGGAACTTCGTCAAACTTTCAGAGGTTCATCAGTGAGTGCCGTTGAGTGTTTTAGGCAAAAACAAATTTGAAATTTGGATTTAAAAATAAATAAATTTTTAAAAATCACTCAAAGTTTAAGCCTTTGTAGCCCTGTGAAAAGTAGAATTACTAAATGATCCCTGACCCCATTCCTTCGTGGATATAGGGAAGTATTTTACCTCCCCACAAAAAATAGAAAATATAACAAAATTTGATTTCTTCAAAATGCCAACAGAATTAGAACAGCACCCTGCTAGTCTATCTGTACTCATAAATATTAGTGTGTGTGTGTGTGTGTGTCCGTCCTCCATAACTCCAAAACCATGAAACCAATCAGCCTGAAACTTTGCATGCAAACTAAGGGAACTCCAAGGAAGTGCAAGGGTGGAAATTGGGTGTTTGGGTTATTTAAAACATCCCTTTTGAACATAATTAATGGCCTTATTTAATTATATCATTCATCAGGCACATCCTCCATCAACACTCTCTCGGGATCTTAAGGCATATCCTGAGTTACCTCGCTGGGTCTGAAGCCGCCATGTTTTTTTGGCCTGCTCAACCATGCTTTGACTTGGAACAGGCCGCAATGATTTCTTAATGATAAAGTTTTTTTTTTTTCACTTGCCTTACTCATATTATCGAATGACTGTTCATCATAGCTACGAATTGTTGGGTACATTGCAATGCTTATAGATGCTCAGAGATGCCAGTATCCGTGGCTTTATTTCATTTCCACACATGCAATAACCTCAAAAATCTCTTAAACTAAGCCAAATTACAAAATTTACGTTCCAGAATTGAACTTAGCAGCAGTTTAGATGCTAACAAAGTGTTCAGTTGTCCAATTTGGACATTGCTCGGACATTTCCGGTTGCATGGGTCTATAGACGGCTATTGGTAATTGTTTACCAAGCCAGGCGTTCCATTTGAGTGCTTGCTTGAGTGCTTAAGCCACTTGCCGAGCACCCCACAGTCAATAGCGGTACAGCTCATGTCCCGATCGGGATGTACAGTTGGCAGGTACGTATACAGCACACACGGACGTGGTACATCTGGGTAGATTTGGATCTGTAGGGACTCTTTGCAGGTGTGTGGTCATACCATGCCTGTTATGGGCGCCTTGGTGGCAAAGTTTCATCCCGTATCTTATGGAGGTTTTATGAGGTTTTCCTTTGTCCTCGTGACTGTTTCTAAAGCAATTGGTTATCGGGTGTACCTTACAATGGTTATATGTTTCTCTTTGTGAGTTTCAAAGCAAAATACATTTGACAACACCTGATTTCTGAGCCTTTCGCCATATTAACGTGTTTTCTAAATTACCGAGCCAAATTTTTTTTTCCACCCATCACACACAGCTGTTTATAAAGATGAATGTTTTTGCACATCTCCTTGAAACGTCTATATGTATGCAATGTTGTTTTTTTATTTGTTTATTCAAATTCCCCCAAAACAAGGGTTTAAGCTACTCAAGGTTTCTGGGTTTTGTATACAGTACGTACTGCAGTCAGTAATCACACTGACTCCAACCTGCCGATTACTAAAAAATTGCCGATATCGGGCCAAGCACTAATGTGTGTGTGTGTGTGTGTGTGTGTGTGTGTGTTGTTCATAAAGTATAACATTTTCTCTACTAACTCCCCTCCCCACCCCTTCTCTCTTCTCTCTCTGTCCCATCTTTGCTCCACCCCCACCTAATACAGAGCAGCACCCTCCCAATACATCTCTTTCTCCTCTTTGCGGACGTGTCTTGGCGGTGATTATGTCCAGATGGTGTTTCTCTCCAGACGTGTCTGTGTTTGTGCCTGGATGGTGTTTGTCTCTGGATGTGTGTCTTTATCCTAGGATGCGTCCAGGCATTGTTTATGTCCAGACGGGAGTATGTCTTTGGACAGCTTGGCTCTGGACACGTCAGTGGGTTTTGTCTCCGGACGTGTCTGTGCGGTGTTTATCTTCAGGTGGTGTTTGTTTCTGGACATGTCTGGGCGGTGTTTGTCTCCAGATGGTGTTTGTTTCCGGGCTATGTTTATCTCTGGACGTGTCTGGGCAGTGTTTGTCTCCAGATGGTATTTATAACATGATCGGTAGAAAATGGATTTCAAACATTATTTTGTTTACATCTTCACTGTTATTCTATGCAGAAGTATTTTGATGACACAGCATGAATCGTAATTCCCCACACTTTCTCCCCCCCCCCCCCCCCTCTTTAGTTTTCCCATCAGTGAAGCGATGGGTGGTATTTGCTAGTAATATATAAAACAGAAATAATATTACTAATCAATTGACTATTGCGGTGACAAACCCGCCACAACAAAGCCAACTTCACCACTTGCATTTTCCATGATCTATCTCAGATTTGTAATTTCATCTCTTGTACCTCTTCCTCTTCTGAAAACTGCTTCTCCAATTTTTACATTGCAGTCTCCCATAATAATTAAAACGTTTCCTTTAGGCACCTGTTCTTCAAGTTCCTGTGACCTTCCATAAAACTCCTCCACATTTTTTTCATCTGCTACCGAAGTTGGAACATATATCTGAATGATGGCGGGGTTCACTGGATATCCTTGTAACCTCACTGATATTAACCTGTCATGGACTCGGTTGGAATCATGGTTAGCCTTCCCAAAATTAAAGATAATTCCCACATAAACCCGATAAGATAAATTATAGTTCAGGCTTTGTTGCACCAGATATGCATACAAGTGATCATAGAACATGTTTCCAAAAACATTAACCATTTCTGACTTAACTAGCCGAATGATAATCTGATCAATGTTGATGAGCAAACGAAAAAAACTCAAAATTAACCGTGGATGGTTGGAGAAAATGTACTCTGTGGTGAGATACTCACGTATTACCTCCGCCACCGAAGGTAAAAGGAGGTTATGTTTTCACCCATTTGTCTGTTTGTTTGTTTGTCACTTGTAAAATCGAAGATTTTTCAGTTATATTGGTTAGTCGATTTTGTTATTCTGTCTGTTTGTCTGTCTGTCTGTTTGTCTGTCTGTCTGTCTGTCTGTTTGTCTGTTTGCCTGTTTGTCACCTACAGGTCACAATTTAAAACCGATATTCATGAAACTTCACCACATGGTAGAGTTTGTCATAAGGAAGAAGTCTATTGTTTTTGAGGTCAAAAGGTCAACATAAGCCAAAGGTCAAGAACTTAGGTGGGATTTCTAAAATCCTAAATTTTCATCCGATTGACTTGAAATTTGAAGAGGATATATATATTTCAGATCAATGAATTTAAGCACCAATTATTATGGAGGTCCACATAGGCCAAAAGGTCAACATAGGCATAATTTCTAAAATCCTCCATTTTCATCCGATGCACTTGAAATTTAAAGAGGAGTTGCATATTTGGTCATTGAATTCAACCACCAAATACTTTTGAGGTCAAATTTGTTTAATGGATTTTGCAATTATCGTGCTCTGCATGACGTCTTCTTCTTGTTACTTGCAAAAACGAATATTTTTCAAGTATATTGGTTTGTCGATTTTGTTGTTTTGTCTGTCTGTCTGTCTGTCTTTTTGTCAACTACAGGTCACAATTTAAAGCCAATCTTCACGAAACTTCAACACATGGTAGAGCTTGCCATAAGGAAGAAGATAATTGTTTTCAGCTCAAAAGGTCAAAAGGTCAACAACTTAGGTGAGATTTCTAAAATCCTCGATTTTCATCCGATTGACTTGGAATTTGAAGAGGATTTATATTTCAGGTCACTGAATTCAAATAGCCAATTATTTTTGAGGTCAACATCGACCAAAAGGTCAACATAGGCCCAAGGTCAACAACTAAGGTGGTGTTTCCAAAATCCTCAATTTTCATCTCATTGACTTGAAATTTGAAGAGAATATATATTTCAGGTCACCAAATTCAACCAGTCGATTATATTTGAGGTCAACATGGACCAAAAGGTCATCATAGGCTCAAAGTAAACAACTAAGATTGTATTTCTAAAATCCTCAATTTTCATCCAATTGACTTGAAATTTGAAGAGGGTTTTCACATCAGGTCATGGAATTCGGCTAGCCAATTATTTTGGAGGTCAACATACACCAAAAGGTCAACATAGGCCAAAGGTCAAAACTTAGGTGGGATTTCTAAATCCTCATTTTTCATTCCATTGAATTGAAATTTGAAGAGTATTTTTTTTTCAGGTCACCAAATTTAACCAGCCAATTATTTTTGAGTCAACATGAACCAAAAGGTAAACATAGTCCCAAGGTCAACAACTAAGGTGGTATTTTTTTTAAATCCTCAATTTTCATCCGATTGACTTGAAATTTGAAGAGGATTTTTATTTGAGGTCAATGAATTCAACCAGCCAATACTTTTGAGGTCAACATCAACCAAAAGGTCAACATAGGCCCAATGTCAACAACTAAGATGTATTTTCTAAAATCCTCAATTTTCATCTCATTAACTTGAAATTTGAAGAGGATTTGCATATCAGGTCACTGAATTCAACCACCAATTATTTTAGACGTCAACATAGCCCAAAAGGACAGCATAGGCCGACTTTCTAAACTTGTCAATTTTCATCCGATTGACTTGAAATTTGAAGAGTTGCATATTTGGTCACTGAATTAAAGCAGCCAATTATTTTTGAGGTCAACGTGGACCAAAAGGTCAACATAGTCCCAAGGTCAACAACTGGGGTGGTATTTCTAAAATACTCAATTTTCATCCGATTGACTTGAAATTTGAAGAGGATATATATTTCAGGTCACCGAATTCAACCACCAAATATTTTGAAGGTCCACATAAGGCAATAGGTCAACATAGGCCGAATTTCTAAAATTTCAATTTTCATCCAATGCACTTGAAATTTGAAGAGGAGTTTCACATTTGGTCATTGAATGAAACCACCAATTATTTTTGAGGTCAAATTTGTTTTATGGATCTTGCAAGTATCGTGCTCTGCATGACGTATTCTGGTTACTTGCAAAATCGAAGATTTTTCAAGTGTATTGGTCAGTCGATTTTGTTATTCTGTATGTCTGTCTGACTGTCTGTCTGTCTGTCTTGTCTTGTCTGTTTATTGCCTGCAGGTCACAATTCTTAAGCAATCCTCATGAAACTTTACAAAGCTGTAGAGGTCATCTCAACTGAGAAGCCTATTGATTTTGAAGTCAAAGGTCAAAGGTCATCTTGAGGTCAAATTTCTAAAATCTTAATTTTTCATCCAATTGACTTGAAATTTGAATAATGTTTGCATATTGCATCACTGGATTGGGAAACCAACTATTTTTGAGGTCAAACGGTCAAAGGTCAACTCAAGGTCAAACTTATATAATCATCCATTTTTATCTGAAAAATCATAAATATTCATCCGATTGACTTGAGAATTAAACAGCAATTGCAGAGTATATCACTGAATTGGGAAACCTACTATTTTTGAGATCAAAAGGTCAAAGGTAAACTCAAGGTCAAACTTCTATAATCATCAATTTTCAACTGAAAAATTGTCAATTTACATCCTATTAACTTAAAAGTTGAACACCATTTGCATAGTCCGTCACTGAATTTGGAAAGCAACTATTTTGAGGTCAAAAGATCAAAGGACAATTCAAAATCAAACTTCTAAAATCATCAAATTTCATCTGAAAAATCGTCAATTTTCATCTGATTAACCTGAGCTTTGATTAAGATTGTCAATTTTAATCTTGATGAAATGGACAATTTGATATATCCATGGCAACCTTTGAGGAGGGGGTGGATTTTGCAACTGTCATGCTCTGCACGACATCTTTTTCTTGTTTGTTTGTTGGGTAGTCGATCTAGTCGAAAAAAAAACATTTGAGGCTTCTTTTTCTACCCTTATTATCAGTATTTCCGTTGATATGTCTGTCTGTTGGGTGTCGATCTCGTCGAAAAAAAAGAGATTTTTTTTCTACCCTTATTATCAGTATTTCCGTCGATATGTTTGTCTGTCTGTCTATTGGGTAATCGACGTAGTTTTTTCGATGTAGATGTAAAAAAAACATTTTCGAAAAAAATTTTTTGAGATTTTTTTTTTCTTCTACCCTTATCAGATTTCCGTCGATAGGTTTGTCTGTCCTTCTGTTCGGTCAGTGCTCCGTTAATACAATGGCGATTTCGATGAAACTTGGTTGGTAGGTTCATACCATGACGTAGTTGTGTGCAAATGAAAACATTGCTATGGACACCACCGTTGCCTAGCAACGGGACTTTGAAATTTTTGAAAAATCAAAAAAAAATTATTTTTTCGAAAATCAAAAATCGGGCCACGAGCGACTGTGGCAGTACATTCAGCCATATTGTCAAAAATTTCCAGCCGATCCTATGAAAACTGTCGGAGAAGATAGACTTTGAATGAACCCTGGTCGAAAACAATAAAAAAAACGAAGATCGTTAAATCTCAGAGACTATGAGTCAGATATACATGAAACTGGTATGGTAGGTTCATGGTATGTCCTAGTTATGTGTGAGAAAGAACCGTTGTATGAACCCCTCCGTTGCCTAGCAATGGCGGAAAAACCTCTAAATGTGGGGTTTTTAACGAAAAAACAATCTGCAGCATTAACCCTTGAAGCTAGAATCATGAATTTTCTTGTGCTTAATCCTCAGGTCATTCCCCATCGAACGGACCCATCGTGTCAGGTTCTTTTGGGTATTTGACTACCCATGTCCGCCTCCAGCTTGTCTGTATGTATGTCTGTTCAGTCCAGTGCCTGTTAATACAATGGCGATTTCGATGAAACTTGGTTAGTAGGTTCATACCATGACCTAGTTTGTGTGCAAATGAGAACCATTGCTATGGCCCACCGTTGCCTAGCAATGGGACTTTGAATTTTTGAAAAAAATCATAAAAAATTTATTTTTTCGAAATCAAAAATTGGCCACGAGCGACTGTGGGCAGTACATTCAGCCATATTTGTCAAAAATTTCAGCCGGAGATCCTATGAAAACTGTCGGAGAAGATAGACTTTGAATGAACCCTGGTCGAAAACAATAAAAAAACGAAGTTCGTTATATCTCAGACTATGAGTCAGATATACATGAAACTGGTATGGTAGGTTCATGGTATGTCCTAGTTATGTGTGAGAAAGAACCGTTGCTATGGACCCCTCCGTTGGCCCTAGCAACGGCCGACTACCCATGTCCGCCTACCGGCTTGTTTGTCTGTTTGTTTGTTTGTGTGCAGGATATCTCACAAAGTTGAGGACGGATTCGGATGAAATTTTGTGGACAGGTTCGGTGTGTGACAAGGACGAAATGATTCGATTTTGGTGAAGATCCAGATCTGGATCTGGCTATTAGAATTTTTGAAGTGCTTCTTCAACATTGAGAGAAAGGTCCAAAAACGATAAATAGCACAACATCTCAAAAAGTTGGAGATGGATTCGGACGAAACTTTGTGGACAGATTCGGTGTGTGACAAGGACGAAATTATTTCGATTTTGGTGAAGATCCAGATCTGGATCTGGCTATGAGGATTTTTGAAGTGCTTCTTCACCATTGAGAAAAGGGCCAAAAACGAAAAATAGCACAATATCTCAAAAAGTTGGAGATTGATTCGGATGAAACTTGGTGGACAGGTTGGATGTGCGACAAGGACGAATCGATTCGATTTTGGTGAAGATCCGAATCTCGATACGAGAATTATTTAATTTTTAAAGTGATTCTTCATCAATGAGAGATGGGGACAAAATGAGATCGTACTGTATAGCATTATATTTCAAAAATTTAATGGGCACGATATGTTCTCAAGGATCAGGCATTACGTGGTGGAGGTATGCACTCTACCGAGTGCCTTTCGAGTTAATTGATGTGATTGAAATGAATTAAATAAAAAGAGGAAAAAAATAAAAAAAAAATAAAAATATAACAATAACACAAGGAGAAGTGTGAGAGAGAAGAGCGGAGAGAGAGAGAGAGGAGGAGAGAGAGAAGACGAGACTGAGAGCAGAGGAGGAGAGGAGACGAGAAGAGAGAGAGAGAGAGAGCAGAGATGAGAGAGAGAGGAGAGACATAGATGTAATAAAAAGGAGGGGGAGAGAGGAAGAGAGAGAGAGGGAGAAGGGGAGAAGAGGGAGAGAGAGAGAGGGAGAGAGGGAGAGAGGAGAGAGGGAGAAGAGGGAGAGAGGGAGAGAGAGAGGAGAGAGGGAGGACATAGATGTATAATAAACAAGAGAGAGAGAGAGGAAGAGAGAAGAGAGGAAAGAGAGAGAGAGAGGTAAAGAGAGGAGAGAGAGAGGAAGAGAAGGAGGGAAGAGAGAGGAGAGAGGAAGAGAGAGAGAGAAGAGAGGAAAGAGAGGAAGAGAGGAAGAAGAGGAAGAGAGGAAGAAGATGGAAGAGAGGGAAGAAAGAGGAAGAGAGAGGAGAGGAAGGAGGAAGAGGAGGAATGAAGATTAGAGAGAAGAGGGAGAGAGAGAGAGAGAGAGAGAGAGAAGAGAGAGAGAGAGAGAAGAGAGAGATGGAGAGAGAGAGATGAAGAGAGAAGAGAGAGAAGAGAGAGAGAGAGAGAGAGAGAAGGAAGAGAGGAAGAGAGGAAGAGAGAAGAGAGGAAGAGAGGAAGAGAGGAAGAGAGAAGAGAGGGAAGAGAGGAAGAGAGGAGAGAAGAGGAGAGAGAGAGACGAGAGAAGAGAGAGGGAGAGAGAGAAGAGAGATAGAGAGAGATAGAGAGAGAGAGAGAGGAAGAGAGGAAGGGAGAGGAAGAGAGGAAGAGAGGAAGAGAGGAATAGAGAGGGAAGAGAGAAGAGAAGGAAGAGAGGAAGAGAGAAGAGAGGAAGAGAGGGAAAGAGAGAGAAGGAGAATGAGAGAAGAAGGAGAAGAGAGAGAGAGAGAGAGAGGAGAGAGAGAAGAGAAGAGATAGAGAGAGATATGAGAGAGAAGAAGAGAGAGAGAGAGAAGAGGAGAGGAAGAGAGAGAAAGACGAGAGAGGGAAGAGAAGAGAGGAGAGAGAGAGGAAGGAGAGAGGAGGAGAGGAGAGATATAGAGAGAGATAGAAGAGAGATGAGTGAAGAGAGAAGAGAGAAGAGGAGAGAGGAGGAGAGAGGAGAGAGAGAGGAGAGAGAGAGAGAGAGAGAGGAAGAGAAGAGGCGATAGAAAGGAAGGAAGAGAAGAAGAGAGAAAAAGAGAGATAATCGGAGGTAATATTGTGGCTTTGTCATTTGCAGAGAAGACAGCTCAGTGTGAGATCCCTCTCCATAAACCATAAATTCTGTCGAGATGTGAAGAATTCCTTCAACTTATTAAGTGCCTGATCAATGACCATCTGGACCATTTCATCGAGGTTTTTACCCTTCAATCCCAGAACCATAGTTGTATCTTCAGGTCGACAGATAAAGAGGTCGCTGGACGCTCAGCATGTCATAATTTAGATCAATTGGACTTGCAGAGAAAAGAGCAAGATGGAGGGGGCGAGTAAAGAATGGAGAGAAGGCAAAAACCTATAAATAAAGTGATCAATATGTTTCACGTCATTGGCACATCAGTTTGTGTTAAGCATTCTTATGGAAGGATGACTCGGAGAGAAAAAACCAAACCAACAATGAGTGATGACTACAAGGAGAGGTGACATTACTTAGTATTCCCTCTCATGGACTCTTTCCCAAAAAGTCGTTGTTGCAATGGGAACAGCGGACAACTCATTTAATCATTTTTCCCAACCGAATACATTCGTTGGATCGAGTTCCTTTTCCCAAAAAATCCCTAATTCCCTTGAAGAGTTTATTTACAAACATTTATATTTATAAACAGTGCATTCCCAGTAAACCACTGATAAATCAAGTACTTTTCCTGTCGATGCTTGAATGGAGCATGAAGGAGCATCAAATACTCATTCTCCAACTTCCAAAGGAAGAGCAATGCTGCGCATCTTCAGTGTATTCCCAATGGAGTCAAGTTTGTTCGCATTTTAAAGTAAGTTGTGTGCGTGCGTGCTGTGTGTGTGTGTGTGGGTGTGTGTGTGTGTAGGTGGTGTGTCGTGTGTGTGTGTGTGTGTGTGGGTGTGTGGTGTTGTGGTGTGTGTCGCGTCGTGCGTTTTCTCTTCCAGAGAAATTTTAGATTCGAGTTTTATCACAAAGTTCTCTATTCCACTTGGTCCTTTCATGTACAATTGCAAAGATGCGGCCAGAAAAGGTTGGCTAGTTGGCGAGGACCGCTTGTTAGATGCGTTCTCCCTAATGGCATGAGTGTTCCAGCGAACCAACAGGCAGTTAGGCACAAAAACACACACACACACTACCCACTCACACACACACCTGCCTGTCTTACAAGGAATCAGAACAAGCTACTCAGCCAAAATGTCTGAGATGTAAGAAATGCGATATTAATACAGGCTGATGTTCATTACAGAATAATTTATATAAATATTTTACTATAGTTATCTGTAATAAACATGGTCCCTCCATATGTACTTGAATAGGGTTGTGAACAACCTGTGAACGTGAATTTGTTTATCGTGTTGGACCTGCTGGACCAGACAACAACCACACTCTACGATAGCAAGCGGTGTAACCTGGTTTCAAGGAACCTCTTCAAGAAGACAAGACCACTTGTTAACCGCACCAACAGGACCATGACCCATAAAATGGATCTTCCAATCGACAAAACAGCCAGATAGGACTCCTCCAGTCCTACTTAATGCTTGGTAACGCAAGCATTTAGAATAAGGACATTTACATAAAGCTTGTCCCACCTGGAAATAAAACAATGTGTCATCTTGCTTGTAAATTGAGAATGTGGTACATAATGCATATGATAATCATATTTATTTACATATTGAAAACTTTTTTTTTTTAACGTTTCTATGTCTTGGACTATTGTGAGTATCTCGTTTGTATAACTTTTTGTAATGTAATTTTGTAATGCTCCTTGTAATGTTTATAATTAGGTCACACTCCTGTTACTAAACGAATGGTGAGTCTGCTGTCACAGTGAATAACTACAAGGGCACTCGGGAGAGCGCAAACCTCCTCTGCCACACAATGTCTGATCCTGCAGAACTTATCAGGACCAATCAATTTTTGAAATATGATGCTATACATCGTTTTTGGCCACATCTCTCAATGGTGACGAATCATTTTAAAAATTAAATAATTCTCCGATCCGGATCTGGATTTGGATGTTTACCAAAATCAAATCAATTTGTCCTTGTCCTACACACAAACAGTACACCAAGTTTCGTCCGACTCCGTCCATATTACTTGTTGAGATATCACGCAATATCGTTTTTCCCCCAATCTCTCAATGGTCAAGAATCAGTTAAAAATTAAATAATTATCCTATCCAGATGTAGATTCGGATCTTCATCAAAATTGAATCGATTCTTCCTCGTGGAATTCCCAACCTGTCCACCCAATTTTATCCCGAATCCGTCCACAACTTTTTGAGATATCCTGCACAAAAAATTCATAACAGAATTAACAAACAGAGCGAGGGGGGTGAAAACATGAACCGGGCTGCCGGTTGTCGGGTGTGAAGGCATCATGAGTGCAAGCGACATTGGGTCCACAGGTGTTACCCCTACTTGCTCTCAACAGCATAACACAATCAACTACCTTCGCGCCTGTATAGTAAGCCTGTGCGCATACGTCCCAGCCGCCCCGCCGCGGGCCGCTACGGGTCACTATTCTAGCTCCCACGGGCGTACACTTCTGTTGCTGAAAGCCTGGTCCATGGATGCGAAATGCTAAAAGCAGTGTAAATAGATTTTTCCTTGCTCGACGTATTGGGCAGTAATCGCCCTTAATCTAAAAATATATTTAAATGTAATAACTTGTTCTGTTTTCAAATGCGATTTAGCGGCCTCGGTGTGGCCGACACCATCGTTAACCGCGTTTGGTTGGTGATCACTCAGCCATTAGAGAGCCCCCACATCCACCCCCCCCCCACTATTCCAATTCCCCCATAAATGGAAAATCTACAAAGCTAATTATTACTTTTTTAACCATAATCCCCCATGGGCTCCATTATGCAATCGATGGTTGCGAGCACTGCAAGTCCTTAGGATTATGTGATAGGCAACCAGATTATAGAGATCTACTCCCCTCCCCTACCCTACACTCCCCATAAAATTACTACCCTTCCCCCCCCCCCCCACATATTTTATCTCAATTGTTCCACCATCATGGCGTCATAGTTTGGTTGCATTCT
>CM068954.1:18887223-18899913 GCA_035128595.1 Eptatretus atami
CGGACTAGTAGGCATATCACCCTCTTTATGTTATAGATCACTCCGTTTTTTTTTCCCCCGACAAGTCCGGAGAAACTCCCATCCAGTATCTAAAAGACCGCGGGAATTCTACGCCCGAACATTCACAGAGATGAAAAACATATACACCACACCCTAGACCCGCGCTCTGTAAGACAAGAACTACCGACCCCCGACAAACCATCACATCCAACCCAGTCCCTTGGAAAGATATAGCCACACAGCATGAGAAAGAAGACACCACATATAGGAGGGCCGAACGACAGAGAGAAAACTGTATGAAAGAGCACGCAGAGCGACGAAACGATTTCTTGTCGAAGAACTACAGAAGCAGAGACAAAGACCGCCGTAGTCCTCGCACGAATAAGCAAAGAGACTAAGTAAGCAAAAGAGAAGCAGTAAAACAAGAACCAAAAGCGTCAGAGTGCATAGGATTATCGACTAAGATGTCTGTGCTAGGCGAGCTCAGAGCCTCTGTTCGAGTGGCACTGATAACTACGTGTCGAGGAGAGCCACTCGGAGTACAAAGCAAACCGATGTTCGAGACCACGCAGCGAAGCATAAACAAAGAGAATGAAGATATGAATAGAATATAGAATGAATTACATAGATGAAAAATATATATAAGAGAGAGAGATAGAAGTAAAGATTAGGCTATTTAGCAGATAATAGAATAATAGACACTATGAGCCAAAAAAATTATTATTCCACCATTGGCCTATTACATATGCTTTGGTCTCCATCCACACGAGAGAAAACACACACACAACGAGCCCACAACTACCCACCGACGAATGAACCACACACACACCACCTCACACAACCACACACTCAGCAACTGCGACTTCCGTGTCTTATTAGTCCCAAGACACCTAAACCTAGTTAACAGCAAAGTGCCACTCATTGTCCCTGGAAGTATCGTCGAGTGGTTGACGGTGCACTAATGTGTATCCCATCCATACAACAGCAACACTTAGATTCTCAAATCTGACTATAACAACCCTAATAAACCCTGTTGAATTTAGTGAGCCTTCACCGAGCAAAACCACGAGTTGCCATTTTATGTATATGTTTTAGGAGATGTTCCACCAAATTTCCACTTTTCCTTAACAATCGACAATTTAGCTAAGCATTCATCAAACCCACTCCAGACTAAACAACTCGTGAATAAGAGAACATGGTTTCGAGCATCAAGCTGGTCGTCACTGTCAAATAACCAATCCAATTAGCGCACTCAACTACAATAGACTTTAAAATCCAGTCACAGGGCGCCATTATCCCTGCGAAACACGCAACCCGATCAAGACAAACATCCCTTTACACGCTAATGACAATAAATGAAGGTACATACATATAACAATTATCTATTCATCTTCAAAACCATTGCACTTAATGCAGCAAACCAACGCCTGTACAGGGACTACTAGCATAATATTCACCGAAATCGCCATGTGCACTAGCGCCAAGCGCTAGTTCACTTAGCCAGGAAAAATCACTGACTCCAGTTAATCACGACTCCATCTGGCAATGCCCGTCCCACTATTCGCTCTTCACATATCAGAGTCTCCTCTTGGTCCCAGCACTTTCCCAACAATAGAACGTAAACGCTATAACTTATCATTCGTTATCTATTCTAACCACCATCCTCGTTATTCACAAGAAATACTAGAAGCTTTCTACTACTCGTACCAAAGCAGCCTACTTCTCCTGCCGACATCGCCTCAACCGAAAATTCATACTACAGAATTGGCCATGACGATACCGATGGATAGACATTCCTGCTTGGACCGACCAAGTGGCATGGCACTATGTTCCAACAGGAAAGCGTGAGACACATGGGTACACTAATCCGTGCACATGAAGACTGCACTCTGATTCATAATTCGGGCACTTCACTACAAATGTTTCCAGTACGCTCACTGCAATCATAAGAGTTCTGCGCAAGTCGACTAGAAACACGATCTAAGTTTAATGCTTGACAAAATTACAACACATTATTCTTGTATTGCTAATTATATGAGATAATTAAGAAGAGGAACATTACCAGCTTTGCTTGCATCCTACCATAAATAACTATGTCGTGTAGTGTTAGTAGCTTCCACTAGTATAAGACATTAAGCTTATTCTCTTAGTACGTTAGTTAATCAAAGATACTTGTACAACAGTTTCAAATACACCGATATATCCATTCCGTGACTGCACTATTTGCCCGCATACCGAACATAGAGCACCCCTGACAAACTACTCTTCATTGATGCTTTATCTGGTATGATCTCTAGTCCTCGCTGACTGAGCCACTACAATCATTGGAAATAGTTACTCTTACACCCAACTTATTAATCCAATCGGCCACTCCAACACAAGCTGACTTATCGAATCCTGCCTAAAACCTCATTTTGGTTCTGGTCGCCACAGCGGAGAGACAATTATCGATGCACCTGTATCCCTATAAATCTGACCTACGATAGCAATATCTCGCTCTATGAGCTACGCTGCGCTAGCACATTCTCTGAGATATCGAAGATAAACAGTATAGTCAGGCTACTAGCCTTTTCCTAATCAAACTGGCAACAATTTTGTCCACCTCCCTTGGTACCCGAATAACTTAAGCTATGATCTATCACATCCCCTACTTGAAAGATTGACCACATTTCTTTCCCAATATCAACGTAACAATATACCTAAAGAACATTATTCATCATACTATGCCATGTCCGCCGTTCCACATCATCAGAAGTTTGCTGGATGGTGAGCAGGCCCAAACAATTCAGCAATGCTCGTTTCGAGGACCCCGTGGCAGAGAGTTACCTAAGAAACCCTTTAGACCCGCAGAGAGAGCTTAAGTGGACCGTAAGGAATGCACTGAAGAGAATAAATTAACATTAAAGGCCAGATTTAGATATGCGTTCAAAAGGTGTTTTATTAAATTAACCCTACAATAGAACCCAATTTTTCACTTTTTGACTACTCCGCGCAATCCTTTGGGGTGCGGAAGAGAGTTTGTTGCGGCCACCACGCCTCCTCCTAGAGCTAGAGTCAAATTACGCGATAGCAAAGTTTCAGCTGCTTCGTTCATAGTTTGGTGATGAGCAGAGATCACACACAACACACCACCATCCAACAATAACACACCACACACACACACTACACACAGCACACACACACACACAGCACACTTATATTAGTTATAATAACAAACACTGAAAGAGATATGCAAACCCACATCAAAATTAGACATCTATGAACTGTCCATTGATATTGATATTTTCAATCCGTATTACCATTAACTCATGTCAATTATAAAAATGAATTTCTATAATGTTTAGATAGCCGGTTGGGCATGTACATGTTTCATCATGTGTAATATTCATCCTCACTTTAGGCATCATGATTGGAGGAAATCATTTCCTTTACTATCGTCGCTTACCACAGGCCTTGTCCAGCTTAGCCACACATCTGTACATGGATCGCACCTTTGCGACATGAATACCTCACACACCATCAACATCTGCGTCCTTGATGCAGTTGCACGTTTGATGAGTTGCTAAATAGAGCCATCAGGGAAGGGCTTGTCTTGGTCCATCCAATGATTGTAGCTGTTCTAATCACCTAACATCCCCAACCCATGACCCTAAAGGACTATGGTTTTATATATTTTGCTCTTGAAGTGACTCGGACCAGTACCTGTCCAAATACACTGCTCTAGTAATTTCTCGGATAATATGTACTTCGCGAGCCATCTGTTTCGTTTGTGCGGTGGTTGACACTGATGGGGCATTCTTATACAAAAAGAGTTTGTTACCTAGACCACAAATGACTGTCATGCCAACTCTGTCCAAGATGGAAGCAGAACAAAACGTTTCACAAACTGCAACTGCTCAGCAGTACATGAAATTTGGCGAAAATGTACCAATGATTTCATCGTGACTACACAATGCCTGGGGGGAAAAGTGAACTAGCTGGTAAGTCTTGGTATTTTTCTCCTTTGTTGAGCAAAAGCACTATGGAAGATGTCGCACCGTGAAGGATCGGTGCTAATCCCGGGATAGTCGATGCTCGCATACACTTTCACAAGTAGCCATGCCCAATTGCTGTGCAATCAATGACGCTTTGTCGTTGTACTTATTTTTCTAGACAGAAGATTATGTGGCACTGACTTTGTGTGACTAAAAGCACAGGGCCACGGACAGCATCATCTGTATTCTTAGAGGACTTGCACTTCTATGCAATTCTCTCCATAGCTGCTATGATATGAATAGTATCGCCGGATCGTGTGTCTGCTTCTTCATGTTCTAGTACTCCTGTTTTACAATATTATTCATCATCTCCTCTGACAAGTTGTAGGACATTCTTTGCCATGTAGTACGTACAATGGCTCCCAAAATCCTACAAACTTCCCTGCATACTCTCTCTGCTGCCCAGTTCTGTACACAAGATACAAATTTTTTTATCGCTTCCTTCACTCAAAAACTTCTTGCCATTAAGTGGAACACTTTTCGACTTCACATTTGGTATTGCTTCTGATCTTCATGCGTCCCACCAGCAGCAGTTATTTGCTGCTGGTTTTGTATGGAGACACTTCTGGCGATACTGTTCCATGCACAGTATCGATCAATGTCCTAGTGACTCTTAGGCGAGCTGCATGCTTCAAAAATGGAAAGATAGCTGTCTTGCTTCAACTAAGTATTTCGCCAGAATTGGTCCTTAAGGATCTAGTGTTTAGCCATTCCATCTAATAGATTCCAGTGCTAGTTATAGTGTGGAATTGCTAGCATCTACGATGATCAGCTGTGCTCTTCCAGTAGGTTTGTAACAGTTGTTAGATCAGTTTTTAATTGCTACCCATCTGACATGCGAGTGGAATGGCAGTGGCCCTGGGCTTTTGCTACTTCATGACTTCACACATTCATTTATCATTGTGTGAGCAACACATATAATATTGTATCATAATTAGGCCTCTCTATCAGCTTCTCCTGATGATCGTCCGACTCCTCATAAATATACTCCATCTTTAGAATAGCATTTTATGCCACAGGAGCCATGGTTGCTTGTCTTCCTTTCTGTAGGACAACTAGTTGACCGAGCCCTTCCTACGGCAACCTCTGCCCTTTGATCAAACAGCTGGTTAAGATGGGGTTCGCTGCATATATCCGACTATATTTGTATGCGCGCAACCCTGATTAGAGCACTTCACTCGCAACCCAGACTTCTTCCATACTCAAAGCTCAACAACCGAATTCTCGGTCGAGCAAATGCCACACACTCCCTACATCCTTTCAACTTTTTGTTTTTTCGAAGTTTTGACCGCTGCTACATAAAAGCTGTTATCACCACTTCCTCCGCAAAGGGTTTATGGAGTGATCCATAGAGCAAGGGTAAAGTTTTAATATATTCTAACTCTGAGTTACCCATTCGAAACCATTAATCTCTCTACCTAGTAGAGATAAATCTACGTTGTGGTGTGTGGTGGTGTACCATAAAGGATCACTTTAACTTTAAATCCGGTCTTCACCGAACACTCAGCAGTTAATGAAATAAAATGAATTAATGAAATAAAATGACTTCATCTTCAAAACCATTGCTACTTAATGCAGAACAACCCTGGAGACATTGCAAAGTTCAATCGCCCATGAGATAAACATTGCAGATAATCCGCCATCTTACTTGCTAATCTGTGCATGCGTCACATGGTACATCAGTTCGGGGTCCACATAAACGTTATAACTTTTTTTTTTTAAACATCCGTTTTTTCACCAGATTTGCTTTGATTCCCTGTAGAGCACCTCGCGAAACCTCCGAAAATATAGATACAGATCTGGCAGATGATATGGATAGACATTCCCTCTGAGGGACAGGATGCAAGGTGTAGAAGTGAACACATTAAATCATATCGTGCAATGAAGCTGGTTAATTTTGGCACGTTCCTAAATTTTTTGTTCACTCAATATAATTCTCCAAGCACTAGAAACACGATAAGTTTAATGCTTTGGAAATTTCACATTTTCTTGTGTATATATGGAGAAAGAGGGAATATAGCCTTGCTTGCTTAAATTAACTAGGTGTATCAGCTTAGTTATAAGACTTGTTATTTCTTTAAATTATCAGATTTTACAACAGGTTTCAACACCTATTTAGTCCGGACGATATCCGATCCTCAAAACCAAAATAATATTTCGATGATGTACTTTAATTAGTCCGTACTGAGACAAGATCGTGGAAAATCGTATCATATAATGCATGAAATCACTCCAAGCTCCTAATTTAAAAACTCGCTGAACTGATTAGATTTTGGTTCGCACAGGCCGGGACAGCATCATCTGTATCTATAGATTTGACTACGATGCAATTCTCTCCATGAGCTGCTGCATGAGTATGAAGAAGTATGCGTGTCTGCTTCTTCCTGTTCACTGCACAATTTGTCTTCCCTTGTACAATATATGTCATTATCTCCTCTGACAAGTTTATGACATTCTTTGCCATGTGTTACGTACAATGGACTTACAAAAGCGATGTATACAGCGAAATCATTGCGGCCTGTTCCAAGCAAGGCTATTGGTTGAGGGTCAGGCCTAAAAAAAACATGGCGGTTTCAGCACCCCTGCGCTGAGGTTACCAAGGAAACACCTTGTAGAACCCCAGAGAGTGAGGTGGCGCGAGGATCCCTGAAGGGGAGGATATTATATTAAACTAAGGCCATTAATTTTATGTTCAAAAGGGTGTGTTTTAATTAACCCCAAACACAATTTTTCACTCTTACACTTCCATGGAGTTTCTCTTTAGTATGCATGCAAAAGTTCAGGCTGCTCTGGTTTTATAGTTTTGGAGTTGATGGAGGAGATAACCAAACCCCACACAACACACACACACACACTAAAACACACACACACACCACACTACACACACACACACACACACACACACACTTATTAGTATAGATAACAACACTGAAAAGAGATGCAAACCCACATCAAATTAGACATCTATGAACTGGTCCATTGATATGCATATACTTCAATCCGGTATTACCGTTAACTCATGTCAATTATAAAAAATGAATTCTCATATGTTAGATAGCGGTTGGGCATGTACATGTTTCATCATTTAATATTCATCCTCACTAGAATCAGATTGGATGGAAAGCATTGTCCTTTATATGGTGGTACAGTCCTTGCAGTTGCACACATCTGTACATGGTATCGCACTTTTGCGACATGAATACCTCACACCCACACATCGGTCCTTGATGCAGTTGCAGTTGATGAGTTCTAAAAGAGCATCAGGGGAAGGCTGCTTGTCCATCCAATGGATTGTAAGCTGTCTATCACTAACATCCCAACCATGACCCTAAAGACTTGGTTTTATAGTATTTGCTTCTTGAAAGTGACCTGTGCCAAATACACGTCTAGTAATTTGCTCGGATAATATGGTACTTCCGAGCATCTTTTGTTGGTGGTGGTTGACACGTATGGGCATTCTTGATACAAAAGAGTTTGTACCTGACCACATTGACGTCATTGCCACTCTGTCCATAGAGGAAGCAGACAAAACGTTCACAAACTTGCAACTGCTCAGCAGTACTGAAATTTGGAAAGATGTACCAAGTGATTTCATCGTGATACACATGCCTGGGAAAGTTGATACTAGCTGGAAGTCTTGTATTTTCTCCTTTGTTGGCAAAAGCACTCATAGTGTCGCACCCCGTGAAGGCGTGCAATCCCGATAGTGCCTCGCATACACTTTCACCAAGTGCATGCCCAATTGCTGTGCAATCAATGAGTCTTTGTCGTTGCTTATTTTCTAGACAGAAGATTATGTTGGCACTGATTTTGTGACTAAAAGCACAGGCCAGGACAGCATCATCTGTATCTAGAGACTTGACTACTATGCAATTCTCTCCATGAGCTGCTGTATGAGTATGAATAAGTATGCGTGTGTCTGCTTCTTCATGTTCAGTACTCCCTTGTACAATATATGTCATCATCTCCTCTGACAAGTTTATGACATTCTTTGCCATGTGTTACGTACAATGGCCCAAATCCTACAAACTTCCCTGCATACTCTCTCTGCTGCCATTCTGTCACAAGGATATTAGCAAAGTTTGTTTTATTGCTTCCTTCACTCAAAAACTTCTTCCATTAAGTGGAACACTTTTGACTTTCACTTTGTATCTTAATCTTCATGGTCCCACCAGCAGCACAGTTGATTTGCTCTGGGTTTTTGATGGACACTTCTGGATACTGTTCCATGACGAGATCAATCCTAGTTTGACTCTTAGGAGCTGTATGCTTCAAAATATGGAAAAGATAGCTGTCTAGTTCACTAAATGTCTCCAGAATGGTCTTAAGGGACTGCAGTGTAGCCATTCCATCTAGGATCCAGGCTGTTAATGGTGGAATGCTAGCATCTGAATCAGCGTGCTCTTCCAGGAGGTGTAACAGTGTAACAGTTTTAGTAATTGCTCCATCTGACATTGACAGTGACCATGGCAGTGGCCCTGGGGTGTACTTCATGACTTCACACATGTTCATTTATCAATGTTGAGCAACCACAATCATTTTGGCAAATAGCTCTCTATCAGCCTTGATCATTCCACTCCATTGCCACTTTTAAGTAGCATTTTTGGCCACCAGGAGCCATGGTTGCTTGTCTTCATGTCTGAAAATTGTGTGAAAGTATATTAATTTGCCAAATTTGATAATTTCATGCAACTGTGGACAATTTTTCTCAATAATCTGTTTGTCTAAAGCAAAAAAAAAATCACTTTTTCACTTTTTGTTTTTTCGAAAGTTTTGGACCCCTGCATACAAAAAGCTGTTATCAAACTTCCTTCCCAGGTTTTGAGAATAACAAGTGAATTTATTATTCTAAAGGCTCTGAGAACCCATCGAAACCATTAAACGAAAGTTGCAGGGGAGGTACAGCAAAAGTTTAGTTTTTTGGATTTGGCCCATGCAAGCATTTGCTGTACCTCGAGTTCCTCACGAACACCCAGTCCCGTGGCCACCAGCTGCGGATAACCCTGTGACTCGGTGGGTTGCTAATCAACCACAAACGCCGATTGGTACCGCCAATCCTGGCAAGGTTATCACTACTTCACGTGTAACCTTATCTTTGGACGACCGCAGCAAGGGGGTTTTGTGCCCTCAATGCACACTTCAATTACTGTCGAGCAATACAGTGAGTGTACGCTGGTTAACTAAGCAAATCACGTGGGGTAGAACTTCCCAGCTAACACTATGTGTGCACTATAATGGACCAATGGAAGAAACTACACAACAAACTGGGTACATTTACAATAACAATTTATTATTAAAAGGGTGAGGAAAGGTATGCGTACAAGCAATCGTTTAATTGCAAAAAGATATATGCAGCAGGAAAAGCAAGGATTGGTGAGACGCAGCAAAATAAAATACAGTTATTCACAAGGGAGGACACAGTGAAGAGCTAACCCATTCTAATACTTCTACAATCTTAACTTGTGTTAACATCACAGGCGCCACCAGAAACACTCCCGAGGAAAGTTAAAATGCAAGAAAGCTGAGAGAAAGTACGAGGTGTTTGTGACGTCTCGATTACCAGTTGGGGCTGACAAACCTGCACGGCCCAGTCGCAGTGGAGAGGGAAAGAGGAGGAATACTGAGGGTGTCTAAGGTGTGTGGTCCGAGGAGGTTTAAGTTAGGGTGCGGTGATGTGCAAGATGATGTGCAAGTGAGGTGCAGACAGGAAGCTGTAAAAGGTGCGCATCAGAGTGGCTGCCCTGAAGGGGACAACTGTTCTGGAATTTACCGTGTGATCTCAGAGCTCCTTATATAATAACAAATGTCAGTGTGTGTCCGTCTGTCGGTCAGTCCGTCTCCTCCATAACTCCAAAACCACAAAACCTCGTGGCCCCAAACTTTGCATGTACACTAAGGGAACTCCAAGGTGGTGCATGAATGAAAAGTGAGTGTTTGGGTTAATTTAAACACCCATTTTGAAGATAATTTAGGGGGTTATCATCATGAAAAACCAAGATAAGCCTTATCAAGATGGTGGCGCACCATCTTGGTCAGCCCTCTGTCAGCTCGCAAGTCAGAAACTGCCAATTTTTTTTGGCTTGCTCAACAATGCCTTGGCATGGAAAAGGCCACAATGATTTCTTAACGATAGTTTTTTTTTTCCACTTTCCTCACTTATATCATCGAATGCCTCATCATCATCCCTACAAATCGCTGGATACATTGCAATGGGATAAACACCCAGAGATGCCAGCGTTTGTGACTTTATTTCATTTCCACACATGCCATAACCTCGAGAATCTCTAAAATAAGCCAAATAATACAAAAAAAAAATCAGCTCCAGAATTGAACTAGCAGCAGTTACGAGTCGCAAAAAAAATGTTCATTTGTCCAATTCGCACATTGCTTGAGTGTCTCCGGGAGGTATTTAATATGACGGATCATTACTTGCCAAGCCAGCCAGTCCTTATCAACCGTTTCATTGGAGTGCTTCCTTGAGTGCTTAAGCCGCTTGGCGAGTGCTCCACAATATTCACACTGTCACTGAATGCTGTATATCGATGGAATTAAACAAAGTTCAAGGGCCACTTGCCTGCATTGGCCCCGCGTTGTTCTGTGGTGTGTCAGGCATTGGTTGGCTCGCTGAAAATGTGCAATTTCATTTTACACCATGTTTCCCCTTTTTGTATGATCTTCTGTCATTATATGGCCTTCCCTTCCCTTCCCCTCACGCTGCTTTCCCTTCCCTTGCCCCTCACCAACGCATTCTCTTCCCCTCATGCTGACACTTACCTCCCTTTTCCCTTTCCCTTTCTCATCACGCTGCCTTCCCTCCACCTCCTTCTCCCTTACCTGCTACCTCCTCCCAAACTCACCCCTCTCCAGCCCCCAAGGATCTCCCGAGGTCTCCACGCTGTTGCAACATACCCATTTTGATCGATCCTGCACTACACACCTCCCCCCCCACCCGCTCTGCAAGTTCAACAACCAAACTGAGTTGAGTTGAGAGCCCCTCTCCTCATGCTTATACTCGTGTGTTCTTCAGAGGGTTACTATGGGACAGATCCCGATTTGGGGGACTCACCTGAGGGTGCAAAGGTTTGCTGGCATTGGTGTTAAGCATGCATGCAGCAGGCCCTTTGCCAGGTAGTAGCTTATTTAAACTAATTATATAGTATTATTATATATATTATAAATAATATATATTATATAATATAATATTATATAATATATTTTTATTGGTTGGCGGGTCTAGGAGGCATGCGCTCAAAGGCATGGTACCAACATAGAGTGGTCCCACTAGACAGTTATCCATTAATATCATCGTTTAATAAGCCCCCTTCCCTTTATCATTAGCGGGACAACGGACATGCATTTTCCGGGAGCTCATAGCTAAGTTTGCTTACCCCCCATAACTTCATTTCTACTCTTCTTTTCTGCTTATTCCTGAGGTAAATCCGAATTTGATTCCTCGCGTAGGCCAGCAGGCACTGCGCCCGGACACCCGATCGACGTAGCACGGCACAGCGCAGAGCACCCATCCTCAAGCTAACTTTTGCGCGGCACAGTGCAGAGCTCCCGTCCTCAAGCGATCCCTCAACTCAAATTATGCATGGCACAGCGCAGAGCTCCCGTCCTCAAGCGATCCCTCAACCCAACTGTTGCGGCAAGTCATAAAGTATGCTCGGCAGCTCGAGATTGTCGGCTCGAGCTTCCGATGATCTGGGATGAGATTGCTGGTTACATTGAAAAGGCATATGAACGAATATCTCTTAAAGAGGCTGCATAGATGTTGTTTTTCACAACACAGAAGCAATTGACCCAATATCGGGCGAATGCGAGCGCTGGCCACATGCTTAATGGCAGATCCACGCACACTGTATGGAACACAAGTGTTCAAGACACTAGCGTCTCGTTCTTTTCAACTCATTTCTGGATTTCATTATATCGGACAAACGCGAGCGCTGGCCATGTACTTAATGGCGGATGCACAGCACTGTGCGGAACGTGCTCGAAGACAAACCCGTGCCCTGCTCGCGACACTTTATTGTCGTAAAGAGCAGGCCATGAATGGCACACATCTTGGTCTCATCTGTGCATGGGTTTGCCATAACATCTTACCTTCTCGCCGCTCCGGCCAACGAAGCCCCGATCAGGCAGGTGCGTGCTGTACAGCTCGGGCTGCGTGGCACATCACGGAGTGGGCGCATTGACCAGCACCAGTCGCGGGTCGCCGGGGCATGGCACGGAGTTCGTTGCAAGGCAATTTATGTCACAGTGCTCGGAGCGAGACGATTCCGCAGCTTGGAACCATTTGGCCGGAAGTGAAGTGGAACCGCTTCCGGTCATGGCAGCCTGCCAGTGTGCTTGCCGGGGCCCAACCAGAGTGCCCGATTTGGGTGACAACACTTTGCTTCAGGTCATCGCCCCTGCCCCGCACCACTGGATCTCGAAAAGGACGGATCGCGGGGCGGTGGAGGAGAAGAGTCATCGTCGTTCCTGCTCGTCGTTCCCGGTGTGTTGTTCCAGAGTCGTCGTCGTTCCTGCTTGTCATTCCTGGGTTGTTCAAGTACTGTTCCTTCCCATTGTCCTTTCTTCGTTCCTGCTGGCTCGTTCTGCCTGGCTTGGGATCTCAACTTCGCCTTCTCCACCCAAGTCCCTACATTCACGCCCG
>CM068954.1:18903669-18919635 GCA_035128595.1 Eptatretus atami
TATATATACATATATACATAACAACACAACTCAGCAATGCAAATTTAAATGTTTTTTTCATAGTCAAAATAAGAACTTAAAAAAATACATCTACAAAGTACATTTGTATTCCAACATACGAGCAATTGTCACAGACAACGTGTTTCAACCTGTAGGAAGGACAAGCAGGGTGGTTGCACCTTGTGGACTCCAACTTGACTTTTTTGTCTGCACCACGACGACACAGGTGGCATTTGTTTTTCTTCCTCTGCTGTTGTTCTTCCAATCCATCGATTGGCTTCCCTGTTTGTCTCCAACACAAAAATGTCAATCATTACAGCAGTCAGAAATAATGAAAAACATTCTTCTATGGAGGCACATCGAGATTCTCTTGTTATTGCTTGAAGTCTTCTAATTATATCTTGTTTCCGGCATCGTCAAACAGCTGGGGATCTCTCCCCCCTCCCCCAGCTGGGGACACAGTCCTATTTCTGGCAAGTATTTCTCAATCAGCTGCAGCAGGCAGTTCCTAGGGCAATTGTCCTGTCCCCTGGCCTTATCCTCGACTCTATCCTCGACATTGACCATGGTTACGAAAACGACCATGACCATGACGTCTTCCACACAGCTCATTCTCATCGACGTTGAACGTTACGTTGTCTTGAGAAGAAACAGCCTGAGTGGCTCGGGGAGGACTCACAGCAGCAACCTCAATGACGCTGCGTGCAGACGGCTGTGACACATGATCATCATCGGAGTCAGGAATTTCTGAAGAATCGCTTTGGCCGGAGCTGTCCAGATGTTGCAAAGCAAGTCAGAGCACTTCCTCTGCAGTGAACCTTTCTGCGGTTCACCTCTAAGCCCTAATTCACCGCAAATAGAATATTTATACTGAGATACAGGAACAAAAACAAGCGTAAAGTTGGTAAAATCATGAGAACAAAAAGGATAAACTCACCTCCACAAAACGGGGCCAGAGAAATGAAGTTCATAGGTGTTGGCTCCTATTTATTTGTCCACCCAGAGAGGATGATGGGAAGGAGAAATTACAAAAAAAGAAAGTAACAAGTAAAACAAAAGGCAGTGATGAAACCAGCAAAGATTCCCCAATGAGGACACTCATTTGATGCAAAACAGTGATTAGTGCAAAGCAATGGTCAGCCGTAACTGAGGCAGCAGCAAAATCCACTGACGATGAACTTGCTACAAACAATGCCTGAAAATAAGGTTTGATTCTTGGAAATAAGGTTGTGAGTTCGATTCTGAAAAAACACTGTAACAACTGACAAGAGGGGGAGGGGAGGGTAAAGTGAGCAAAGACCTTCCTGCTGGCATCATTGATTGAGTGGACTGAGTTCAGAGATTGCTCGATACAAATACGAGTACCTAGTGAAGTAATCATACACATGCAATAAATTTAACGAAAACAACTGGGGTCTTTTGGACCCAAGGAAGGAGTTTGCTTGTAGCTCTGTGCAACAAGGTAGGAATCTTAAAACATATACATATTTATTACCGGCACATATTGGTAAAGGAATTCATAAACATGAAATACATCGTATAACTAATACAGAAATAACACATCAAAATGTAGGTCTGGGGTCCAAAAAGACCCCTGTTGGTGGATGAGAGTTAATGTATGAAATGATGTTGGCGTAATGTATGGCAGCAGTTAGGGTGGTGGGCTTGGGATCCTAGGATCCTGAGTTTAAATCCCACTCGGCTGTTGAATTCATACCAGGTGGGGTTGACTCTGCCGCATCCTTCTGAGGTCGGCAAAATGAGTGCCAGCTTGGTGGTCGGAGGGCGACCCGTCCAGGATTGTGCCCAATAGCCAAGGAGACTGCCTTAGGCAGCACCAACAGCTGATCTGCACAGAGTATGGTCCTCATGGATGGATGGATGGATGGATGGTCGCAGTGCAGATTTATTATAATGAAGGAATCTTGTGGTCAGGTTCTCATTGTTCTGAAAGCAAAAGAGACCAATATCCTTAGAAAGTGTGAGTAAAATAGGATCTTTCACAATTTTTGTTGGGATGGACAAATGGCAACGTTACTAACCGTAATGTGATTAACTAACATTGTTGGCACATGCTTAAAAATGATGTGAATAGTTGGGATAAGTTATACGCCAAAACACCAGTAAATAGGCAATGATAGAAATATTACACGTTGTTACATCCGCCACCGAAGGTGGATGTATGACAATGACAAATCGATTCGATTTTGGTGAAGATCCAAATCCGGATCCGGATTCGAGAATTTAATTTTTTTTTTTTAAAGTGATTCTTCACCATTGAGAGATAGAGGGCCAAATATGATCCATCCATCCATCCATCAGGACCATACTCTGTGCAGAGCGTTGGTGCTGCCTAAGCAGTCTCCTTGGCTATTGGGCACAATCCTGGACGGGTCGCCACTCCGACACAGGATACCAGCAAGCTGGCACTCATTTTGTCGACCTCAGAAGGATGACAGGCTGAGTCAACCCCACCTGGTATTAATTCAACAGAAGAGGGGGATTTGAACTCAAAATCCTCAGATCCCAAGCCCACCACCCTAAACATTATGCCAACAACAGGAATAAATATGACATATTTTGCATGATATCTCAAAACTTTGTGGACGGATTCGGATGAAACTTAGTGAATGAGTTGGGTTGGTGACAAGAACAAGCCAATTAGATTTTGGAGGTTCGGTTCCACATCTGGCCTTTCAGTGGGATACAAAACGCAAACTGTTCAGCCTGGTGGAGGTATGCGGCATGCGCTCTACCGAGTGCTGTCCCATGTTCCAGTTCGTTCTGTTTTGCCAAGTGTCGCTCTGAGTGATTTCTAGTTTGTCTTTCTATGAACAGGATGACTCAAAAGTTTGGGGACGGATTCAGACGAAACTTGGTGGACAGGTTGGGTGTGTGACAAGGATGAATTGCTTAGACTTTGGTGAAGATCGAGATCTGGACACTGAAATTTTTTTCAGTGATTCTTCACCATTGAGAGATAGGGCCAAAAACGATATATAGCATGATATCTCAAAAAGTTGTGGACGGATTCGGACGAAATTTAGTGGATAGGTTGGGTGTGCGACAAGGCCGAAATGATTCGATTCTGGTGAAGATAAAGATCCGGATCTGAGAATTTTTTAACCCCATTATGCAAAAGTCGGTCTTTTTGGTCTGTCAAGATTTTTGTTTTGCTGTAACTTTGTTATAAAAACGTTTTTTTTTTGAATGACCTCTCATATATGCTTCGAAAAAACGGTAATATATACTCCCTTTTTGAAAAAAAAATATTTCTTTCTGATTCGAGGGGTGAATTTTTATGAAATTCAATCCAAGAATACAATTGATGGGTCGGTTCGACCCGAGTTGTACTTGGCAATAATTCATAATTCATTTGGACGAGATTGCTTCCAGTGAAGTTTTCGAACACATAGGGCGATGTCAGGAGTTTTCTGTGACGTTTTCACATCATTTCCAATGCTCCGTGTGCCTTCTGTATCTCGTTTTCTCATGCGCATCATGAGATTTTCTCAACTTCTTGCTTTACTATCATCTTTGAAATCGGATCAGTTCTTCAAAACAAAGGGAAGCACTTTCTATTTATTTCTACACTAGCAAATACAACCCATTGCTTAACTGATGGGAATATTTAGAGGGTAGGAGAGAAAGAGGGGATGGAGAGAGGAGGGAGGGCAGGGGGAAAGAGAGGAGTGAGGAGGAGCAAGGAGGGGGGGAGGGACGTCTCACCACGCGATGCTATACATTCTGGGAGTGGGTGGGAGCAAAGAGGATGAGGAAGAAGGGAAGGGAAGGCAGTGTGAGGTGAAGGGAAGAGAAAGCAGCATGAGCGAAGAGGAAGGGAAGGCAGTGTGAGGGGAGTAGAAGGGAAGGCAGTGTGAGGGGATGTGAAGGGAAGGCAGCACACCAGGGCATTACCGAGGTGATAAAACGCGCCCAACCAGCAACGTTTTCTTTTTAACCATCTGGATCTATATAAAACCAGGCAGGAGCATTTAAAACCCAAGCTATCTACCTGGCAAAGGCCTGCCTGCATGCATGTTCACACATGCAGCAACCTTTGCACCCCTCAGGTCAGTTCACTCCAAGTCAAATTCATCCATGCTACTCTCTGGGAAAGCCGTTTTAAATTCAAAACTAATTGGTCAGTCCTTGACAGCCCCACCTGCCCCCCCCCCCCCCCCCAATATGCATTCCTCCAACCTCCTCGTGTCCATGCTAATCGTGCCACCCGCACCAGAAATATACTCATCGTTCAATCACACACATGCATGGATTCTCACCAACACGCTCACTTTCCCCACCCCACAGTGCGCGGCACGTCCCGCATGGCTTCGGCGCCGCAGCATGTCCGCTCCTCACGTGCCATGGTTTGCGAGACAGCCGCGTAACCTCACCATGGCACCATGTAGCACAGCTCCAGATAAGAGTTTGGTCCACTCGCCTGCTAACCCTCCCACCTCACACACTTAACCAAGCATGTAGGCATGCACACATCCCTGAGATGAGCCCTTTACAAATGCCAATCTCACCATTTGTACCACGTCCATGTGTGCTGTCTGCGCACCTCTTTGTGCTTGTAGTAACTGCCGGCTACACCTCCCAACCAGGACACACCACCAGTTCCCACTGCATGGATGTTGTATCCTATGGGGTTATGCATGTTCTCCTGTGGGGTCACGTGTGCTCTCCTGTGGGGTCACGCATGTCCTGCATGCATTCTCCCCTGTACGTGCCCCAATTTCCTCCTCGACGGAGTTCCAAACATGAGGTTCGATTTGACGTTGGAAGGTATTTTTTTATGGGTATATTAACATAATAATTATATTAATATAATGAAAGCAGATCGCAGAAAAAGGTGAAAAATGCGTCTCATTATGAAAGGAAGGAAACAAACAAACAGTTATTATGTTATGGGGGACAGACAGACAAACGCGACCCAGATGAATAACCCCTCCCTTCCCTCCTGTCCCCAGGGTAATCAGTGAAAAATGTAAAAATAGAACCGCCACAAAAAAAATACATACTCTAAGACTTATTGTCTCGGTAAATATCATACAATCAATATAAAACCAACTTTTGAAAAACATTTTGTGACGTATATATATATATCGGGAATATATCTCATGAGTTTCAAGATGCAGTTTCTCATAAAATATATTTGTGATTGAATGACGTACACAAACATACAATTGGAGCATGTGCTTTTCACAGCACACCAGTGCATCCACTTTCTGCTGGTACACCAGGGGCCTCTGTCTCGCCATTTCCGAGGCAGATGCATCACCCATTCCCATCTGTTTGGGACAGGACAGGTCATTCCAGGCACCCACCCGAAGGGACCTCAGTTTCACCGGAGGAGACCGCCATCTGCTGGATGACACATCAGCCCCACCCTGTCACACACCTGATGTGTTTTACAGAATGAAGTGTTTTGTGGTGGCTAGAGTGCAAATTATGCCATCACCCTCCTAGAGAAAGTAACCAACTGCAGCAGAACATCCGCAGATGCAGTTCGCACCAGATATGGATGGCCGTTGGCTCATAAATAGCTCCTCCACCCTTTGTCAGGTTTTGTATTTAATCCTGCTGGGTGTCCATGTCTATACATGTTCCACATTAGGGGACCTGATGGGGAGAGCCGGTTTCATCGCCGACATTCAACGATGACCAGGTTAGTATGGGTTTACATGTGACCATAGCAAGTCGCAGACCTGATCTGGCTTAACCTGAATGACATAAAAATGAAAAAATCAATCATACAGTGACAACTTGGCAAAACGGAACAGCATTCCGTCGAGAACATACCTCCACCAGGCTAAATAGTTTACATTTTTTATGCCACTAATAGGTCGGATCTGATTCCGGACCTTAACCAAAATCTAATTGGCTTGTTCTTGTCACATAACCAACTCTTCCACCTCGTTTTGTCACAAGTTGTCCACAACTTTTAGAGATACCATGCTATACATAGTTTTTGGCCCCATCTCTCAATGATGTAGAATCAGTTAAAAATTAAATAACTCTCGTATCCAGATCTGGATTCGGATCTTCACCAAAATTGAATCAATTCTTCCTAGTGGCACTCCCAACCTGTCCACCAAGTTTCATGTGAATCCATTATAACCTTTTGAGATATTGTGCTATATATCGTTTTTGGCATGATCTCTCAATGGTGAAGAATCACTTAAAAAAATTCTCCGATCCGGATGTGGATTCGGATCTTCACCATAATTTAGTGTTGCCGTCCGTGGCCGTTCACCTACACATACAAAAATTTCCAAACGATTGTTTGAAAACTGTGGTCAAAAATCGTGTGACAGACAAACAAACAGACATACAAACAGGCAGGCAGACAAACGCTACAGACCAACATACTTGACCAAAAAAAACATTTCGCCAAGTAACACGACAACACAAAGAAAGGAGCTTCCTCTGACAATCAACAGAGAAAAAGAATATCTGCTGATGAATGAAAAACAAGGATTAGAAAGGCACTCTGGAGTGCGCATACTTAAGCCACAAAATGTCTGATCCACAAGAACATATCAGGCTCAATACATTTTTGGAACATCATGCTATATATCGTTTTTGGCCCGATCTCTCAGTGGTGAAGAATCACTTTGAAAATTAAATAAATCTCGTATCCAGATCCGGATTCGGATCTTCACCAATATCAAATCAAGTCGTCCTGGTCGCACACCCAACCTGTCCACAAAGTTTCATCCAATTCGGTCCTCAACTTTTTGAGATATCATGCTATATATTCGTTTAGCCCTACGTATCCCTCAATGGTGAAGAATCACTTAAAAAAAAATTGTCACATTCAGATTCGGATCTTCACCAAAATTGAAGCAATTCTTCCTTCTCACACACACAATGTGTCCACCAAGTTTCGTCCAAATCCGTCAACAACTATTTGAGATATCGTGCTATATATCGGTTTCGCCCTATCTCTCAATGGTGAAGAATCAATTTTAAAATTCTAGTCGTCGGATCCGGATACAGATCTTCACCAAAATCCAATCAGTTCGTCCTATTCACACCCAACCTGCCCACCAGATTTTATGCAGATCTATTTTTTTGTTTGTTTGTTTTGTATACCTTGTTGAGGCTCGCATGAGAGCTAACACACAACGCACAGCAAGGAGGGCATGAGCAAGAAGGGGGGGGGGGGGGAGAGGAAGGACAAAACAGTGGGGAACAGAGACATGAGATCTGTGGAAGGGAGAGGGATGGGGCGGGGAACATGCGGTCATACCAAGATGGACACAACAGGAACTTTCAGGAAGGAAAGCAGGGAATTTGAATAAGGTGGGTTTGGGGTGGATTAACGGGGGTAGAAAAGATTGAGGTTTTGGATGGGGGAAGATAAGAGGTGATGGTGAACTACTGTTTTGAAGGCCTGGAGGGAATAATGGGATTGAATAGAGTGTGGGAGTTTATTCCAAAGGTGGGAAAAGAGAGGAATGAAAGAATGAAGGTGAGCAGTGATTCGTGATTTTGGTAGTTTTACTAGAAGGGGGTTGTTGGTGGACCTTGAGCGCCCTGCGGAAATATGGTGGGGACATATCGCAGACAGAGCAGATGGGGCGAGACCGGAGAGGAGACGGTAAAAGACAGAAAGACCACCGACCTGCCTGCAGTGAGAGAGTGAGAGGCCCAAAAGACTCAGCCTCATTGCGGGAGATGCCAATGATCCGAAATGACTTGGTTTCCACAGCGTGAAGCCGAGAAAGGTGAGAGCAGGAGCACCGGCCCAGAGGGTAGAGTAGTACTCCATCAGGCTGCAGACAAAAGCTTTATAATGTGGCAGGAGCTCAGGTGGAAAGAGGAAGGACTTTGCACGATGGAGGATTCCCAGTCGGTGACTGGCTTTGAAGGCCAGGTTGGAAATTTGGTTTTCCCACGAAAGATCATGGCAGATAGTGAATCCTCTGTCGTTGTTGGACAATGGCGGCATTCTGGTAACCCGTGTTTCTCTTTTCCTCTTGACACACATTTCGGTTCTGGGAGAACTGTACATCTGGCGACGAGGATAAACTATTTTGCCTTGGAGACTGCCTTATTCTCTCTTCCTGAAGTCATGGCCACATTGGAGACGATTGGAGAATTTAAAGACGAAGAGGAAGAGTGGTCGCTGTAAGTGGAGCATATGCAGCACTATTTCGCAGCTAACGGCATTATGAGTGTGGAGAAACAACGGTCCATAATGCTGAGTGTTTGCGGGGTGCCGACATACAAGCTCATGTCAATTTTGTTCGCACCAAGGAAACTGGGAGACGTCCCATTATCGGAGCTGGTTCAAGTCGTTGAACAACACTGGAATCCGAGGCCGTCGGTGATTGTGCAGCGCCACAAACTGAACATCCGCAGTCAAGAAGGAGGCGAGTCCTTTTCGGATTGTGTAGCAGTCTTACGTAAATTGGCTGAACGGTGTGAATATGGAGGTAATCTCGAGGAAATGCGACGGGATCGGTTAGTCTGTTGAGTAATGAACGATCGCATCCAACGCAGATTGCTGACGGAGGCCTTGAATATAGCTTCATCAATGGAATTGGTGGAAAAGAACGCATTGGATCTCCATGAACATACCAGAGTAGTGTGAGATCAGGGAGCAGTAAACAAGATGATGAGTTTGAATAGCCACCAGACCCCCGGGCTTTATCTTTTGAAGAGGGGTCCACAGTAAAATGTGATCACTGTAGACGGACGGCTCATAATCAAGCTAGCGAGTGTTCAGCTAGAAATGTGGACTGCTAAAAAGTGGCAAAAAGGGTCACTTTGCAAGAGTCTGTCGTTCAAAACCCAAAGCTTTCCCCAGAGCAAGTACAGCTCTCCACAGGGAATGAGAAAAAGGTCTCAATACAAGACATATCAGTTAGAGGAGGAAAATGAAGAGGACGCATACAGTGTTTTTCATAAATCGAGCAACCAAGCAAAATCCACACCACTGGTTGTGAGGTTGGAGGTACAAGGCAGAGAAGTACAGATGCAAATAGATACAGGGTCTTCGGTATCACTGATTAGCGAGGCTACATTCCAGAAGTGGAAGGCAGACAACCCAAACAGACCCACAATCTTCCCCAGTCAGACCACACTACACACATATACTGGTGAACCTATGGATATTGTGGGAGAATGCAAGGTCGCTGCAAGGTAGGGCACACAAAAGGCAGAGTTGACCTTAATGATGGTGAGAGATTCGGGGCCCAGTCTGCTGGGACGGGATTGGCTCCGAGTAATCCGGTTGAATTGGCAGGAGGTGAACAACCTCAATGCCAGTGATCAATTGAGGAAACTCCTTAAGGACTATGGAGACCTTTTCACCTTGGAGCTGGGAAAACTGAAAGGTACGGAGGTTGAGCTAGATATTGACCCAAATGCAATTCCTAAGTTTGTGAAAGCATGCCCGGTACCATTTTCGCTGAGAGGGAAGATAGATCAGGAGTTGGATCGGTTTCTAAAGGCTGGGAGCATAGAACTTGTACAATTTTCTGATTGGGCAGCTCAGATCGTCCCGGTTATGAAAGGAGATGGCTCGGTTCGGATATGCAGAGACTCCAAGGTTACAGTCAATCCAGCAGCCCGCTCAGACACTTACCCCATTCCACACATTGATGAGTTGTTCGCAAAACTTTCTGGGGGGAACTCTTCACAAAGCTAGACTTGAGCCACGTCTTCCAGCAGTTGGTTTTGTCGAAAACTTCACGTGAATTTGTCACAATAAACACACATAGGGGATTGTTCAGATACACACGCTTACCATTTGGTGTGTCAACGGCGCCACTTGTGTTCCATCGCACAATGGAAAATTTGCTGGAGGGGATTCCAGGAGTTGTGGTCTACTTTGATGATTTGTTAGTAATGGGAAATTCCGTTGGCGCACCATCTTTGCAACCTTAAGAGTGTCTTGAAGAAGTTGCAAGATGCGGGATTGCGATTACAATGACATAAATGAGTTTTTCTCGCTGTTGCAGTCACATACCTCGGCCACAAGTTAACCATGAACGGGATACAGCCGACAGATGAGAAGGTCAGGGCGATCACCGAGGCACCTGCACCAAATAATATAAAAGAACGGAAGTCCTTCTTAGGGCTACTGAACTACTATGGCAAGTTTTTGCCAGATTTAGTTTCTGCACTTGAGCCTCCACATTGCCTACTATTGAAGGAGGTGTGGTGGCAATGGAAGAAGGATCAACAAGGAGCATTCCGGAAAGCAAAGTGCTTGCTAAAATCCACACAAGTCCTGACTCATTACGATGATCACAAGAAACTAGTGGGGTCACGTGATACCAGTCCATATGGTGTCGGAGCGGTGCTGGCGCACATAATGCCAGATGGGACAGAGAGCCCGATCGGGTATACTTCGTGCACATTGAATAAGGCAGAGCGCAGATACTCTCAGGTCGATAAGGAAGGCCTCGCAGTAATTTTTGGAGTTAATAAATTCCACATCTATCTGGATGGCCGTGCCTTTCAAATAAATACAGACCACAAGCCCTTGCTAGGGTTATTTAATGAAAAGCGGGCTATTCCACCAATGGTATCACCTCGAGTTCAGCGTTGGGCATTAACCCTTGCAGCCTACAATTATCATATTGTATACAAACCTGGCATGACCAATGCCAATGCCGACGTGCTGAGCCATCTTCCACGTGCAATGACTGGGCCGGAAGCTCAAATTCCGGAAGAAGTGACTCTCTTGATGGACACGATGGAGAGTTCACCGATCACCCCTATGCATGTACGGCTAATGATAGGCAGGGACCCTATGCTTTCATGCGTTCGTGAGTACATCTTCGGGGGTTGGCCAGGCACATTGCCCCAGGAAGAGTTCAAACCATTCGCTAGTCGTAAGCAGGAACTGAGTGTTCACTGAGTGTGCACAAACACCGAACTGAGGAAAGCAGGAACTGAGTGGTTGTGTGCTATGAGGAGCACGGATGGTACTGCCACCCCAATACCAACGTCAGATGGTTGACATGTTGCACCAGGGCCACCCAGGTATTGTAAGGATGAAGGCTTTGGCACGAAGCTACATGTAGTGGCCACGAATGGATATTGACTTGGAGCAAAGAGTTAAAGGATATCATGAATGTCAGGCGTTCCAGAAACTTCCTTCTAAAGCACCACTGCATCCTTGGGAGTACCCTAGTCAAACATGGTCATGCATACATGTAGACTATGCAGGTCCAGTCGAAGGAAAGATGCTATTCATTCTGGTCAATGCATACTCAAAGTGGATTGAAGTATATGTCACTTCGAAAATGTCGAGTGAAGTCATGATTGACAAAATGCGAGAAACGTTTGCTGCACACAGCATACCTCAAACTCTTGTGTCGGACAATGGGCCGTGTTTCACGAGCGAACAATTTGAAAAGTTCATGAAAATGAACGGAGTTTGACATGTCAGGAGTGCTCCATACCATCCAGCGACAAACGGGTTGGCGGAACGTGCGGTGCAAACTGTGAAATCGGCACTGCGTAAAATGAGTGGTCCCTTGCACACTCGTGTGTCGCAATTTCTCTTGAGTTATCGCACAACACCGCAGTCCACAATGACACAAACACCGACAGAGATGCTCATGAACAGGAAACTCCGTACACGTATAAACACGGTTGTACCCAACATCACCACCATGGTTGAGCATAAACAGCTGTCACAAAAATTAGCTCATGATTCACGGACAATTCAGGAGTTTGAAATTGGACAATACGTTTCAGTTCAAAATTACAGCTCAGGCAGCAAGTGGGTACCCGGTTACATCGCCAAGCGAATGGGTTCTGTTTCATATACTGTGGAAGTGTCAACTGGAGGCATGCAGCAGATGTGGAAGCGGATCAGACACCGAGCTTCAAGATTGTCATCGAAAGTCATCAGCGATGTTGATTTTTCAGCAGAAGTGGAGGAAGCTCCTGAACATCAGAGGGGAGTGACACACAGGTACCTGAGGAGAGCAACGTTGCAGTGGATGACATTGAGGGCCCAAGGTCGACATTGTTCCGGAGCCCGTCAGTAGGCGTTACCCACAAAAAGATTGAAAACCGAAACAACCAGATTGCTGTGGCTGTAAAAATAATTAAAGGCCAAGCATGCAATGTACAAAGACTGAAGTATTCATTGCTCTCATTGACATATTGTGTACTACATGAGTACGTAAGCCATGGGAATTTTTGGAGAATTTAGGATTACAATTGTTCTTGGGGGAGGGTTTAAATGGGTGTTAATTGTCTGAGGAGGAGGATGTGTGATGTATTGCTATGTTGCGTCTGTACATGCTGGACAGCCTGGTGTGCGATGTCGATGAAAAGCTTGTTGGACAATGGCGGCGTTCTGGTAACCCGTGTTTCTCTTTGCCTCTTGACACACATTTCGGTTCTGGGAGAACTGAACAAAACTAAACAGGATACTATGAAATAACTAGCTTTAACTATGTGAGGATCTCTTTGGGACTCCTGAAAACCATAACAGTATGATCGACTACCCATGCTAAATAAAGTTTGAAAACTAAAACATCATAGGTCATGCGGTTCGGCAGTCATCTTGGATTTTAGCTAAAACCTTTTTAAAATATCGACATTTCATCCCCTTTAGACCCCTCGAGATCCCAAAATTGAAGGCGTCATTATCGAATTATAGTCTACATGGGGACTCAATGACAACCCTCAAGTTTCATTAAATTTAGTGGAGCAGTTTCAGAGAAAACCAATGTTAAAGATTTTCCTTCAATCCAATATGGTTGCCAAACCAAGTGACCGATGACATCATCGTCATCACACCAGATGCACCAAAGGTAGTTGATCATATCTGGGAAGTATGGCATTGCTAATTTAAGTGGTTTCAGAGAAATATATATATTTTTAATATTTAACTTAATATCAATGTGGTTGCCACACCACATGACCGATGGCGTTTCAGTTATCAAACTTTTATCCCCCGTGCCGAGTCGATGACGTACTTCAAGTTTAACATTGATAGGTTAAGCGTGGGGCTGCTTGGGCCCCGGTATAACTGCTCACAGTTATAAAGCATGTTGAAGCACTGTACTTGCCTGCCAAAAAGGATCGAGCATGAACAAACAATGCTTGAAAGGCAATGGCAAACCACCCGGTGGAACATGTGCCAAGAAACTGGTTTGGCAACACCAACACTGTGCAGAGTATGGTAAATCAAAATAAATAAATAAAACTACAAAGAGAGTGTGTCTGATATCATGAATACACTCCATGACCAAGTGATGTACCCGTTGATCATAAGTAATAAGCATTACAACCAATTTTGTTTTTGAGGCTCATCTGACGTTATAACAGGAAATATTCTGGAAAAGCCCAAACTTGTTTTCATTGATGTTCCACCACAATCACTGATGGAGCTCTTCTGTCCCCTAGTGGACAATGTCTGTGGAACAATTACTTTTCTCAAACCAATGTTGAGAAAGCCGTGCCAACCACCGTGGAAAGAATTTGAAACTAAGTTTCTGGCACGAGCCCTGATATTGAGAACATCCATTGAGAAGGGCTCACGGCCGAAACATCGCTTCACCTTTCCCATGATGGTCAGCATACCTCTCTTAGCAGTTGGTTGAGAAAATTCAGTCTATTTCTAAGCTGACGCAGACCGACTCTCGTCTTTACAAAGACTAATTTCCTATTCAATGTCAGCAGAATGCTCATTCCACGACCTGCTGATGGTGATGGTGGTGACCCTGAACCCACATATGGTGGAGGTAAAGCCATCGGCTTGAAAACTCATGGCTTGCCCTTTCTTTACTTGTTTAACTACATAGTTCAGAGAACACCTTACCCTAACGCAGCTTTGAGAAAAAGGACAAATAGATAAATAGATGAAGGCCTCCATATAGCCCAGACATCGATTTTCGTGGCACACATCTTAGAACTATGCAAACTTGACTGTCAGGACAGGTATGGGAGTGCGTTGCTGAATCCACTTTCCCCTGGTACTCCAGGGGCCTCTGTCTGACCATCCCCCAGGTAGATGCCTGGCCCATCCCCATGAGATGGCGATTAACCTGCTGCAACAATGAGGAACATGGTCAGCCCGTTGGCCTCTTCCCTCATGAGACTCCCTCGCTGAGACAATCTGGTGAGCAGGATCTGCATCAGTAAATGAGCCACATGTCCATACAGCCGCAGCTGATGCTCACGGACTACCGAGGTAACAACTCTCATCTGAGTCTCTCTCAGAAACTGCGAGTTGGACACAAAGTCTGACCAGCAATAGCGAAGGATTCTCTGAAGGAGTTAAGTCTCTGTCTCAGATCCCTGGTCAGCTTCCAAGTCTCACATCCATAGAGCAAGACTGGAAGCACCAGGGACTTAAAGACTCAGACTTTTGTCCTCCTGCATCGGTACCGACAGTGCCACACCCCATGATCCAGTGAATCCATGACTCCCCAGGCTCAACCCAGACTAGACTTTGACCTCTGGCTCACAACATGCTGAGACATGAATATCACTGCTAAGGTAAGTGAATCTCTCAGTGAAATCAAAATCCTCACCACAAACAGGTACAGACAAGATAGCAGCATCCAATGTCATTGAACACCTGCATCTTAGTTTTGACCCTGGGAAACCGTAATCCCAGCACCTCGACTCATCATTCAGCACCTTGAGGGCCCCCATAAGGATATCCAGGGTCAACGCAAAAAGGACTGAATCATCTGTGAAATCAAGGTCAGAGATCTTGACATTCCCAAACGATGCACTGCAGCTTGATCTCTCCGACATCCTCTCCAGAATCCAGTATAATTACAAGTGTTGAAAAGTGTGGGGGCCAGTACACACCCCTAACAAACTCCAGTAACAACTGCAAGTCGGAGATGGAACTACCGACCACACCTTACAGCACTCTTAGTACCAGAGTATAGTTCAGAAATCAGATCCATCAAGTTTTGGTAGCACCCCATGAAGTCTGAGAATCTTCCAGAGGGCATCCTGATTCACTAAATCAAATGCTTTGCAGAGATCAACATAGGCTGCGAGCAGCCCCTGTCGAAACACTCGTCTGTGTTTGGTGAGGACCCAAAGAGTAAGGATATGGTCAATTGTTGACCTCTTTGGTGTAAAGCCTGAATGCTCTGGGCACTGGTGCTCAAGCATATGGTGGCAAACCATATCAAGAATTATCCAAGCATAGACCTTGCCCAGCACTAAGAGCAGCATCACCCCTTGGTCACTGTTGCAGTCCTGGCGATCGTCCTTCCCATTTCAGAAAGGGACAACGCCCCTCTTCCTCTTCTAGTCAGTTGGGATGATGCCTGGGTTCAAAACAGAGTACAGAACTGCATGCAATGACACGAGTACAGCATTTACAACAGGCTTGAGAAGTTCATCATGGATGCCACAGTTCCAAGCACTTTACCCCCTTTCAACCGGTTCTCCGCAACCTGTTGTTCCACAAATGAAGGTGGTTGACAGTTGTTTGGAGGGTCAGCAATGGGGATAGTTACACCCCTAATGTCCAACTCAATAGCTGGTGGGTCAGCCTGGAACAGCCGCTCAAAGTAACTTGTCCAACGGGCCTTCACTTCGGACTCCTCTGTCAAGAGCCCACCACCCTCCGCTCTAACTGCCACACACCGAGGGATGGGTTTGGAGGAATGCAATGCAGAAATTCCTCTGTAAGCAGGACAAGAATCACTTGACCACAGGTGGTGCTCTACCCCTTCACAGATTCCGAGCACATTGGCCTCCTTGTCCAACCTCACCGCATGTACAGTTTTATGCTTCAACTCCCTGAGTAGCTCAGCTCCATGGTACCATTCTCTGTCATTCAGCTCTGCCATTAAGTCATTAAGCCGAGCCCTGCAACTCTGGTCAATGGTATCCAGTGTCCCTTGGGAAACAAAGTTCTTCTTTGCCTGATGGTGGGTTCCAAGACACCCACCGGCAACATCAAGGATGGTAGTCTTGAAGGCACTCCACAACTCTTCAGGATTC
>CM068954.1:18920772-18935516 GCA_035128595.1 Eptatretus atami
CCCAAAGGCTTTGCCGCATGCCCAAGTACAGCCAATCATAAAAGAGCACAACAGCCACTTCAAGGTTCCACAGCGCTTGGAGGTACAGACAGTTACACAGATCAAGGGAGTGAATCATTACTTCGGCACGTTCTCAGTGTTGATAATTTAATCAGTGCATGTAGATTATGCTTTTGCTTTGATTTGAGGAAGTCTAAGAGAGGTGGTAATATCACAAGTACTGTTCAAAAAGATATGCTAAAGCAAATAATTAATATCTTCCCAAATTTATGAGAGTGAAAAAATAGTAATTAGTTTGATGTATTTTGTGCTAATAATTCTGTATGGCCAATGGCAATGTCTCAATCTCTGCCTTATTGGTAAATTAGGTGGGTGGAAGAAAAGGATTATTGAAAAGGCTCTTGAGGAATATTGTTATTTCATCTCCCAAGGATTGAATGAGGAGAAGAAGGTATTATTTTGAAGTTTATTTGAGACCGATGTGATCTTCCATAATAGCAAAAGACCTTCCTTTTGCATGTGAGAAAGAAACCCCAAGAAAGATGGTAAGTGCATTATTCATAAAAAGTATTTAATATTCAAGCGTAAATCAACAGGAAAAGTTATTAACAAACTTCTATGATAAAGAGGGATATGTTTTAGCATCAAAGAACATTGAGACAATATTTAATCTGCTGGGATTGAGAGTAGCTAAATTCATAGAGTTTTAAAATTTTAAAACAAAGTCCTTGGATGGATTAAAGTATATTAATTCAATACAGATATTATGAGAGCAAATACAAAAGTAAAATTGGAGGGACTTTTATAAATTGCTGAATAACTGCCTGATTTGGAAAGACTACGGAAAATGTTAGAAACAGACAAAAATTAGATTCGCCAACATCTTTGGAAAAGTTCTAGATTGATAAATAACCAAGTTTTCGATGAGAGAAGAGGTTTTTTCAGAAGAAACCTTTCTGCCAATTCATATGAAAAAGGGAAAATATTGCTGGTATAAACCAATTTACATTGGAACAAGCATTTGATTTTAAAAATGTATGATTATTTGTATAATACATTAAAGAAAGGTAATGGTGTAAAATGTTTTCATTTGTTGTATATGGGACACTGATAGTTTTATTCCAGATATAAAAACTGATGATGTTTAAAAAGATATGAAGAAAAATATGGGAGTATAGATACAAGTAATTTTTGTAAAGAAGAGCGAGTTATTTTTCAAAAAAAGAATGAAAGGTTATTGGTAGTTTAAGGTATTTGGGTGGAAAGTAATGAAGTGAGTTTATTGGATTGAGAGCAAGGCATATGTTATAGTATATGGGAATGATTTCAGATTGATAAAAGGTAAAAGGGAATAAAGAAATATGTAATAGAAATCCAATAACTTTATGAAATTATTATAATTGTTGATGAATAAGAAAGAAAAGGAATATAGGAAAATAATACATAAGAAGTTATAAACATAAGATTATGGGAAGAAGTAAATAAAAAGGCATTAGGAGCCTTTTGATGCATAAGAGATTTATTTTAGAAATGGACATAGATTGTGTTTCCATTATGAGTATTGTATGATAGAGTGAATAGAATAGATTGCTGTTTATATGGACACAAGTTTAACTGATGGAACGATGGGTTAGGGTTTTTTAAGGGCTACCGCTGCGTTTCTTCACAATTATATAAATGTTCGAACCAAGTATTAAATCAACTAAAAGAGTGATAGAAATCTCCAGTCTTGGTTAATAAATGAAAACATAATGAATGCTGAAGAAATATCAAATAGTCTTTATTGAAAAATAACTCAAAACAAAGGTAAATAAAACAAATAACGCGAAATTCAATTTAAAACCATAAGTTAGAGGGATGTAAGACAATAATAAATATTCCTTGATGGACTTGAAAAATTTGAGGTATCAATTGAACAATGGAAAAAATTTACTACAATCTCAAATGCATATGCAACTCAGGAGGTCGTCAGATAGATCATTAAGAGAGTATACTCATTTCGTAATGCACAAAAGGGGTATCTTGAAGAATATAAAGATTCAATGTTTTATTTTTAAATATTTTAGAGGGGATATTGTTGCAAGAAAAATTAAACTATTGAAGGAATTTGGAATGACAAAGTCTTTATAGGATCCAATGAGTGAGCTAAACAATATGCATTGGTTATTTGAAAAAGAGTGTCCCTAGGTTACATGTTTCAGATATTTCTTCAGAATCACCTTTTAATTAAATCACATTATACTTTGCCTACTTGAACAAATCTTTATCTTGTTGCATTGGTTATTTGAAATAGAGTGCCCTAGGTAAAGGGGAGACAAATAATATACATTGGGCTAAAAAGGGGGTTATTTTTAGGGAAAAAAAAATGAATCGCTGACAAATCCCATTCATTTACATGGGGAAAAGTTGGAGCCAGAATCAGTATATCACCCTACTTATATATATATATATATATATCAGGATATACTCATTGAGTTTCAGATTGCCAGTTTCTCATTAATATATATTTTGATTGAATTGCGTACACAAACATACAATTTGAGAGCATGTTGCTTTTCACAGCACACCCAGTGCATCCACTTTCTTTGCTGGTACACCCAGGGCCTCTGTCTCGCCATTTCCGAGGCCAGATGCATCACCCCTTCCATCTGTTTGGGACAGGACAGTCATCCAGCACCACCCGGAAGGGACCTCGTTTCACCGGAGGAGGACCGCCATCTGCTGGCATTTTTTTTGAACAATCACCCCACCCTGTCACACACCTTGATGTGGTTTTACAGAATGAAGTGTTTTGTGGTGGCTCGAGTGCAAATTATTGCCCATCACCCTCCTAGAGAAGTAAACCAACTGCAGCAGAACATCCGCAGATGCCAGTTCTGCGACCAGATATGGAATGCCGTTGGCTCATAATGCTCCTCCACCCTTTGTCAGGTGTTGTATTTTAATCCTGCTGTGTCCATGTCTATACATGTTCACATTGGGGACCGATGGGGAGAGGCCGGTTTTCATCGCGACATCTAACGATTGACCAGAGTTAGTATGGGTTTTACATTGTGACCATTAGGCAAAGTTCGCAGACCGATCTCGGCTTAACTGAATGACATAAAAATGAAAAATCAAATCATTACGTGACAACTGGCAAAACGGAACAGCAGCTATCCGTCGAGAACCATACCTCACCAGGCCTAAATAGTTTAACATTTTCTATGCACTAATAGGTCGGATCTTGATTCCGGACCTAACCAAAATCTAATGGCTTGTGTTCTTGTCACATAACAATCTCTCCACCTCGTTTTGTCACAAGGTTGTCACAACTTTTAGAGATACCATGCCTATACATAGTTTTTGGGCCCACTCTTCAATGATGTAGAATCAGGTTAAAAATTAAATAACTCTCGCTATCCGATCTGCTGATTCGGATTCTTCACCAAATTGAATTTCTTCCTAGTGCACTCCCACCTGTCCACCAAGTTCTATGTGAATCCATTATAACCTTTTGAGATATTGTGCTATATATCGTTTTTGGCATGATCCTCTCAATGGGAGAATCACTTAAAAAAATCTCCGATCCGGATGTGGAATTTCGGATCTTCACCATAATTTTGTGGTGGCCCGTCCGTGGCCGTTCACCTACACATACAAAATTTCCAACGATTGTTTTGAAAAACTGTGGTCAAAAATCGCTCTGTTGACAGACAACACAAACAGACATACAAACAGGCAGGAGACAAACGACTACAGACCAACATACTTGACCAAAAAAAACATTTCGCCAAGTAACCGACAACACCAAAGAAAGGAGCTTCCTTTGACAATCAACAGGAAAAGGAATATCTGCTGATGAATGAAAACAGAGGATTAGAAACGGGCACTACTGGATGCGGCCATACTTAAGCCACAAAATGTCTGATCCACAAGAAATATCAGGCCTCCATACATGTTTTGGAACATCATGCATATATATCGTTATTTGGCCCCGATCTACTCAGTGGTGAAGAATCACTTTTGAAATTAAATAAATTCCGTATCCAGATCCGGATTCGGGATCTTCACATAATCAAATCAAGTTCGTCCTGGTCTGCACACCCACCTGTCACAAAGTTTCATCCAATTCGGTCCTCAACTTTTTCTGAGATATCATGACTATATATTCGTTTAGCCCTACGTATCCCTCAATGGTGAAGAATCACTTAATAAAAAAATTGTCACATTTCAGAATTCGGATCTTCACCAAAATTGAAGCAATTCTCCTTTTCTCACACACACAATGTGTCCAACCAAGTTTCGTCAAATCTCGTCAACAACTATTTGAGATATCGTGCTATCATATCGGTTTCGCCTATCTCTCAATGGTGAAGAATCATTATTTTAAATTCTAGTCGTCGATCCGGATACAGACTTCCACCAAATCCAATCAGTTATCGTTCTATTCACAACCCAACCTGCCCACCAGATTTTATGCAGATCTATTTTTGTTTGTTGTTTTGGTAATACCTTGTTGAGGGTCGCATGAAGAGCTACACACAAACGCACAGCAAGGAGGGGCATGGAGACAAGAGGGGGGGGGGGAGGAGAGGAAGGGACACAAAACAGTGGGGAACAGAGACATGAGATCTGATGGGATAGGAGAGGTGATGGGGCGGGAACATGCGGTATACAAGATGGACACAAACAGGAACTTCAGAAAGGAAAGCCAGGGAATTTGAATATAGGTGGGTTTGGGCGTGGATAACGGGGGTAGAAAAGATTGAGGTTTGGATGGGGAGAGATAGAGGTGATGGTGAACTACTGTTTGAAGGCCTGGAGGGATAATGGGATTGAATAGAGTGTGGAGTTTATTCACAAGGTTGGGAAAAGAGAGAATGAAAGGAATGAAGGTGAGCAGTGATTCCGTGATTTTGGTAGTTTACTAGAAGGGGAGTTGTTGGTGGACCTTGAGCGCCCTTGCGGAAAGTGGGGACATATCGCAGACAGAGCAGACTGGGGAGACCGGAAGAGGAGACGTATAAAGAAGACAAAGACACCGACCTGCTGGCGTGAGAGAGTGAGAGGCCCAAGGACTCAGCCTCATTTGCGGTGAGATGCCAATGCATCCGAAATGACTGGTTATCCACAGCGTGAAGCGAGAAAGGTAGAACAGAGCACGCCCAGAAACAGAAAGTACATCAACTAAAGCAGAACAAAAAAAGCAAAGAAGTAATATACAATAAGAATAAGATCAGGCAAAATATTATAAGGACAGAAGTCAGGTGGAAGAGGAGAGGACCTTTGCACGATGGAAGGATTCCCAGTCGGTGACTGGCTTTGAAGGCCAGGTTGAAATTTGGTTTTCCCACGAAAGATCATGGCAGATAGTGAATCCTTCGTTGTTGCAGACAATAGGCGAGCAATTCTGGTAACCGTGTTTCTCTTTTCCTCTTGACACACATTTCAGAGTTCTGGAGAGAACTTAACTGGACGACGGGATAAACTATTTTCACTTGGAGACCTGCCTTATTCTCTCTTCCTTGAAGTCAATTGGCCAACATTGGAGACATTGGAGAATTTTAAAGACGAAAAGGAAGAGTGGTACGCTGTAAGATGGAGATACTGCAGCACATTTTACGACAAGTAACGGCATATATGAGTGGGAAGACAAACGGATACCATCAATGCTGAGATCGTTTGCGAGAGTGACACAGACATACAAGCATCAATGGTCAATTTATGATTCGCACCAAGGAAATGGGAGAACGTACCCATTACTCGGAGCTGGTTCAAAGTCGTTGAAACACACACATGGAAATCCAAAGAGGCCGGTCAGGTATGCATTGTGCTCGCCACCAAAATGAACATCCGCAGTCAAGAGGAATGGCGAGTCCTTTTCGGATTGGAATTGATAAGCAGTCTTTACGTAAATTGGAGAAACCCCCTGAACGTGTGAATTGGAGGGTAAATCTCCGAGGAAATGCGACTCCGCGGATCGGTTTAGTCATGTTGAGTACATGAACGATCGCATCAACGCAGATTGCTGACGGAGGCCTTGAATATAGCTTCATCAATGGAAATTTGGTGGAAAAGACACGCATTGGATCTCCAGAACATTACCAGAGTTAGTGTGAGATCAGGGAGCAGTAAAACAGATGATGAGTATTTGAATAGCACCAGACCCCCCGGGCCTTTATTCTTTTGAAGAGGGGTCCACAAAATGTGATCACCTGTCTAGACGGACCGGCTTCATAATTCAAGCTAGCGAGTGTTCAGCTAGAAATGTGGACTGCCTAAAAAGTGGCAAAAGGGTCACTTTGCAAGAGTCTGTCGTTTCAAAACCCAAAGCTTTCCCCAGACAAGTACAGCTCTCCACAGTGGAATGAGAAAAAGCGTCTCAATACAAAGACATATCAGTTAGAGGAGGAAAATGAAGAGGACGCCATACAGTGTTTTTTCATAAATCGAGCAACCAAGCAAAATCCACCACCACTTGGTTGTGAGGCGTTGGAGGTACAAGGCAGAGAAGTACAGATGCAAATAGATACAGGGTCTTCGGTTATCACTGATTAGCGAGGCTACATTCCAGAAAGTGGAAGGCAGACAACCCAAACAGACCCAATCTTTCCCACAGTCAGACCACACTACACACAATATACTGCGGAACCTATGGGATATGTGTGGGAGAATGCAGGTCGCTGCAAGGGTAGGGCCACACACAAAGCAGAGTTTGACCTTAATGATGGTGATGAGATTCGGGCCCAGTCTGCTTGGACGGGATGGCTCCGAGAATCCGGTTGAATTGGCAGGAGGTGAACCAAACCTCAATCCAGTGATCAATTGAGAAAACTCCTTAAGGACTATGTGAGACCTTTTCACCGGAGCTGGGAAAAACTGAAAGGTTCGGAGGTTGAGCTAGATATTGACCCAAATGCAATTCATAAGTTTGTGAAAGCATGGCCCGCGTACCCATTTATCGCTGGAGAGGGAAGAATAGATAGGAGTTGAGATCGGTTTCTTAAAGCTGGAGCCATAGGAACTTGTACAATTTTCTGATATGGGCAGCTCAGATCGCCCGGTTATGAAAGGAGATGGCTTCGGTTCGGATATGCAGAGTCACTCCAACGTTACAGTCAATCCAGCAGCCGCCTCTCAGACACTTACCCCATTCCACACACTTGATGAGTTGTTTCCGCAAAACTTTCAGTGGGGGAAACTCTTCACAAAGCTAGACATTGAAGCACGTCTTCCAGCAGTTGGTTTTGTCGAAAACTTACGTGATTTGCACAATAACACACATAGCGGGCATTTTTCAGATGTACACACGGGGGGTTTTACCATTTGGTGTTGTCAACGGCGCACTTGTGTTCCATCGCACAATGCGAAAATTTGCTGGAGCGGATTCCAGGAGTTGGGTCTACTTGATGATTTGTTAGTAATGGGAAATTCCGTGCGCCCATCTTATTGCAAACTTAGAGTGTCTTGAAGAAGTTGCAAGATGCCCGGGGATTGCGATCTACAATGAATAAATAGTTTTCTCGCATGTTGCAGTCATACCTCGGCCACAAGTTAACCAATGAGACGGGATCTCTACAGCCGACAGATGTGAAGGTCAGGGCGAATCACCGAGGCACCTGCACCAATAATATAAAAGACGGAGTCCCCTTAGGGCTACTGAACCTACTATGGCAAGTTTTTGCCGATTTAGTTTCTGCACTTAGAGCCTCCACTTGCCTACTATTGAAGGAGGTCGGGTGGCCAATGGAAGAAGGATCAACAAGGAGCCATTCCGGAAAGCAAAGTGCTATTGCTAAAATCCACACAATCCTGACTCATTACGAATGATCACAAGGTAAACTAGGTGGGGTCACGTGGATACCAGTCCCATAGGATGTCGCGAGCAGTGCTGGCGCACATAATGCCAGATGGGACAGAGAGCCCGTAATCGGGCTATACTTCGTGCACATTGAAACAGCACGAGCGCAGATACTCTCCAGGTCGATTAAGGAAGGCCTCGCAGTTAATTTTTTGGAGTATAAATTCCACATTTATCTGGAATGGCCCGTGCCTTTCAAATAAATAACAGACCACAACCCTTGCTAGGGTTATTTAATGAAAAGCGGGGCTATTCCACCAATGGTTATCACCTCGAGTTCAGCGTTTGGGCCATTTAACCCTTGCAGCCTACAATTTCATTCATACTTGTATACAAACCTGGCATTGACCAATTGCCCAAATGCCGACGGTGCTAGCCATTCCTTCCACGTGCAAATGTGGCCGGAAGCTCAAATTCCGGAAGAAGTGACTCTCTGATGGGGACACGATGCGGGTCACCGATCACCCCTATTGCATGTACGCTAATGATAGGCAGGGACCTATGCTTTCATCTGCGTTCGTTCGAGTACTCTTCGCGGGGTTGGGCCACGGCACATGCCCCAGGAAGGTTTCAAACCATATCGCTGAGTCAGTAAGAGGAACTGCAGTGTTCACTGAGTTGTGCACAAACACCACTGCAGGAAAGCAGGAACTGAGTGGTTCTGTGTGCTATGAGGAGCACGCATACGTTGGTATGCCACCCCATACCAACGTCATATGGTTGACATGGTTGCACCAGGGACCACCCAGGTATTGTAAGGATGAAGGCCTTTGTGGCACGAAGCTAACATGTTAGGGCCACGGAATGGATATTGATGCGGCAACAGAGTTAGAAGGATATTCATGAATGTCAGGACGTTCCAGAAAACTTTCCTTCTTAAAGCACCACTGGCATCCTTGGAGATACCCTAGGTCAAACATGGTCATGCATACATGTAGACTATGCAGTCCAGTCGAAGAAAAGATGCTATTCATTCTGGTGCAATGCATACTCAAAGTGATGAAGTTATATGTCACTTCGAAAATGATGAGTTGAAGTCATATTGACAAAATGGCAAGAAGCGTTTGCTGCAACACGGCTACCTCAAACTCTTTGTGTCAGACAATGCGGCTAGTGTTTCACAGCGTAAGAATTTGAAAATTTCATGAAAATGAACGGAGTTTCGACATGTCAGGAGTGCTCCATACCATCCAGCGACAAACGGGTTGGCGAAACGTGCCGTGCAACTGTGAAATCGGCACTGCGTAAAATGAGTGGTCCCTTGCCACCGTGTGTTCGCAATTCTCTCTTGAGTTATCGCCACAACACCGCAGTCCCACAATGACACCAAAACACCGACAGAGACTGCTCATTGAACAGGAAACTCCGTACACGTATAAACACGCGTTGTACCCAACATCACCACATGGTTTGAGCATAAAACAGCTGTCACAAAAATATTAAGCTCATTGATTCACGGACAATTCAGGAGGTTTGAAATTGGACAATTACGTTTTCCAGTTCAAAATTACAGCTCAGGCAGCAATGAGTACCGGTTACATCGCCAAGCGAATTGGGTTCTGTTTCATATACTGGGAAGTGTCAACTGGAGGCATGCAGCAGATGTTGGACAGCGGATCAGACACCGAGCTTCAAGATTGTCTCGAAGTCTCAGCGATGTGATTTCAGCAGAGTGGAGGAAGCCCTGAACATTCCAGAGCGGAGTTTGAACACAGTACCTAGTGGAGCAACGTTGAGCTCGGATGACATTGAGGGCCCCAAGTCGACATTGTTCCGGAGACCCGCTCAGGTTAGGCGTCTTACCCACAAAAAGATTGAAAACCGAAACAACCAGTATTGCTGTGGCTGTAAAAATAATTAAAGGCCAAGCATGCAATGTACAAAGACTGAGTATTCATTTGCTCTCATTGACTATTTGTGTACTACATGAGTACGTAAGCATGGAATTTTTGGAGATTTAGGATTACAAATTGTTCTTGGGGAGGTTTAAATGGGTGTTAATTTGTCTGAGGAGAGGGATGTGTGATGTATTGCTATGTTGCGTCTGTACATGCGTGGACAGGCCTGTGTGTCGATGGTCGGATGAAAAGCTTGTTGGACAATGGCGGCGTTTCTGGTAACCCGTGTTTCTCTTTGCCTCTTGACACACATTTCGGTCTGGGAGAACTGAACCAAACTAAACAACAGGATACTATGAATAACTAGCTTATACTATGTGAGGACTCTTCTGGGACTCCTGAAAACCCATAACAGTATGATCGACTCCCATGCTAAATAAAGTTTTGAAAACTAAAACATTTAGGTCATGCGGTTCGGCAGTTCATCTTGATTTAGCTAAAACCTTTTTAAATATCGACATTTCATCCCCTTTAGACCCTCGAGATTCCAAAATAAAATGAGGAGTCATTATCGAATTTATAGTCTACATGGGGACTCAATGACAACCCTCAAGTTTCATTAAAATTAGTGGAGCATTTCAGAGAAAACCAATGTTTAAAGATTTTCCTTTCCAATCAATGGGTGCCAAACCAAGTGACCGATGAATCATCGTCATCACACCAGATGCACCAAAGGTAGTTGATCATATCTGGGAAGTATGGCATTGCTAATTTAAGTGTGGTTTCAGAGAAATAATATTATTTTAATATTTAACTTAATATCAATGTGGTTGCCCACCCACATGACCGATGGCGTTTCAGTTATCAAACTATTTATCCCCCGTGCCGAGTCGATGACGTACTTCAAGTTTAACATTGATAGGTTAAGCGTGGGCTGCTTGGCCCCGGATATAACTGCTCACAGTTATAAAAGCATGTTTGAAGCACTGTACTGCCTGCCAAAAAGGATCGAGCATGACAAACAATGCTAAAGGCAATGGCAAACCACCGGTGGAACATGTGCCCAGAAACTGGTTTGGCAACACCAACACCTGTGCAGAAGTATGGTAATCAAAATAAATTAAATAAACTACAAAGAGAGTGTGTCTGATATCATGAATACACTCCATGACCAAGTGATGTACCCGTTGATCATTAGTAATAAGCATTAAACCAATTTTGTTTTTGAGGCTCATCTGACGTTATAACAGGAAATATTTGGAAAAGCCCAAACTTGTTTTCATTGATGTTCCACCCAATCACTGATGGAGGTCTTCTGTCCCTAGTGGACAATGTCTGTGGAACAATTACTTTTCTCAACCAATGTTGAGAAAGCCGTGCCAACCACCGTGGAAAGAATTTGAAACTAAGTTTCTGCACGAGCCCTGATATTGAGAACATCCATTGAGAAGGGCTCCGGCCGAAACATCGCTTCACGCTTTCCCATGATGGTCAGCATACCTCTCTTAGCAGTTGGTGAGAATTCAGTCTATTCTAAGCTGACGCAGACCGACTACTCGTCTTTACAAAACTAATTTCCTATTCAATGTCAGCAGAATGCTCATTCACGACCTGCTGATGGTGAGTGGTGGACCCTTGAACCCACATATGGTGGAGGTAAAGCCATCGGCTTGAAAACTCATGGCTTGCCCTTTCTTTACTTGTTTAAACTACATAGTCAGAGAACACCTTACCCTAACGCAGTTTTGAGAAAAAGGACAAATAGATAAATAGATGAAGGCCTCCATATAGCCCAGACATCGATTTTCGTGGCACACATCTTAGAACTATTGCAAACTTGACTGTCAGGAAGGTATGGGAGTGCGTTGCTGAATCCACTTTCCCCTGGTATCCAGGGGCCTCTGTCTGACCATCCCCCAGGTAGATGCCTGGCCCATCCCATGAGATGGCGATTAACCTGCTGCAACAATGAGGAACTGGTCAGCCCGTTGGCTCTCCCTCATGAGACTCCCTCGCTGAGACAATCTGGTGAGCAGGATCTGCATCAGTAAATGAAGCCACATGTCCATACAAGCCGCAGCTGATGCTCACGGACTACCGAGGTAACAACTCTCATCTGAGTCTCTCTCAGGAACTGCGAGTTGGACACCAAAGTTTGACCAGCAATAGCGAAGGATTCTCTGAAGTAGTTAAGTCTCTGTCTCAGCATCCCTGGTCAGCTTCCAAGTCTCACATCCATAGAGCAAGACTGGAAGCACCAGGGACTTAAAGACTCAGACTTTTGTCCTCCTGCATCGGTACCGACAGTGCCACACCCCATGATCCAGTGAATCCATGACTCCCCAGGCTCAACCCAGACCTAGACTTTGACCTCTGGCTCACAACATGCTGAGACAATGAATATCACTGCTAAGGTAAGTGAATCTCTCAGTGGAAATCAAAAATCCTCACCACAACAGGTACAGACAAGATAGCAGCATCCAATTTCATTGAAACCCTGCATCTTAGTTTTGACCCTGGGAAACCGTAATCCCACACCTCGACTCATCATTCAGCACCTTGAGGGCCCCCATAAGGATATCCAGGTCAACGCAAAAAGGCATGAATCATCTGTGAAATCAAGGTCAGAGATCTTGACATTCCCAAACGATGCACTGCAGCTTGATCTCTCCGACATCCTCTCCAGAATCCAGTTATATTTACAAGTGTTGAAAAGTGTGGGGGCCAGTACACACCCCTAACAACTCCAGTAACAACTGCAAGTCGGAGATGGAACTACCGACCACACTTACAGCACTCTTATACCAGAGTATAGTTTCAGAAATCAGATCCATCAAGTTTGGTAGAACCCATGAAGTCTGAGAATCTTCCAGAGGCGCATCCTGATTCACTAAATCAAATGCTTTGCAGAGATCAACTAGGCTGCGAGCAGCCCCTGTCGAAACACTCGTCTGTGTTTGGTGAGGACCCAAAGAGTAAGGATATGGTCCAATTGTTGACCTCTTTGGTGTAAAGCCTGAATTCTGGGCACTGGTGCTCAAGCATATGGTGGCAACCATATCAAGAATTATCCAAGCATAGACCTTGACGCACTCGCAGCAGAGCAATCACCCCTGGTCATCTTTGCATGTTCTGGGCGATCGTCCTTCCCATTTCAGAAAGGGACAACGCCCCTCTTCCTCTTCTAGTCAGTTGGGATGATGCCTGGGTTCAAAACAGAGTACAGAACTGCATGCAATGACACGAGTACAGCATTTACAACAGGCTTGAGAAGTTCATCATGGAGCCACAGTTCCAAGCACTTTACCCTTTCAACCGGTTTCTCCGCAACCTGTTGCTTCACAAATGAAGGTGCGTTGACAGTTGTTTGGAGGGTCAGCAATGGGGATGTTACACCCCTAATGTCCAACTCAATAGTGGTGGGTCAGCCTGGAACAGCCGCTCAAGTAACTTGTCCAACGGCCTTCACTTCGGACTCCTCTGTCAGAAGGCCCACCACCCTCCGCTCAACTGCCACACACGAGGATGGGTTTGGAGGAATGCCAATGCAGAAATTCCTCTGTAAGCAGGCAAGAATCACTTGACCACAGGTGGTGCTCTACCCCTTCACAGATTCCGAGCACATTGGCCTCCTTGTCCAACCTCACCGCATGTACAGTTTTATGCTCAACTCCCTGAGTAGCTCAGCTCCATTGGTACCATTCTCTGTCATTTCAGCTCTGCCATTAAGTTATTAAGCGAGCCCTGCAACTTGGTCAAGTGGTATCCAGTGTCCCTTGGGAAACAAAAGTTCTTCTTTGCCTGATGGTGGGTTCCAAGACACCCACCGGCAACATCAAGGATGGTAGTCTTGAAGGCACTCCACAACTCTTCAGGATTCCACAAAACACCCAGATCTCCAAATCCCCACTCAGCCTGTTCGCAAACTCCTCAGCTACCCTCTCATCCTTGAGCTTGTCAACATCCAGCCTAGGTTGGGATGATACCATTCTCCTGGATTTAAGCTGCAACTTTGAGTTGCTACAACAAGCCTGTGGTTGGTATTGAGGAACTGAGCACTCAGCTGACCCTTCAGTTCTGAATCATCCTCCAGCGACCAACAATGGCACATGGTCATATCCTTTGCCACACCACCGCATTGGATACCAAGTCCAGCAATGAGGCTGTGGGCAATGAAACCATGAACCAACCACCCTAAGTCAACAACTTCTTTACAAAGTCAAGAAACTTAGTGCCATTCTGGTTCACAGTTCCAGACAAATGGGGACCAACACATGTCTCCAGTCGATGCATTGAAATCCCCAAGACTAGAAGTGCATCTCGTCTGGTGGCACTCATCAACCAGAGACTCGAGCGAGGCATAGAATGCGTCCTTCGCGGTGAGATCACTCGCCACAGTCACAGCAGAGACCAGGGGATGACACCCCAGAGAGTGACGAATCCTCAGTCTCATAATCAGCCTCATTGACCGGTGTTACTTCAATTACCAATGGGAGTAAGCTTATTGGATACAGCTTAAGTTAAACTCCTTGGGTGTTGGTAACTATCAGAGCAACCAGCACCAGTAGATAGGTTAACACCCCACCATAATCTCACCACTATCTGGTCTCCGAACCTTTAGAGAGTGATGCAATACCATGCTCAACACACTGGAGCACAGATGATAGCAGAGGCAGGTGATCATTCTCTCTTCAGGAGAGGACATTCCAGGAACCACTCTGGAAGGAACTGTCCTCAGGTTACCCGAGGGCCTTCATCTGGTGGAATCTACTCAGCATTGCAATCCGACCCAAGGAAAGGTTACCCATGTTTTCCTCCTATCATCACAATAAATGGCGGTCCCAAAGGCTTGCCGCATGCCCAGTACGACCAATCATAAAAGAGCACAACAGCCACTTCCAAGGTTCCACAGCGCTTGGAGGTACAGACAGTTACACAGATCAAGGATGGAATCATTACTTCGGCACGTTCTCAGTGTTGATAAAGAACATTACATTACATTGACTGGCGCTACTCACAGAACCTCAATAGCTCCAACAATGCGATCTACACAAAAAGCCAGG
>CM068954.1:18965327-18981307 GCA_035128595.1 Eptatretus atami
GCACATCAATGTTAAAGTTTTTGGTGCAAGTTATTTAGAAGCTTGCCATTCATTTAATATGTGTACTAGGTATAGGATGCTGATATTTGGCATGGAGGTTCCTTTGGGGTATATTATTGGTGTAGTGAAGTTGAAAATGAAAAATAATTTCAAGTTTTTTTTAATTTTTGACCTGTTTTGAACTTAACTTTTTTGTAGCACATCAACGTTAAAGTTTTTTCCTTTCTAATGTTTTTATCTACCACACTATTTTTTACTGATTACAATATACAAATACATATATTGCTTTAAAATTATTTGGATCAGACTTCACTGCAATGCTATATAAAAAATATTATTAGACTAGTCTTTTAAAAACGATAAATGTATAAACAGGCAGCATTGGTGTCTTTGACACCAACTCTCTGGTTCATTTTGTCTTCTGAACACACACACACACACACACACACACACACCCGACCTCCGTGGGTGCTGTCGATGCACCGCTTCGTTTTCAGCCGCTGCCGACTCTTAATACATTGCAGAAACTATTAGCGTATCTATATTAATATTTTGTCATCAAAGCAAATCGCACAAAATGGGAAAAAGTAAACTGCTTACGTAATTTCTGGAAGAAAAAAAAGGACCCTGTCGACTCCATCGTCATGGATTGTAAAAGCAGGTGTTGCATCAAATGAGGTTCCACTTTCTGCACATTCCTTCATCTTTTCTTCACCAAATATAATTGTCTGAACAGGAGAAAAAGTTTAAGTTTAATGCTTTTGGCTAAACAAATACACTTTGTTATAAATATCGCAAATTTGTTAAAATTTTCAGATTTCACTCCAGATTTTGACAGTCCATCAGATACGATTTTCAAATCAGATATAATATTTCGATTATATACTTTAATTAGTCCATGAGAGTAGATAGTGTTTCCAAATAAGGCCGTTAATTATCTTCAAAAGAAGGCTGGTGCTTGGCTTAGGGGTTAGGGTGGCTGGCTTGGGATCTTAGAGTCCTGAGTTTGAGCCCTGTTAGCTGTTGAATTAACACCAGGTGGGGTTGATTCAGCCTGTCATCCTTCTGAGGTTGGTGAAACGAGTACCAGTGTACTGGAAAAGGGGTACAGCATCAGCAGCACATCTGTGCCCCAACAAAATGACAGCTACCTTTTAAAGCTTTTAAAAGAAAACAAGTATGTAAAAGTCACTGTCAGACAGTTTTTAAAATTCCGCCGTTAGCCACACCCATTTAGGTATGATTGGCTCTTGGGCAATTGTGTCGCCACAGGCACGCCCCCACCAAACTAATTGAGAGGTGTGGTCCTGCCCACCCCTCTTGGCCCTTCATTGTCTAAGCCAGGTAGCCAAGTAAACAGCTATGCTTACTTTGAAATACTGTACTTGTTTTGTGGAATATTATGAAGTTGTGAAAAATTTGAGTCGTCATGTGGCTTCCCACTGTAAAATGCAGGAGGTTCGTGTTTAAACCAGGTCCTGAGCTTTAAACAATTTTGAGTTTGGCTCTCTGATAAGAAGAAGAATTACAAATGGCCGCTTTTGGTCTGTCAGATTTTTTTAGGTAAGCGATGCTGTCCAAGAGCTTCATGAATGTTGTTGGATGTGAAATCCTCCGCAGATGACTGGTAGTCACGTTGTTGATTTATAAGTTTGTATCTTGGTAGATTTTCAGAGGATTTGTGTTGTATTAAACCTATTGGGTGTCCGTGCTGTCCCTAACCATCTACCGACTACCTGATATTCAAATATAATCACATATACGAGGCTATACTGCTGTATTCAATGGAAAATATGTCCTGTGATCGTTTGACCTTACATAAAGCCCACCATTGACAAACAAGAATCAGACCATGATTTGATGGATGATGATAATTGGCAGGCTTCATGTTGGCCTAACGGTTATGGTGGCTGGCTTAAGATCTTTGGGTCTTGAGTTCAAGCCCCAGTCTCACCATCAAATTAACACCAGGTGGGTTGACTCAGCATGTCATCCCTCGAAAGTCGGCAAAATGAGCACACTTACAGGTGTCAGGGGGAACTGCATCAGTGGCACAGCCACGCCCCCCAGAAAATGATGAAGCCAAGCAGCCACAGACTCATACGAATAGATTTATAAATGGTAAGGTGGTAAGACACCAATTGAACTAAGTGTACCCGATGGGGACAAATCCTGGAAGGAAGTTCAGATCTGTGGTGACGTCATTAATCCGGTGAAACAAACAAGACCTAACTTGGTCTATAAACGCAAGAGGGCGCCACCTTCACGTTCAAAATTCATTTCCATTGTGGCATTTTCTGAATTTCATGGAATTCCAATCAGTAAGTCCTCATGATCGTCCCGGTCGGACTCAAATCGCAAGACGTGAACTGAAGTTATGGGAACTCATGTATTTGGTAAATGAGGACACCTTGTGTGGGACAACTCATTGAAACAATGGAAGACCATATTGAACTTATTATAATCCTTTTACTGGAACGAAACGAGCATATCGTGGGATCGACTCGGCTCCACGGGTTTAATGTTGATTTTAAACTTCAAAGTAATTTTAACAAAAGTGCCATTTTCATCAGCTCGCTGTAACTCACCCAACTTCTCGTGTGACGGTTTGCCGCGGGGTCACGAAGTGGGGCAAAAGCAAACGTTTATGCCCTCGATGGTGAAAGTGACGGCAGAATGTCGAAACTTCTTGTGAATCGAGAACAGGTACTTCAAAGTGGGTATTGAGGAGGAGGTTGGGGTTGGAGGGTTATTTTTACTTTGAGAAGCACAGTGTCGCTTCTGTGTTCAGGAGCAGCGACTTCAACACCACAACAACTCTGCGTTTCCAGGAAACGCAGCATATCCATCATGCGTGAAAAACGACGAGCAGACAACGAGGCCGATGCCCTCCTTTACCTCGCCAAGACCCTTTCAGGGTGTGGCTCACAGGATCACACTGAATTCGATTCACGGTAAGATCAACATCTGCTCACACCCAGATGTCTCCACACTCACTCATGAAGTTTGATCAATAAATGACAAATTTTCTGGAAATTCCCTGTAGGAATCTCTACATATTGGGCACCCATAACAGCCCATTCGTTATTCGCATCGGTTGATCTCCTGGAAACGAAAACACTTTTTGACATCATTGTCCAGGAATTTTCTTGTACATAATGTGACTTGAGGCTTCCATTGCAGGTGGCGCTTTCCAAGCACTTCTGAAAGTCCTTGCGACCTTCTCAATACCCTCGTATGGATAACCCTCAATATTCAGTTGCACATAGTCCATCCATTGATTCGTGTGCAGTACCTGGTGGCTGGTTGGATCATTTATGGAGGTGTGGCTGTACTGCTGATGCAGTTCCCCCTGCAGGTCATAGCAGACATTTTTCCTTTCTTCAGGGTGCCGGCGTTAACTCACTGACTCTTTAGCGAAAGACATCTTTAGCGGACTTTTAAGTCCACGGGCTATTGTTAGCAGATGGGACACCCGGCTTAACTTCGCATTCGATGAATGTCGACCACACTCACTCACATCCTGCCTCCAAAGCACCGTGTTGACTGTTTCTCATCGGGTTGGGAATCGAACCGAGATTCATAATCATCATCTCTGCAGTTTAGAGCGTTGTTGCCGCCGAAGCATGGAGAAGGCTACAGCCCTGGTCTGGTCGCCACTCCGATCAAAGAAGTCAGGACAGGAATTTGGAATTTGTTTAGGGTGCCGGCGATAGCTCACCTTCGCGAAGGACACTGTGGGATCTTTAACGTCCACCAACTATTACCGGCAGATGGAACACCCAGTTCAACGTCCATCCGAGAGACGGCACACACATTGATGAATCACCCTACCTGTGAAACACCGGGATGCCAGTTTATACTTGGGTCAGGATTCGTACCCAAGCTAGACAGCTTAGAGGTGAGTATGTGTTCCTCTAAATTAACTCAGATGAGACGGCTAAAAGGTGAGTGCGCTACCTGCACAGTCATAATGAATTAATGAAGAATACTATATTATTACTTGGAAATTATCATAAGCTGCTGCAAATGATTATGGGTTGAGACCGAGCAGAAATAATAGAAGAAAAACACAAGGAAAGTGAAATCCAAGAAAAGAAAATCTGCCTAATAACCTCCCAATATCACACCTTTATGTCTACCCTCCACTGGAATACAATGACACAACATAACAACAGATCATGATCTCGCCACAGGCTCGGGGAAGATGGCAGAACCACTGATAGTCTGACAGAAGGTAGATGTGTGTGTGTGTGTGTGTGTTTGTGTGTTGTCACAAGTCAAATCCCTCTTCATTGTGGTAATCAGGTGTACCGAAAGGTACTTACCACTGACCGGCTGAAGGAGCTATGGCATTGCAGGGAAAGACCAATATGGGTGCAAGCAGTGCCACACCACATGGCTCAACTATTGGATGCTCACCCGTGGAGAGTTTGCAAACCTCTCAAAGTACGAATAAGACGATTTGCACTCAAAATGAAGCAAAGTTTTCCAGCTCGGTTTATGGGTTCATGGACCCAATCATGCTGGAAGCTGAACTTTGTCTCCTCTTCAAATAGGTCGCGTGATTGTGAAGACAGCAGCAAAGCAACAGAATTGGACAGGTGTGTGTATGTCAATGATAGGATTGACGGAATGGATGAGAGAACAAATTGATGAACACAAAATACCAAAAACACACAAGTGGCCTCATGGTTGGAGGAGGTAGAGAAACATGTAAAAAGGAGAATTGTTTATTCGAAAAGAAAAGTTTGAATCAACAATCCGAAGGTAATTCTAAACAATCCGGAGACACGTGATTATTTGAAACAGCTTCAAACAATACGTTATTGTCACAATTGACAAAGCAAATGATAATATCACATTTGTACGCAAAACATTCTACATTCAAATACTTTTGGAAGAATTGGGCTTACAGACTGGACTTTCAAAGACTTCCAAAATAAATAATAATACTTTTGGAAACCTTGGCAGTGATCAGACAATCACAGGTCAACAACACTTCATTCTCGTTATATTTTACCTCTGATATAATTCAATGAGAAGATTGGCTTTTTAACTTACAAACCAATATTCTGTGATCGAGACGTCGATCCACACTTATTTTTATGCCTCATATCTTGTTCACTGAATGGTTGTCCTTCCCAACTTCTTGACACTGCTAATTGACGCATGGCAGTTGAGATGATTGCCTGATGCGAGACAGACATGGTGAGATTCCTGCGAGTTATTTTTAAGGCCTGGATAGTTTTTGAAACAATATTGTGACTCAAGGGGAGGTGGTGGTCCCCCTGGGAGGGACAATGGAGATGTTGCTTGTTGGACGAGAAGTAGATGGGATACTTGTGCACCTGAGTGAGCTGGTTGTGTAGGAAGCAGGAGAGTTTTGCTTCACGTATTTTCCATAATGAACCTATCCTCTGTTTATCCCCTTCAGAGTATGCCGAAAAGGGCTGAGTAACGAATGTCCTGGTGTAGCTTAGACTTTGTCGGTTCCGGTTCTTTCTTTTTTTCGAGTGGGTGAGCATGAGTGGCACCAGCTTTTCAAGGCAGCATTGTGGTGCCCATCTCAGTTTTCCTGGAGGTACCTACGGGTGAACTCCGAAGTGTGAACTGGTGGAACAGGCAAATACAATGTAGACCAGACCAGGTGGGACAGACAAATTACGAGGGCCATTCGGAAGGTTTTCTACCCTATTTCTTGATATGTAAAGGCCCAACCGATTTTCCCGATCAAAGTACTCATGATGTTACGTGTTCATATATAAACAGCCTATTGTTCATGTTCGCAGGACTTGTTTACAAGTGTCAACTTGAACCAATCATGAGAGTTCTGAAAAAAGGAGAACACTAAAGCCCACCTGTTTCCAGGTTACCAGCTTTTCCTTCTGTTATTGAGAGTCTGCAGCTGTATCCATCCTGTTCACCCCCTGTGTCCTCCCCTTGCCCACGTCCTTTATCCCTCCAAGTCTCCCTCTATTTTGTCCCTCAACTCTGCTGTTGGTGTGTTCCCCTCCCCTCCCTCCTCTATTTATTTTGTTACATCCTGATCTGTTTTGTGTTATAGCTCCTCCATGAGCCTGACACTGCCTACCTGTATATCCCAAAATAACATCAAAAGGACTTGATTGGAAATCAAGAGTCAAAGGTCAAAGGCACCATTGGTAAAAAGCCTTTCCAGTATAACAAGAGAAAAGAGAATAAAAGCAAGTTATATAAACAAAATCAATAACAAAATAAATAAATGAAATAAACAAAAAGAAGTGGTGTGGGGGTGGGGGAGAAAATAAAGGAAAATGACAAAAGAGGGGAAAATGGAAGTAAAGTTTTGATCTATGTGCCTGTGGGCGTCGTAGTGCCATGATAAAAAGGATACACCGCAAAAGTCATGTGGTTGGTGGCTTCCCCCCCCCTCCCCCTCCCATTCCTATACTACACAAGCCATCCTTCAAACTACATTTCCCTCTATTTCTCTGATGAAGGGCTCACCCTCGGTAGATCAGCTACACCTCTCTTCCCACAAAGGTTAGCGTAATCATATCGGCTTTCATGCGATAAAACCCATTGTTTAACCAGTCACCAGGGGCAGACCAGAAGTCAGCCTGACGGAGACCTGTATTCATTCCAACGTAGCTGAGAATGCACTGCATCCTCACTGAAACATATTGGGCATGAAAAAAAAAAACTTTTCCAGAGAACTTGTTTAGCGGTTTCAAACAATCTCAGACAACTTCATGAGTACGACGACGATAATGCAGGATGGGTCATGGGTCACCACTTTGTTATTCTATGAAGACCAAACGGTGCATCATGAAGTGGAAGCACAAACATTCAACACCTCCCCAGAAATTGAAGAACGCACCAGCTATAACGGTCGTTATTACTGCTTTTTGGGACAATGAGAGAGTGATCTTGACTGACTACACCCCAGAAGGCGAGACCATTCATGGAAAGTACGTTGCTGATGAATTGTGGTGATTATGAGAAGCTGTCAAAGGGCTAGCCGGATGGCTAATAAGTGCGCACACTAGGTTCTGAGCCATCTATCCCTGGTTTGAATCCTGACCAAACTCTACACTATCATCCTGGTGTTTCATCGGTAGGGTGATTCATCAATGAGTGTGCCATCCCTCAGACTGATGTTAAACGGGAATCCCATCTGCTGGCATTAGTTGGTGGACGTTAAAGATCCCATGGTGTCCTTCGCAAAGAGTAAGCGAGCTATCGCCGACACCCCGAACAAATTACAAGTTTCTGCTCTAACCTACAGTGAGTGTTGCATTTGCGCACAGCCGTGCCCTCAGCCAGTGATGACACTCGCAGCCACGTGTTGTATACCAAAGAAGAAGTAGTCAAAGTGCTGCTTCTCCAGGATGATTCATAACCCCACACAGCCCAGGTTGTAGTGACTATAGCAATTGACGGTGGCTTTGAAGCAGTTTCCTCATCTAGCCTGTTCAACAGATTAGGGTCCATCAGACTTCTACTACTAGATTCCCAAAATGAAGGAAGAACTTTTTGGGAAAAATTTTCACATTGATGATGATGAGGTCATCACAGCAGTCGAGGAGTTTCTGGAGAAGGCAAGACAAGGACTTCAACAATATGAGAATAGCCAAGCTGTTGTAGCACTGGATGAAGTGCATCGATATCAAGATGGACGATGTAAATTAATGTCCATTTATGCAACTGTTCCTGTAGCCAACCGTTCAACTCTTCATCTGTATAGATCTAATGTCCACCAATGCAACTGTTCATGCATCTATCTATTGAACTCTCCATCTAATATATTTTGATCGACTGGGTTCACTTGATGTAACCATGGGCGTCTACCCTAGGCTTATATTTTTGTGTATACCTACTCTCTCTCTCACCCAAACTACCCTTTTTAAAGAGTAGCAGGGTATGCTGATACATTGTAAGCAATAACGAACCATGCTTCCTCATTGTCTCGGGTCGCTCACCTGCATTTATTTTTTTCATTTATTTATTTTCTTTTATGAACACCTTGCAATGGTTCTATGATTATTTCCCCAGTGTATCGGCTTCGATGTCCGTTAGCACGCAAAATTTCAGCTTTCTACGTCACCCGGAAGGTACCGACCATTAACATCAGTCAGTCACTTAGTGACTGAGTGGTTAGAATGAGCTTTACATATTAGATTTACTTTGTTTCGAACTTCATCACACTCATCTCGTGCTAAATATTTACAGCAAGACACTCCTTATCATAGTCAGTGCTGGATTAACCATTAGGCAGACAAGGCATGTGCCTTAGGGCCAGCCAAAAATTTGGGCCAAAAATTATTTTCACATTAAATATTTGTCTTTTTTTGTATTAAATATTTTGTTCTTGAATCAGTTCATCTTTTGTCTGGGGTCCATTTCCATGAGCCTGAGATCTAATTTAAAATTTTCAGGCCATTCTCTAAAATTTCAAAATGTGCCTTAGGGCCAGCCGAGGCTTAATCCGGCACTGATCATAGTATGTTAGTAGTGCTATACATGCTATTTTATTCGGGATTTATGGCATTAAATATGCATAAAGAAAATACCTTGCTAAAGAAGAACAGTGAGGAGGCATGAGCTTGTGGGTCAAGGTCGATGAAAGAAGTACTGACGTGGGAGGACACGAGGGTATACCTGAGAAGTATGGAATGCTCAGAGGATGTACTCATCACCTACTCACAAATCCTTGCACATGGACATTTCACGCAAAGAGGACTCGCTCGAACAAGACAAGACTCCATAGACAAGGACAAAAATGACGCACAACGTTGGGTGCAGTTTCAGTTTGTGTTGTTTATTTCCACATTTAACTCAATCAAAATAAAGTTTATGTCCACACAAATCAACCAAAAACAGAGCAGGGCTTGTAAGATTTCAGGTCCCCATGACAATGTATTGTGAATAAAAATACACGAAAAATATGAAAAGTAAAAAGAAACAGAAGCAAAGAGAGTATAGTAAAACAAGGCAACTATATCGGGAATAGCAAGGAGTTGGGCAGACAGAAGCCAAACCGAAGGAAGCTAAACTGAGATGGACAGAAATGGGGGGGGAGGGGGTGGAGGAGGAAGGAATCAGCTCGAATACAGTTTCCTACGTTTCATGTGTCAAAAACACTCATTACTCATCTGTGATTACTATATCAATTTCAATATATTATATACTTCTTCAATCATAAGATTTTGGGTTTGTGTTTAAAGCTATTCACACCATTGGTTTGCTGAAGGCTCACTTCAAGTGAATTCCACAATATGGGTCCATTATCATCAAAATAAAGACTAATTACTGCACCGTAGTTCCAAAAAGGAAATCAGATTTAACAATACATACAGAAGAGAGATAAGAAGGCTTCAAAGAAAATATCATTTCTGTGTCAAGCATACCTTCAAGAAAAGGGTATTCGGTATTTTAATAAATATGTTCTAACAACATAAGATGATGTATTTTCAATAAAAGATTGGCTTTATGCTGATGTTGATAACCCGACAACTTTAGATTTAATTAGAATGTTAAATAATGAAAAAATTATAGTTAAGAAAACGAAAGGCTCTTTTAGAATTCAGAAGAAATTTTATTGGTTTCCTGTTGTAAAAAAAATTATTGGATAACAGGAATAACAAGAAATCCTGATGAATATATGTATGATATTCTATGGGGTGTAAGCGATTCAAGTATAGTAAGGGACGAGGAAGGAGTTGAAGAGAGAGAAGAGGAGGAGGAGAGAGAGAAGAAAGAGAAAGAGGAAGGGAGGAAAGAGAGAAGAAAGAGAGGGAGGAGAGGGAAGAAAGAGAAGGAGGAGAGGGAGAAGAGAGAGAAGAGAGAGAAGGAGGAGAGGGAGAAGAGAGAGAAGAGAGAGAAAGAGGAGAGAGAGAAGAGAGAGAAGGAGGAGAGAGAGGAAAGAGAGAGAATGAATAAATATCAAAATATGGAACCGTGAGATTAAAAAAAGATTGGTTGTATTACAGAAAATAACTCAACCCACCAAGGAGGAAACAAAGAATTGACAAGTCTATTTGCAATACTTTCGACAAGACTATTGGCATCGTTTTCAGGGAGAGGATATTCATTTTAATTCAAGTTTTTCATTTTTTTTCTTAAATAAATGGAGGAGAGAGTGAAGGCATTTCTAAGGATTCTTTATGTTTTAAAAATAAAGATTCAAATGTGCATGTTGGAAACTAAAAAGGTTTTGCACTCTGCAGGAATTTTTCTCATAAATAAATGAGTTATTGTCTCAAATGTAAAAAGAAACTAATACTAAAATATTTCATATATTAAAAGTAAAAATAACAGGGTTATACAAAAAGGTATATGTTCGGTGTGTGGTTTAAAAAAAAATCAATTTATCTCCAAACACAAACTCGGAGGAGATATACAAAAGTTTTTATCAGGAAGTAAATTTACAACGACTGGAATACCGGGGGATTACATCTACCAGGGTATTCTTTCTGTGTCCAGGCACAAACTTGAATAAAAGATTAGATGAGGCAGACAATCCTAAACCATGGAGTAAACCTATCAATAGGGTTGATGAAGTGTGCATGAGGCACGATATTGATTATGGGAATACCACAACTTTAGAAGAAAAGCATGAAGCCGATAGAGAAATGTTGTATAATTTGTCTCTGATACAAAATCCAACCTTGAGAGAAAAAGTTGATCGGTTCATCGTGAAGAAGATGATCAGTGCTAAATTGAAACTTGGACTTGGAAATTCAAAAACTATAGGCCTCAATATGTCATTAAGACTGAAGAGCAATTCGCTGATGAATTACATAAACCAATATTCACAAAGTTTCAGAGAAGGAAGGTTTATTCCAAGGAAGTTGATTATATCTGGTCCGCTGATTTGATTGAACTCAATAATGATAAGGGGTTCAAGTATGCTTTAACCGTTATTGATTTGAGGAGTAGATACGCGTGGGTTTGTCCCATTAAAAAACAAAACAGGTAATACTCTTATGTTAGCCTTTCAACAGATATTTAATAAAAGTAAGAGAAAACCTAAAAATTGTGGACTGATGAGGGTAGAGAGTTTTATAAACAGACATTTATGAATTTTCTAAAAATAACAGCATTACATTATACAGTACCTTTAATGAAGGGAAGGCGGTTGTTATTGAACGTTTAATCGTACCTTAAAAGAGAGACTGTATAAAAAATTCACACAACTCGGTTCACAACAATGGTTATCTTTTATTCAGGATATTTGTGGATAAGTATAATAGCACGATTATACGTCAACAAATATGAACCATCAGAACATTTACAAATTAAAATATGAAAAAGAGATTAATGTCAGAAACCTAAGTTCAAAGTTGGTGATATCGTAAGAATATACAGGTGGAAATCTCATTTTGAAAAGGTTTTCGTAAACGATGGACTAACGAACTTTTTAAAATTGTTCTGTAATAGATACGGTTCCTTGGACTTATAAGATATATGATTTAGAAGGGGAAGAGATTTTAGGTTCATTTTATTCACAGGAATTACAAAGACAAAACTAAGCAGATAATACCCATGGGAGCAATGGGTTGGCGCTTCACTCCCTCCTATATACACCGTTGTGGACACTCGAGGTGTAATAACAGTATATAATGTGTGTGAAGGGGGACGTTCTTTAGATCTGTGAACCCCAAACACAGAATCCTCAACTGAATAGTCAAGGCTTAACTTTTGTTTGTTTGTGTGTGTGCAGTGGGGACGTTCTTAGATCTGTGAACCCCAAACACAGAATCCTCAACTGAATAGTCAAGGCTTAACTTTTGTTTGTTTGTGTGTGTGCAGTGGGGGACGTTCTTAGATCTTGTGAACCCCAAACACAGAATCCCAACTGAATAGTCAAGGCTTAACTTTTGTTTGTTTGTGTGTGTGCAGTGGGGGACGTTCTTAGATCTGTGAACCCCAAACACAGAATCCTCAACTGAATAGTCAAGGCTTAACTTTTGTTTGTTTGTGTGTGTGTGTGTGTATGTTGTGTGTATGTGTGTCCCAACCCCCCAACACAATGTCTTTTTCAAAATGACATTTCCACCTATATATATTTTTTCGTTTTTTTCTCTTCTTCCAATTCTGTCTTTTCAGGCTTTCAGGTTTGATGATGTAGAAAGGGGGAGTAAGTCTGCACTTTTCCCAGAACAAAAATATATATTTTTTATGTTTTTTTTCTCTTCTTCCAATTCTGTCTTTTCAGGCTTTCAGGTTTGATGATGTAGAAAGGGGAGTCAGAACTTTCTTGATAGGTTTAGATCCCAAAGAGTGGTAGCATTTCAAGTCTCCAAAATAAACCCAACTTTCCAAGTCTCCAAGGTATAACCACATTCCTGTTGAGTTTCCAAGATACGTATCACATTGTGAGTTATCAAGCCAGAACCCACATTTCAAGTCTCCAAAAATATAACCATCTATCCAAGACTCCAAGGTAGAATCACAATTTCCAGAAATATTGGTGGTTTCAGTGATAGATCTCACATAGTATAACTGTGGATCATCAAGGAAATCTCCATTTTTCCAATTTTGATGGGTTTCAGTGATAGATCTCACATAGTATAACTGTGGATCATCAAGGAAATCTCCATTTTTCCAATTTTGATGGGTTTCAGTGATAGATCTCACATAGTATAACTGTGGATCATCAAGGAAATCTCCATTTTTCCAATTTTGATGGGTTTCAGTGATAGATCTCACATAGTAAACTGTGGATCATCAAGGAAACTCCATTTTTCAAAATGTCTGAAATTTGTGAGTCTCCAAGGTAAAACTTGTATTCTGGCTCATCAAGTATAACTTGTTCAGTGGGTATTGTCTTGATAACTCGCAATGAGTACTATTGTTGTAAAACTCTTTTTCAGGATTTTGCTGGTCTCCAAGGTAAAACTTGTATTCTGGCTCATCAAGGTATAACTTGTTCAGTGGGTATTGTCTTGATAACTCGCAATGAGTACTATTGCTGTAAAACTCTTTTTCAGGATTTTGCTGGTCTCCAAGGTATAACTCTTTGGTTGGGTCATCAAGGACGAACTCGTTCTGTGGTCTTGGTCGCTCATGAGGTCTTCAACCAAGCCAACAATTTCGCCCAAAGTTGTGGCAAAAAGCAGTATTTTCATTTCGTATTTCAGATACAATTTCCTGTGAGAGAAATAATAATGTATTAATTAAGTGATTTAATTATTAAATGAGTCGATGTTTAAATCAAACTGAAAATAGGAAAATAAAATCTTACCTCAACAGATAAGAGTTTTGAATCCAATTGATCAAGTTGTAGGTTTAGTTCCATACAAGTAGTCGATCTCCAAGGAACCCCAAAGTCATCCCACTCAAGGTCTCGCTCGTTCTGTGGGTCTTGGTCGCTCACAAGTCTTCAACCAAGTCATCAATTTCACCCAAAGTTGTGGCAAAATCGGTATTTTCAGATACAATTTCCTGTGAGTGAAAATAATAATGTATTAATTTAATAATTTAATTATTAAATGAGTCGATGTTTAAAAGGAACTGAAATAGGGAAATTAGATCTTACCTCAACAGATAATAGGTTTGAATCCAATTCTTCAACTTGTAAGTTTAGTTCCATACAAGTCATAGAGTTCCAGGCAAGCTCAGCACAGTAGTCCATTCTCAGTAAAAGTAAAAATATGTTTAAAATGGAGTCTGGCTTGAGGCTTTTATAGGGAAAGACTGGTGGGTGTGGTTTCCTTTGGAAATTCCCTGGGCAAGCCCAGACAAATTTTTCAAAACCAGAACATGCTAGAATTTTCTAGTGATTTCTTTGTGAGTCAGAGATGAACTGGAAATGATGTAAGAGTAGGCGGGGCTAAGAAAAGTGGGCGGGCTTAGGGAAAGTGGGCGTGGCTTATGAAAATACCTCACGAAAAGTGGGCGGGGTATGAAAAGTGGCGGGGCTTAGCAAAAGTGGGCGTGGCTTATGGAAACACCTCAAGAAAGTGGGCGGGGCTTGGCAAAAGTGGGCGGGGCTTAGGAAAAGTGGGCGGGGCTTATGCAAAAATAATCTGAGGCTCAGGAGGTGGTCAGATGAGATCATTAAGAGAAGTTTATCATTTCGTAATGGCACAAAAGGGGTATCTTGAAAAATATAAAGATTCAAATGTTTTGTTTTTAATATTTTAGATGGGGATTATTGTGCAAAGAAAATTAAACTATTGAAGGAATATGAGAATGAACAAATCTTTATAGGTTCAATGAGTGAGCTAAACAATATGCATTGGTTATTTGAAAAAGAGTGTCCCTAGGTTAAAAGGGGAGACAAATAAATATACCTTGGGATAAAAGGGGGTGTAATTTTAAGGGAAAAAAAAGTGAATCACTGAAAATCCCCCATTCATTTACATGGGGAAAAGTGAGCCAGAATCAGTATATCCACCCTACTTATATGGTTACATTATGACATGGAAAATGCATATGGTTACATTATGATGTGGAAAATGCATACGGTTATTTTTATGACGTGGAAAATGCACACGGTTACTTTATGACGTGGAAAATGCATACGGTTACTTTATGATGTGGAAAATGCATACAGTTACTTTATGACGTGGAAAATGCATACGGTTATTTTTATGACGTGGAAAATGCACACGGTTACTTTATGATGTGGAAAATGCATACGGTTACTTATGACGTGGAAAATGCATACGGTTACTTTATGACTGTGGAAAATGCATACGGTTACTTATGATGTGGAAAATGCATACGGTTACTTTATGACGTGGAAAATGCAAACGGTTACTTTATGACATGGAAAATGCATACGGTTACTTTATGACGTGGAAAATGCATACGGTTAGTTTATGATGTGGAAAATGCATACGATTACTTTATGACATGGAAAATGCATACGGTTACTTTATGACATGGAAAATGCATACGGTTACATTATGACATGGAAAATGCATATGGTTACATTATGATGTGGAAAATACATACGGTTAGTTTATGACGTGGAAAATGCATACGGTTACTTTATGACATGGAAAATGCATACGGTTACTTTATGACGTGGAAAATGCATACGGTTACTTTATGACATGGAAAATGCATATGGTTACTTTATGATGTGGAAAATGCATACGGTTACTTTATGACATGGAAATGCATACGGTTACTTTATGATGTGTAAAATGCATATGGTTACTTTATGACATGGAAAATGCATACGGTTACTTTATGACGTGGAAATGCATACGGTTACTTTATGACGTGGAAAATGCATACGGTTACTTTATGACGTGGAAAATGCATACGGTTACTTTATGACGTGGAAAATGCATACGGTTACTTTATGACGTGGAAATGCATACGGTTACTTTATGACGTGGAAATGCATACGGTTACTTTATGACATGGAAAATGCATACGGTTACTTTATGCCGTGGAAAATGCATACGGTTACTTTATGACATGGAAATTCATACGGTTACTTTATGACATGGAAAATTCATACGGTTACTTTATGACATGGAAAATTCATACGGTTATTTATGACATGGAAAATTCATACGGTTACTTTATGACATGGAAAATTCATACGGTACTTTATGACTGGAAAATTCACATGGTTACTTTACAACGTGGAAAATGCATACGGTTACTTTATGACGTGGAAAATGCATACGGTTTATTTATGACGTGGAAAATGCATACGGTTATTTTATGCAAGTCAATTCCTCGTAGTGTTGATGTCAAAAATAAATAAAAATATAATTTTCGTCAATCAATTATTGTTTGTCTGTCGTCCTTTATTTTGTCTTTATTAAATTACAGCATAGTTGTTTGAGGCAACTGGTGTGTGTGTGTGTGTGTGTGTTTTTGTGTGTGTGTCTGTGTGTGTGTGTGTGTGTGTGTGTGTGTGTGTGTGTGTTTTGTGTGTTTGTGTGTGTGTGTGTGTGTGTGTTTTGTGTGTGTGTTGTGTGTGTCTGTGTTTGTGTGTCTGTGTTTGTGTGTTTGTGTGTGTGTGT
>CM068954.1:18982307-19006479 GCA_035128595.1 Eptatretus atami
CATGAAAAATGCATACGGTTACTTTAATGACGTGAAAAGCATAGGTTACTTTATGACTGTGAGAAATCGCATACGGTTACTTATGACACTGAAAATGCATACGTTTACTTTTATGATGTGGAAAATGCATACGGTTACTTTATGAACTGATGAAGGAAATGCATACGGTTAACTGTTATGATGTGAAAATCAAACGGTTACTTTATGACGTGGAAAATGCATACGGTTACTCTTTAATGACATGGAAAATTAATATGGTTACTTTATGACATGGAAAATGCATATGGTTCTTTATGACGTGGAAAATGCATACGGTTACTATTATGACGTGGAAAATGCATACGGTTACTTTATGACATGGAAAATGCATAACGGTTACTTTATGATGTGGAAAATGCATTCCGTTACTTATGACGTGGAAAAAGCAAACGGTTACTTTATGACGTGGAAAATGCATACGGTTAACTACTTATGACGTGAAAAATGCATATGTTTACTTTGTGACATGGAAAATGCAAACGGTTTATATGACATGGAAATGCATACGGTTCTTATGAGTGGAAAATGCAAACGGTTACTGTATGACGTGGAAAATGCAAACGGTTACTTTTATGACGATGGAAAATGCAAACGGTTACTTATATGACATGTGGAAAATGCAAACGGTTACTTTATGACGTGGAAAATGCAACGGTTACTTTTATGACGTGAAAATGCATACGGTTACTTTATGACTGGAAAATGCAAACGGTTTACTTTATGACGTGGAAAATGCAAAACGGTTACTTTATGACGTGGAAAATGCATAGGTTACTTTATGACGTGGGAAATGCGTACGGTTATTTCTATGACGTGGAAAATGCATATGGTTACTTTATGACGTGGAAATGCGTATGGTTATTTTATGACATGGAAAATGCATACGGTTACTTATGACATGGAAAACATATGGTTCTTTATGACGTGGAAATGCATATGGTTATTTTATGACGTGGAAAATGCATACGGTTACTTTATGACATGGAAAATTCATATGGTTACTTTATGACATGGGAAAATGCATATGGTTACTTTAATGACGTGGAAAAATGCGTACGGTTATTTTATGACGTGGAAAATGCATACGGTTACTTTATGACGTGGAAAATGCAAACGGTTCTTATGATCGTGGAATATGCATACGGATTAACTTTATGCATGTGGAATATGCATAACGGTTACTTTATACGTGGAAAATGCAATCGTTTACTTTTAGACGTGGAAAATGCATACGGTTACTTTATGACGTGGAAATAGCATACGGATACTTTATGACGTGGAAAAGCAAACGTTACTTTAGACGTGGAAAATGCATATGGTTACTTTATGACGTGGAAAATGCTATACAGGTTACCTTTATGACGTGGAAAATGCATATGGTTTCATTATGCATGAGAAAATGCAAAGTTTACTTTATGACGTGGAAAATGTACACGGTTCATTTATGACATGGAAAATGCAAAACGGTTACTTATGACATGGAAAATGCAAACGGCTCCTTATGACATGGAAAATGCATACGGTTACTTTATGAATACGGTGGAAAAAATGCAATATGGTTACATTTATGACAATGGAAAATGCATAATACGTTACTTTATGACATGGAAAAGCATACGGTTACTTTTGACGTGAAAAATGCATACGGGTTATTTATGACATGGAAACATACTTTCGGTTCTTTAGACATGGAAATGTATACAGTTCATTATGAACATGGAAAATGCATATGGTTACTTTATGACGTGGAAAATGTATACGGTTTATTATGACGTGGAAAATGCAATATGGTTACATTAATATGACATGGAAAATGCATATGTTACTTTATGACGTGGAAAATGCAATAGGCGGTTAATCTATGACGTGGAAAAATGCATTATGGTTACTTTATGACGTGGAAAATGCATACGGTTACTTTATGACGTCGGAAAATGCATACGGTTACTTTATGACGTGAAATGCATAGTTATCAATGAGTGGAAAATGCATATTACTTTATTGATGTGAAAAATGCATACGGTTACTTTATGACGTGGAAAATGCATACGGTTACTTTATGAGTGGAAAATGCATACGGATTACTTATGAACGTGGAAAATGCATACGGTTACTTTATGACGTGGAAAATGCATACGGTTATTATTGATGACGTGGAAAATGCATACGGTTACTTTATGACGTGGAACAATGCATATGGTTACTTATGCAGTGGAAAATGCATATGGTTACTTTATGACGTGAAAATGCATATGGTTACATTATGACGTGGAAAATGCATACGGTTACTTATATGACGTGGAAAATGGCATAGGTTACTATGATGTGGAAAATGCATATACATTTATTTAAAACTATATATACATGGAAAATGCATACGGTTACTTTTATGAGTGGAAAAATGCACTACAACCTTACTTTATGACATGGAAAAATGCATACCTGTACTTGAATGATAGTGGAAAATGCATAGGTTACTTTAATGACGTGGAAACTGCATTACGGTTACTTATGACGGAAAATGCATACGGTTACTTTATGACGTGGAATATGGCATACCAGTTATTTAATGACATGGAAAAGTGCTTTACGGTTACTTTATGACGTGGAAAATGCTTACGGTTACTTATGACGTGGATATGCATACCGTTACTTAATGACATGGAAAATGCTTACGGTTACTTTATGACGTGGAAAATAAGCATACCGTTACTTTATGACAGTGGAAAATGCTATACGGTTACTTATGACGTAGGAATCGGCCTGATATATCTCCAATATTATCGGTTTCCCGATATTTTTCCACCCAAAATAGAGTGGTCTCTGAAATCAAATGTAAATCCGAGTTTAAATTCGGGGGGTTAGGTGTCTATTTTCTATGCCTTTTTCGCCAAAAATTGCTAGGAAAGAAGGGCACATTGCGCCCAAATTGGTCATGTTTACAGCGATGTTTTCTCTTGATTTGTAGTTATATAAGGCATGTATGTTAGATAGTTATATAGGCAACATATACAGTTAGGCAATGTATAGCTTGAGAGATATGCTGAATTTAAGCACTTTTGTCCTCAGAAACCCAATCTTCTCCCTTTTATACAGCTAGAATCCAGGTACGTTAGGTTTTGTTGAGGAGATGCCTCTAGACCTCTGAAAACCCCGTAAATCCCTGAGCTTTAGGGGGCTTCGCCCCCTCGGACCCCCACCAGGCCCTTAAGCGGCCCCTGACCCCCGGATCCGTGAGGTGCGAGCACTCACGTTCGCTACGCTCACCTATAGTTCGCTAAGAACAGAAATCATTTTTGAAACGGCCACTGCTCAGGCCTGCGTGGAGAATTGCATAACCGTTACTTTATGACCATGGAAAATGCATACGGTTACTTCTATGACTGCAAAATGCCATACGGTTACTTTTATGACTGAGAATATGCATACGGTTACTTTATGAGTGCGAACAATGCATACTTTTTGACGTGGAACATGTACTTTATGAAGAAAATGCATCGCGTACTTTTGACATGGCAAAATGCATACGATTACTTTATGACCAGTAAAATGCATACGTTACTTTATGATGGAAAAGTAAGTCTATGACTGGAAAAATGCATACGTCATGTTAAAACATGCGTTATTGTATAGCAGGAAAATGCAATGCGGTACTTTTGACGTGGAAAATAACATACGGTTAACTTTATAACATGGAAAAATGCATACGTTACTTTATGAGACAAATGGAAAATGCATACGGTACTTTATGACGTGGAAAATGCATCATACGCACTGGATATCTACGGTACTTTATTGAACGTGCTGGAAAATGCAATACGCGTTTACTTTATGACATGAAAATCAACGTTACTTATTCATGTTTATTTCATGGAAAATTCATACGCTTTATGACGTGAGAAAATGCATGTACTTTGTGTGGAAAATATACGTATTAGCGTGGCAAAATGCATACGTTTATTCTATGACATGGAAAATGCATAACGGTTACTTTATGACGTGGACAATGCCATATCGGTTACTTCATACTGGGACTGCTGAGACAAAAGCATACGACTGTTACATGAAAACTACTTATTATGACATGGAAAATGCATCGGTTACTTTATGACGTGCGAAATGCATACGTTACTTTATGACGTGGAAAATCATACATTACTCTTATGAACGTGAAAAATGCATACGGTTACTTTATGAAATGCGAAAATGCATACGTTATTTTCATGACATGGCAACAATGCATACGTTATTATGACATGGAAATCATAAAGTAACCGTATGCATTTTCCACGTCAAATTTTCATCAATCAAGAGTCCACTAAAAAAATTTCAATGAACCATAAATATACAGTACTTGCATTATCAAATATTTATAAGTTCAGGAAGCACAGAGACCAAATTGCTGAAAAACATAATATTTGTTTTTTCTATAATTAATGACAAACTATTTGCCTTCAGTTAATCGGAAACCAAGCTAAAATTCTATATTGAGGGTATCCAATAATATATTAACATCACAATGAGAAAACAAAAGGCTGGAATGATCAGCAAGTAGGATGAAGGACAGTTCATCAGAGGCTTTTTGAAAATCATTAATATATTTATGTCATAAACAAATGTTTCTTTTGATTCAACATGCTTATTTTGCTCGTCGTTCCACACAAAAGCCTTTGGCTTCAGCATCATCAATCAAAATTAAATGATATTATAACTGATACAATTATAGGTATAATACTGTGTACATTGTGTAAGTCAAAAGCATTAAAAGTCAAACCCCATTTGAGCATAAGCCAAAAATAAATAAATAAATACAATAAGACATTTAATAACAACACATACATTGTACTCATCTTTATTACTTCCACCACTGAAGGTGGATGCAGGTTGTGTTTTCACCCCTGTTTGTCTGTCTGTCTGCCTGTCTGTGAGCAAGATATCTCAAATGGTTCCGGACGGATTGGGACAAAACTTGGTGGCCAGGTTGGGTGTGTGGCAAGGATAAATTGATTCGATTTTGTTGAAGATCCAGATCTGCATTCTGGATTAAGAGAAATTTTTTATGGCTGCTCTTAGAGCACCCTTATTCTGGACATTTTTCATCTGTCTGTCTGTCTGTCCGCGAAACTTTGGTCAAGCCTAGGGGCTAAACCACTCAACCGATTCCAATGAAATTTGGTAGGTAGGACCAATATTTCTGGGAATCGTGTGCTTTCGAATATGGGACCCCGGCCCTAGCAACGGCATAGCAACGGCCTTTAAAGTGGTCAAAAAAAAAATCAAAAAAAAAAATCGAAAAATTGAAGCTTAGAGTTCTTGTGCGCAATCTATCTAGCTCCCTTCATGCCAATTTGCAGCCCTAACAAAAATATTTGTAGGAGGAGATAGGTTTTGGGCGAGTACATGTCGAACATTTCAGAAACGGTTAATTGCGAATATCTCTAAGAGAAAGTCTGATTTTGATGAAACTTGGGTGAAATGTGTACAATGTGCTAGCATGTACACAAAAATGAATGGTTGCTATGCACACTCCGTTGCTTAGCAACAGCTAAAATACTTTATCATACATCGTACACTTATTGTGGACTGTACAAAAAAATCAATACCTCCGAAACTGGACCGCGAGGGACCTGTTTTTTTTGTGCCCAAGGAGAATGTCTTACAGCATCATATAAAAAAATAAAATCTTTACCGAATAAATAAATGGAATTACCAGGGCTGCCATTTGTTAGAGTCTCTTTGGAAACATGCCTGAAATTTCACAAAGCGCGTTTCTGGGCGCAAACTAAGAGGGCTGTGATAATCATATTTATTGTGCTAAATTGAGGTAGCATGTACATGAATATCGGCTAGTCGCGTCGGCCAGCTTTCCATCTAGAGCGAGCAGCCAACCGGCTTGTTTTTATATTTTTAAGTGATTTTTCACCATTGAGAGATGGGGCCAAAAACGATATATAGCATGATATTTCAAAAATTTGTGGACAAGTTATGACAAAACTTGGTGGATGAGTTGGGGAGGTGACAAGAACAATCCGATTCGATTTTGGTTCAGGTCCGGATGCAGATCCGGCATATCAGAGGAATAAAAATGTAATTTGTTCAGCTTGGCAGAGGTATGCGCCCTACCAAGTGTCGTTAGAGTTTGGACAGTCAGAACGAAGATAGATAAAAGTGTTTGTACTTATCGATTCCTCAGTTAATGTGTAAGTTACCGAATCATGTTTTAAGTTAAAGTCACGTGCAATTTTTAGATTTTGTGAACTACATTCTTCTTTACGTTTCCATTCTGAGTTTCTATACAAGGATGGCCTCGAGGTACACACACTGGCATATGAGTTTTCTAGCCATAAATTGGAATCCCGACCCAGCTACAAACTGTCATCCTGGTGTTTTACAGGCAGGGTGATTCATCAATGTGTGTGCCGTCCCTCGGATGAAAGTAAAACTGGGCATCCTATCTGCCGGCATTCGTTGGTGGACGTAAAAAAAATCCCACAGTGTCCTTCACAAAGAATTAGCGAGTTATCTCCGGCATCCTGAACAAATTGCAAATTATTGCCTGGACTGTGGTCAGCAAGTGATCTGGTCTACTTGGAAGCTCGTTAAAACTTGATTACACTGCTTACTATCCCCAAATGTGATTGTTGTCTGGCTCAGCAGCTGCTGCACTATAAACAAATTCACAATCGCAGGTTGTCCGCATGAGACACGAGCGGCGTCTTCGACAACAAAGAACAGACATGACGATGATTACAAGATTAAATTGTACATTGGTTACCCTAATTCGAGATATAATCCGTTAACATTTATAACATCACTTTCACATAAATGGCATTTGTTTATATCTCCGGGCAATGAAGAGGGCACGGGTCAAATGGGGATCAGAAATCCGAAACCTGTGAACGAAACCATTGTTGTTCCACATCCTCCGTGTCTTTGTATTTGCAGTGTATAGAAAATGCGGCACGGCGACTACTTCAACATGCAAATCCTCATCTCATTCTCACTTACATCACAATCCAAATCAACATCACAATCTTCTTCTCATCCTCAGCAACATCACAATCCTCATCTCATCTTCATTTACATCACAATCATCAACATCAAATTTCTCGTCTCATCTGAATCAACAATAACATCCTCATGTCATCATCAACAACACAATCTTCCTTTCCATCCTCATCAACATCGCCATCCACATCTCATCCTCATCAACTTCACAATCCTCGTCTCATCCTCATCAACACCACAATTCTCATCTCATCCACATCAATGTCACAATCTTCCTCTCATCCTTATCAACATCAAAATCACCATCTTATCCTCATCAATATCAACTTGATTATCATCATCCTCATCAACATCAGCATCTTCATCTCATTCTCCAAATCTGAATCTTCATCTCATCCTCGTCAACATGGGCATCCTTATTTCATCATCAATATCTCAATCCTCATCTCATCGTCAATTCACACTCCATTTTTCCATCATCTCGTTCATAGCTCTCTTTCCATTCCCACTCAATCATTCCTTCCTTCAATCCAACCCCTCAACTCACCCCTCTCCAAGCTTTTACCTCTTCCCATTCCGAGCCATCTCCTCAAACCTCCCTCTCTCATCTCATCTCATTCCCACCCTCCCTCTGTTAAATCCTACGTTTCATTACATTTGATCTCGTCCCAGACCCCGGCAGGGATTGTATTTCACAGCGAAAAATTAATTATTTAAATAATCGCGGTGACGCTCGCCTTCCTCAATGACTGTGATGCTGCTGCAAGGTCCATTCACAAAACTCATTCGTTTGCACTCATTCAGCAGCGTAGCGTGGTGTGATGTGAGGGGAATGCGTGCGATGTCCCACGGGTGCAGCAAGCGGTCTGAATTAGCCCCACCGGCTTGTGACAGCATCAGTACCACAACCACGCGCAACAGAGCGCACCATGGGGGGTGGGGGTGGTTGCATAATTAACACGTGGTTGCCACGGTAACGTCTATGATTCACGTACTTCACACAACTTTACACACGTATCATGTCTACAGTATGTTGATGCAGAGCTGGAGTATTTTGCCGGTACTGTTTGAAAAAAAAATTCGGGTTCTTGCAGTCATGCTTCCATATCGTGAAAATGACTGGCGTACCACTTCATATGATGACGTCATCGACCAGTTGAAAATGGCAGTGTCGGTTCATCAAAAGCAGACGGTTGGTCGAGTCGACTGTCTGTACGCAGGGTGATAATTCGTCAAATAGAACAGACGGGATTATAATCATTGTAGACAATGGAGGCATTAATGCCCGGGGTTCCTGGGTGATGGGAGTGAGCTGGGGTTGGGGGAGGGGGGGCTGGGGTGGGTGGTTTGGTGGTGGAGGAAAGGCGGGCTGACAAACAAAGGGAGATGGTACGTGGCGAGAGGGCAGAAAGCACCGCGTCACCTACAGTGGCTTCCACTATATCCGTGACGTAACCCTCATGAGCACCCGCTGTTTTAAGTGAGGGTTATCAAAAGAAGTTTCAATTGTCACGACAATATGGCGATATCAAATGTTTTTTGGTCATTCAGACATTAATACTTTGGAGATGTAAATTTTCCTTGAACACACACAAGCACACACAGACACTATTCAAGCAAAAAAATTTTTTATAATCATGTCAAAAAAAAAAATCAAACTAAATACACGTTTACAAACTACAACCATATTTCCCGTTCGCAACGTGATCCAGTTATGGCTCGATTTCAGGGAAAACAATGGAGATCGGTGATTGTAATAAAGCCATGTCTGACTGATCTTAAATACATGGTACAATGGCGGCCATTGGTCAAACAGCAACAACTCAGATTGTAGATCTGTCACACGTTTATGGGTGGCACGGTTGGGAGTGGTTTTATTGTCCTCTGAAGTAAACTTCACAAGTAAGCATTGTTTGGAGATACTGGACACACACACACACACATAATTATATATATATATATATAATTATATATATATATATATATATATATATATATAATATATATATTATTATATATATAATATACAGGCTGATAAGTAGGTATCACGTAAGGTTATACATATATACTGTATACTGCATACCTACTTTTGCAGCCCCTGTATGTATATGTATATATATATATATATATAATATATAATATAGAATATACATATATATATATATATATACATATATATATATTATATACATTCAAGCCTGGTGTTGGCGTAGTGGTTAGGGTTAGCGGCCTTGGGATCCAAAAGGTCCTGAGTTCAAGCCCCATTGGCCACTTGAATTAATACACACCAGGAGGTTGATTCAGCCTGTCATCCTTCCTTGGTCGGCGAAGTGAGTACCAGTGTACTGGGCCCGGTGTATGCCCCAGTTAAGAGAGGTGTACCATATCCCTGTGTCGTAAGAGGCGACCAGGGTTGCGTCAGGAAGGGCATCCGGCATAAAACCTGTGCCAAATCATTATGCGGATCATAACGGATGATCCGCTGTGGCGACCCCTAACGGGAACAGCCGAAAGAAGAAGAAGAAGAAGATACATATATATACATATATATATATATACATACATATATACATACATAAGTAGAGGATAAATGGTTTTTCTAAGGTATCCATACAAATGTATGGGGAAAAAGGGAAAAACTCTGAATCAAGGCCTAAAAAGCCCAAAACAGGAGACTGATTTCCTCCCTCTCCCATACAAATGAATGGGGAAACCTTTCTGACTCAAGGCCCAAAAGCCCAAAATATGAGACTAGTAGGGTGAATATACTGATTCTGGCTCACTTGCCCCCATGTTAAGAAATGGGGATTCTCAGCGATTCATATTTTTCCCCCTAAAAAATAAACCTTTTTATCCCAACCTGTTGAATTCTCTGCTGTTGAAATATCTAAAACATGCAAGTGGATGGAGATTTTAATAGCCTCCCCTTTTAACCTAGGAGCACTTTTTTTCAAATAACCAATGCATCATATTGTTTGGCTCACACATTGAACCTATAAAGATTTGTTCATTCTCAAATTCTTCATAGTTTTAATTTTCTTTGCACAATAATCCCATCTAAAATATTTAAAATAAAACATTTGAATCTTTATATTTTCAAGATACCCTTTTGTGTCATTATGAAATGATAAACTTCTCTTAATGCTCTTGTTTGACCACCTCCTGAGCCTCAATTATTTTTTTGCATAAGCCACGCCCACTTTTCATAGACATTTTCCTAAACCACGCCCACTTTTCCTAAGCCCCGCCCACTTATACTAAGCCCACCTACTCTTACATACATCATTTCCAGTTAATCTCTGAACTCACAAAGAATTCACTAGAAAATTCTGAATGTTATGTTTTTAGAAAATTTCCCGACGAAGGCTTTCCTGTTGTTGACCAGGGAATTTCCAAAGGAAACCACACCACACAGTCTTTTCTGTATAAAAGCTTCAAACCCAACTCCATTTTAAACATATTTTTACTTTTACTGAGAATGGACTGCTGTGCTGAGCTTGAGTGGTTTGACTTTGGAGTTCCTTGGAGTTCTACTACTTGTATGGAACTAAACCTTCAAGTTGATGAACTGGATTCAAAGCTCTTATCTATTGAGGTAAGATTTTATTTTCCTATTTGCAGAGTTTGATTTAAGCATATAATCATTTAATAATTAAATCACTTAAATAAATACATTATTATTTTCTCTCACAGGAAATTGTATCTGAAACTAATTGAAAATACTGCTTTTGCCACAACTTGGGGCGAAATTGTCGGTTTGGTTGAAGACCTTGTGAGCGACCAAGACCCACAGAACGAGCTCGACCTTGATGACCCAACCAAAGAGTTATACCTTGGAGACCAGCAAAAATCCTGAAAAAGAGTTTTACAACAATAGTACTCATTGCGAGTTATCAAGACAATACCCACTGAACAAGTTATACCTTGATGAGCCAGAATACAAGTTTTTACCTTGGAGACTCACAAATTTTTAAAAAATCAGTAAATGAGTTCTGCCTTGATGGTTTAAATAACTACCTTGGAGACTCGGGGAAAAGGGTTCTGCCAAGATGGTTCTAAATATGGAACCTACCTTGGAGACTCACAAATTTCAGACATTTTGAAAAATGGAGATTTCCTTGATGATCCACAGTTATAACTATGTGAGATAATCACCGAAACCCATAAAAATTGGAAAAATGGAGTTTTCCTTGATGATCCACAGTTATACTATGTGAGATCAATCACCGAAACCCATAAAAATTGGAAAAAGGGAGTTTTTCCTTGATGATCCACAGTTATACTATGTGAGATCAATCACCAAAACCCATGAAAATTGGAAAAATGGAGTTTCCTTGATGATCCACAGTTATACTATGTGAGATCTATCACTGAAACCCATAAAAATTGGAAAAATGGAGTTTTCCTTGATGATCCACAGGAATACTATGTGAGATCTATCACTGAAACCCATAAAAATGGGAAAATGGAGTTTTCCTTGATGATCCACAGTTATACTATGTGGGATCTATCACTGAACAACAAAATAAAAATTGGAAAAATGGAGTTTTCCTTGATGATCCACAGTTTATATTATGTGAGATCTATCACCGAAACCCACAATATTTCTGGAAATTGTGATTCTACCTTGGAGTCTTGGATAGATGGTTTATTGTTGGGGACTTGAAATGTGGGTTCTGGCTTGATAACTCACAATGTGATACATATCTTGGAAACTCAACAGGAATGTGGTTATATACCTTGGAGACTTGGAAAGTTGGGTTTATTTTGGAGACTTGAAATGTGGTTCTACCAAGAAGACTCTTTGGGATCTAAACCTATCGATGTAGTTCTTGTTGGATGGTGCTTGATGAGAGCAATATCAAGAAAGTTCTGGGAAAAAAAGTGCAGGAAAGTTCTTACTCCCCCTTTCTACTTTATCAAACTGAAAGCCTTAAAAGACAGAATTGGAAGAAGAGAAAAAAACATAAAAATATATATATTTTTAGTTCTGGGAAGAAGATGCAGGAAGGTTCTTACTCCCCTTTCTACTCATCAAACTTGAAAGCCTAAAAAAACAGAATTGGAAGAAGAGAAACATAAAAATATATTGTTGAAATACGTGTTTAAAAAAAGACATTGTGTTGGGCGAGGGTTGGGGTTGAGATTTTGAATGTGAGGGTTGGGGTTGAGATTTTGAATGTGACGGTTAGGGCGGGTTTGCATGGGGTTGACATTTTTGAATGTGAGGGTTAGGATTTTGAATGTGAGAGTAAGGGTGGGTTGGGGTTGATTAATGCTCCCTGTTATATTATCACTCATCACACACACACACACAACCACACACACACCAACACACACACACACACACCAACAACAAACAAAAGTTAAGCCTTGACTATTCAGTGTGAGGATTTTGAGTTTGGGGTTCACAGATCTAAGAACATCCCCCTTGACACACACATTATATATTTTTTAAAAATTTAACCCTGTTATACACCTCGGACTTGGTCCTCGAGTGTCCATAATGGTGTATAGTAGAGGGGAGTGAAGCGCCAAACTATTGCTCCCATGAGTATTATTTGCTTAGTTTGTCTTTTGTAATTCCTGTGACTAAAATGAACCTAAAATCTCTCCCCTTCTAAATCATATACTTATAAGTCCAAGGAACTGTATCTATCACATCAACAATTTTAAAAAGTTCATTTGTCCACCACTTTGTATAACCCTTTCAAAATGAGATTTCATCTATATATTCTGACTACATCACCAACTTTGAACTTAGGCTTTTTGACATTAATCTTTTTCATATTTTAATTTTGTAAATGTTTCTGATGGTTTCATATTCGTTGACGTGTGAATTGTGTCATTATACTTATCTACAATATCCTGAATAAAAGATGACCATTGTTGTCGAACCGAGTTGTGTGAATTTTTTATATAGTCTCTCTTTAAGCTACGATTAAAGCGTTCAATAACTACGGCTTTTCCTTCATTAAAGGTACTGTATAATGTAATACAGTAATCCCCGCTATATCGCGGTTCACCTATCGCGCCCCTGGTTCATCGAGGGTTTTCACCTTGGAACCTAACTAATTTTTTCTGCGGATTCCCCGGTAATAATATAATTAAAAATAAATTATTTAAGCAATAAATTATAACGCGTGGGCTCGACCAGTCACACAACGCACGAGACAAAGTTTCACTTGTGAACTTCGAAATATTTTCTACGTCTTTTCTCCAAGCCCTACGATGCCACCCAAACGCCCTGCACCTTCTAAGGTTTCTAGCAAGGAACCGAAGCGCCATAGGAAGGTCCTGACGCTCCAGCGAGAAGGTTAAGGTGCTAGATATGCTTCGGGAAGGAAAAAGGTTTGCCCGCGGTTGGACGAGCACTGCCAAACCGACCAGACCAGACAAGTCGATCTCCGGCACCTCAAACCGATCACTGCCAAACCGACAGACGAGTCGATCTACGGCACCTCGAACCCGATCACTGCCAAACCGACCAGACGAATCGATCTCCGGCACCTCAAACCCGATCACTGCCAAAGCGACCAGACCAGACGAGTCGATCTCCGCACCTCGAACCAAATCACTGCCAAGGCGACCAGACCAGACGAGTCGATCTCCGCACCTCGAACCCGATAACTGCCAAGCCGACCAGACAGACGAGTCGATTTTTTTGGAGGCATCCATTCATCGCTGATATTCACTTCTCACGGGGGGGGGGGGGGGGGGGGTGTGGTGGAACGTAACCCCTGCGATAAATGGGGGATGACTGTACTGTTATTTTTTAGAAAATTCATAAATGTCTTGTTATAAAAACTCTCTACCCTCATCAGTCCACATTTTTTTAGGTTTTCTCTTACTTTTATTAAATATCTGTTGAATATTAAATATCTAACTCTGGTTGAAACTCGACTTTGTGAAAAATTATGAAATTATCATAATCCAAAAAGTTGGGAGTCAGGAGCATCTTCAAAAAGTAAGCAGGTTTTTCCACATCCTTGAACCAACTATGAGACATCTTAATGAATTTGGAAGATTTTATGATTGTAAAATTTTTATCTTATTTTCCCAAATCATTTCATTTATATATTGGAAAACAGTTTATTTAATTTATGTGCTTTTTTTAGAAGCTCCTACATTTTAACCTAAGTTCGGGTTTAATTTCAAGCTAATCCATTATTTTATTTATACAATATCTTGTGTTGATATTCCCTGAAAATGACAATCGTGAATAATATATAACAACAACCTTTGAACATTTCTCTAATATGTTCAGTTCTTCCTTGTAAGGAAGGGTGTTATCACCCTCATACTTACATTCATTTCTCTGATCAATCTTGTAAAGTAATTCATTTTGGTGTAAATCTAAAAGAATTATTTTCCTTTTTATATTTTTATTATCATTAATTAGAAGATAATCACAGAATATACATTGTTTAGAGGCTTTTGACTCTGTGTTTAATCCCCATCTTTCACACGCAGGACAATTCTCAAATCTGTCATATGGAGAATCAGGGAATTCAAGAGGCTCAAAGTCTAGCATATTTTATAAAGTAAAACTTTACTTAAACTGAACTCATCTTTGGAATCACTATAAAACTACATTCTCAACTATCGTTTGAACACAAACTCTCAGTATCATAATCACTCATCATAAATCTTCAAAATCTTCATTGAATAATGACTCTTATTTAATTTGTAAGAAAAACACTTACCATCTATATCTATATATACTTTTTTTCATGAACAGATTCAACTACTACATTTTTTATATTAAAGGTAATTTTAAAAATGACTCCTTAACTAATAATCACACTGATATATTAACATCCTTTATTTCATCAGGATTTACGTCTTTAGGGTTGTTGAAAAAATACAAATTTCTACTTGCAATATTACAGATGGTCTTATCTTTTCTTTCTAAAGCTTCAACCATTAAGGTTTTTATTTTTTGATACTTTTCTTTGTTTCATTGCTTTTTCTAGTTTTGAATATATTGCAGAAGGAGAGGAGAACTTTTGTTAGAGATACTTTCATTGATGTTTTCCAGGTATACTAAAGCCCTTCCACTGAAGGAAATTGAAGAACTCATATTATTTACCATAATTGTTTTTATCCAATGTGTTATTTTATCTTTTATTCAATTTTACATCCTTGACATATTTCTCAGTATCTTTAAAATGAAGAGATTGATTGAAACTTGTCTTTTGTGTCTTGAACATTGTATTTATTAAGTGAAAAAAGTTGTAGGAATAAAATGGTTTTAAGTACAGATTCACCTATAAATTAACGAAATTTTCATCAAGAAAATTTTAGTTTAAGGCTAAGTTTTATTATACTAAATATGGTGAATACAACGTACTGCGAAGTTTGTAATCACGAATATAAATCATTATAAAAAACACCTTCAAACAACAACACACATTCAATCTTTTTCAAAACAATAATCTCCTCTTGAGTTGGAAACAAAACATTGTGATATCTGCTCAAAGGATGTTTTGAAGAGTAGTTATAAGAATCACCTTCAATCACAAAAAACACAAGAAATGAGTTTAAAGTAAAGGGAGACTATTATATTGAAAACACTGATGGAGCTTTTAAGAATCATATTAAAATAAGGATTTTTCAATTTGGAGAACCCGGTCCATCATCAATAGCTGAATCAATTGAAATAGTGAAACCTGATGTTGAAAAAGTTATTAAAAAGACATTAAAAGAAATGAAAACTTTAAAGTTGTATATGGGAGTGAAAAAGAATAAGAAAAGACAAATGAAAGAACAAACTCCTTATATGAGGACAAACCCACACTTTATCTCATCATTTCAAGATTTTGTAAGATGTGATGTTTACGATGATCTCCAGAGACAAGAACAAGATGTTGATAACACTGTAGTAGGTAGTGGATTTACTATACAAAAATAATCTTTTTTAGATTACACATCTTAAAATCAGATCCTCTCAAGCTTCTTCTTATATTGAATTACAAAAATAAATAAAACTAAAGAAGGCAGTTGTTAACATTAAGAACAATGATAAAAAATGTTTTCTCGGTCTGTTCTTGCTCACTTACATCACCAAATGTAATTCAGAAAGAGTAAAACAATATAGAAATATGAGATATCTTGGACATTAAAGATTTAAAATTCCAATGCCACTAACAGATATTCCCTAAATTTAGAAAAAGAAAGAATCTTTCCTATTAATGGTATATGGATTAACTAGAGAGAATAAAGTTCAGGTATTAAAGATTACAGAGAGAAATGAAGACACACATTGATCTTTTTATTTTAGTGTTGGAAAGAATTCACATTATACATACTCAATAATTTATCAAGATTAATCTATCTCCTCAGGTATTCAGAACAGAACAACAAAATATATCCTTGTAAGCGATGTCTTAATTCATTTCAGAGAAAAGAAGGATTAGAAACAACATTCAAAAATATTGTTAGTAATCAATTAATCAGCTGTAAATTACAATGTCTAAACCCTGGTAAAAAGATTTCTTTTGAAGATTATAATATCTATCATGCACCATTTGTGATATACGCTGATTTTGAATGTATCCTTAAAAGATAAATAGCTGCTTCTCCTAATCCAAAAGATCATATACAAATAAATATCAAAACCATATTTCCTTGTTGGTTTCTGTTATTATATTCAAATCATCTGTTGGAGAAAAGTATAAATAATTTGAACATTATAGTGGAAAAAAGCTCACAGAGTTTTGTAAAAACGATTAGAAAAGGATTGTATAAGACTACTAAAATTAATGAAAGAAACAAATGAATGATGAAATAACCGAAGAAGAAAAATTAGAATTTAGAAAGAACAATAAATGTCAATATTTGTGATGAGAAATTAAGGGGATTTTAAAGTTAGGGATCATTGTCATCTTACTGGTAAATATAGAGGTCCCACTCATTCCTGTTGTATCTCTTAATTATGAATTTCCTTCTTTTATTCCAGTCTTTCTTCAGAACGCGCCAACTATGATACACATCTATTTATAAATGAACTTTCAAAAAACACAGAGATACTTTCCTGCATAACAAACAAAGTCAAAGTAATATTTCAATTTACAAAAAAATGATATTCACAAAACCTTTTACATCGTATTAGGTTCTAGATTCTTACAAGTTTTGGGTAACACCACTAGCCCTAACTCGCATCAAATCTAAGCTCCACGGCTCTTTTCCAAATCTTAATTCATTCTTCCAAAAGAGGAATTCTAACTAAAGAGGACATTCAGATTAAGAGAGAATTCAAAGTAAAGAGGAAATTCTAATTACTGAGGAAATTAATGAAGAAATTCTAATTATAAAAGAAAAATTGAAACATGAATGAAATTCTACTAAAGAGAAATTCTGATTACAAGATGAAACATTCTGATTAAAGAGGGAATTCCAACTAGAGAGGAAATTCAAACAAGGAATGAATTTCAAGTAAGAGAAAATTCTTACAAGTAAGGAATTTATCCTTCATGATTATATGGATTCATTTATGAGAATTTAAAGAAAACAACTTCCTTCAAAAGAAAGTTCTTATAATAACCTTTATGAAGAAGAGATATAGTGATAAGGAATATAAACAACGCACAAGAAATTTGAAAATATTTAAGATAAAGAACCTTGGAGAATACCATGATTTGTATCTAAAAAACAGATGTTTTATGTTGCTTGAATGTGTTTGAGCTTTCAGATCACTCTGGTCATAATAAAAATTTGTTATGGATTAGATCCTGCCCACTATTTCACAGCTCCTGTTTAGCTTGGAGTGCAATGTTTGAAAATGACAGAACAAGATATAGTTAAACCAGTGATGTAGATATGCTTTTGATGATGAGAAGTTAAGAGAGGTGGAAATATCACAAGTATGTTTCAAAATATATGCTAAAGCAAATAATAAATATCTTCCAAATTATGATAGTGAAAAAGATAGTAATTAATTTGATGTATTTTTGATGGCTAATATTTGTATGGATGGGCAATGTTCAATCTCTACCTTATGGTAAATTAGGAGTGGGTGGAGAAAAGGATTATGAAAGTTTTGAATGAAATATTGTTATTTCTTCTCAAGAGAATGAATGAGGAAGAAGAAGGTTATTATTTTGAAGTTGATTTGGAGGTACCCTGAGTGATCTTCATAATAAGCATAAAGACCTTCCTTTTGCACTGTGAGAAAGAAACCGCAAAGAAAGAATGGTTAAGTGATTATCATAAAAGTTTTAATATTAAAGGTAAATCAACAGAAAAGTTATTAACACATTCTATGATAAAGAGGGATATGTTTTGCATCAGAGAAGCTTTTGAAACAGTTTTTGGAAGAGGATTGAGAGTAAGCTAAAATTCATAGAGTTTTTAAATTTAAAACAAAGTCTTGGATAGGAAAAAGTATATTAAATTCAATACAGATATGAGAACAAAATCAAAAGTAAAAATTTGAAGGGATAATTCTATAAATTGAATGAATATGCTGTCTTTGGAAAGACAATGAGAATGTTTAGAAACAGGCAAAACATTAGATTTTGCAACACTCTTGGAAAGAAGCTTCTAGATTGATAAATAAACCAAGTTTTTTGAAGAGAAGAGGTTTTTTTCCAGAGAACTTTTCTGCTATTCATATGGAAAAGAAAAAGTATTGTAATGGATAAACCAATTTATATTTGGAACAGCAGTTCTTGATTTATCAAAGATCTTGATGTATTATTATAATCATAATATTATGTCAAATTATACATATATTATACAAATAATTATTTGTATAATGACTTAAAGAAAGTATGGTGAAAATGTTCATTGTTGTATATGGACACTGATAGTTTTATTCTAGATATAAAAACTGATGATGTTTATAAAGATATAAGAAAATATGGAGTATATGATACAAGTAATTTGAGTAAAAAGAGTGAGTTGTTTTTCAAAAAAGAATGAAAAGGTTATTGGTAGTTTAAGGATGATGGGGTGGAAAAGTAATGAGTGAGTTTATTGGAATGAAAGCAAAGGCATATGCTTATAAGTATGTGTGATGAGATTTATAAAAGGTTAAGGGAATAAAGAAATATGTAATAGATCAATAACTTTAGAAATCATTATATTGTTTGATGAATAAGAAAGAAGAATATAGGAAAATGAATACAATAGAAGTTATAAAAAAAAAGATATATAGTGAAGAAGTAAATAAAAGGCATTAGGAGCCTTTGATGATAAGAGATTTATTTAGATAATGGAATAGATTGTGTTCATATGGATATAATGATAGAGTGAATATTTAATCATAGAGTATAAGAATAGAGTTGTGTTTCCATATGGATACAGTTTTAACTAAATGGAATATGGTTGGGGTTTTTAAGGGCTACCGCCCTTTTTCACAATATACTAAATGGTCGAACCAAGTATTAATCAAACAAGAGTGGAGAAATATATAAATGCAATGGAAAATGGAAAATGGAAAATATAATGAATGTGAAAAATATCAATAAATCTTGTTGAAAAATAACTAAACAAAGGTAAATAAAACAAATAAGCGAATCATTTAAAAACTAGTAAGTCAGAGGATGTAAAGAAAAAAATAAATATCCTTGAATGGAACTGAAAACTTTGAATGGTTATCAATTGAACAATGGAAAAATAATTTACTACAACTCAAAATGATATGCAACTCAGGGGGAGGTCAGATGAGATAATATGAGAGAAGTTTATCATTTCATAATGACACAAAAGGGGTATCTTGAAATATAAAGATTCAAAGTTTTTTTTTTAAATATTTTGTTGGGGATTATTGTGCAAAGAAAATTAAACTATTGAAGGATTTGAGAATGAACAAATCTTTATGGTTCAATGAGTGAAGCTAAACAATATGCTTGTATTTGAAAAAAAGTGCTCCTCGGCTAAGAGGGGAGGCTATTAAAATCTTCCATTCACTTACATGTTTAGATATTTCAACAGCAGAGAAATTCAACAGGTTGGGATAAAAAGGAGGTTTTATTTTTTAGGGAAAAAATATGAATCGCTGAGAATCCCCATTCACTTAACATGGGGAAAGTGAAGCCAGAATCAGCAATATCCACCTACTGAGACGATCTCTGCCCCATTGACAAATGTTAAACTGAGACTACTGATTAAAGCAACTTCTTTCCTTTCATTTTCATTCCAAAGAGGATCCAATGAAATATTTTGTTCATTTCTACTTTAGGGAATAAATTAATTTTCCTATTTACATTCATGCTCCATCGAGTATATTACAAAAGATTATTTTTGGAACTTAGTTCTTGTTTAAATGATCTTTTGTTGAGCAGAAAATAAAATGATAAACTATCTAATGCTCTGTTTTGAACCACCTCCTGAAGCACACATTTTTTCATAAGCCAACGCCCACTTATAAGCCCCGCCGACTTTCTACCCTCATCCACTTTCCTAAACTCGCCACTTTTCCTAAGCCCCGCCACTTTTCAACTATCCTCACCCTCTTTTGTGAGGAACCGACTCTTACATCAATTTCCAGTTAATCTCTAGACTCACAAAGGCTTTCCTGTTGTTGACCAGGAACTTTCCAACAAGGCAAACCACACACACAGTCTTTCTCCTATAAAGGTTTAAACCCAGACATCATTTTTAACATATTTTTTACTTTTTACTGAGAATGGACTGCTGTGCTGGCTTGAGTGGGATGACTTTGGAGTTCTTGAGTTCTACTAACTTGTTGGAACTAAACCTTCAAAGTTGATGACTGGATTTCAACCTTTATCTGTTTGAGGTAGAGATTTTTTTTCTATTTCAGAAGTTTGATTTAAGCATATAATCATCTTAATAATTAAATTCACTTAATAATACATTATATATTTTCTCTCACAGGAAATTGTTCTGAAATCTAAATGAAAATACTGCTTTTTGTCCACAACTTGGGGAAATTGTGTGTTTTGGTTGAAGACATTATGAGCGACCAAGAACTCACATAACCGAGCTCGAGCTTGAATGACCCAACCAAAGAGTTTATACGCTTGGAGACCCGCAAAATCCTGAAAAAGAGGTTTTTAACATCGAATAGTACTCATTGTGCAGTTATCAAGACAATACCCACTGAACCAATTATACCTGTGATGAGCCAGAATACAAGTTTTACCAAGAAGACTCATCAATTTCAGAAATTTTGAAAAATGGAGATTTCCTTGTATGATCCACAGTTATACTATGTGAGATCTATCACCGAAATCCATAAAAATTGGAAAAATAGTTTTTCATTGTGATCCACAAGTTTACCTATGTGAGATATACACCAAAACCCATATAATTGAAAAATGGAGTTTTCCTTGATGATCCACAGTTACTAGTGCAGATCTATCACCGAAACCCATAAAAAATTGGAAAAATGGAGTTTTTCCCTGATGAATCCACAGTTTCATACTATGTGAGACTTACAACAGAAACCCACAATTTCTGGAAACTTGTGTTCTACGTGGAGTCTTGATAGATGGTTATATGTTGGAGACTTGAAATGTGGGTTCTGGTTGAAGCTGACGCCACAATGTGATACCAAAATCTTGGAAAATTCAACAGGAAGTGGTTATACCTTGGAGACTTTGGAGAAGTTGGGTTATTTTGGAGACTTGAATTATGTGGTTCTACCAGGAAGACTCATGGGATCTAATACCATTCGATGTACGTTCTTTGTTGGATGGTGCTTGATGAGAGCATAGCAAGAAAGTCTGGAGACGAAGTGCAGGAAAGTTTTACGTCTCCCCTTTCTACTCATCAAAACCTGAAAGCCTTAAAAGACAGAATTTGAAGAGAAAAAAAATAACAAATATACATTGTATCTGAAGATGCGAAAGTACTCCCCCACTCAATAAGCTAAAAGAATGTGAGAAAAAAAATAAAAGATGATATATGGGGTTAGGTTAGGGGTTGAGAATTTTGAATGTGAGGGTTAAGGGTGGCGTGAAGGCTGTTTGTGGAGGGTTTGTGTGAGTGGGGTTGTGTGGTGGAGTTAAAAAGGGCGCAGAGTCAAAAAAAATTCTATTTATCTTGTGCTTTTGTAATTCTGTGAATAAAATGAACCTAAATCTTCTTACCCTTCTAATTCATCATACCTTATAAGTCCAAGGAACTGTAATCTATTGCATACAATGATTTTAAAAAGCTCATTTGTCCATCATTTGGTACCTTTTCAAAAGAGATTTTCACCTGTATATTCTACTTATAATCACCAACTTTGAATCTTGGCTTCCTGACATTATCTCTTTTTCATATTCTAGATTTGTAAATGTTTCTTATGGTTGGTATTCGTTGAGCGTGTGAATCATATATTATACTTATCTACATTATCTGAATTAAAGATGACCAATTGGTCGAAGAACCGAGGTTGAGTGAATTTTTTATAGTCTCTCTTTTAAATGTGCGATTGAAGTGCTCAATAACAACCGTTTTCCTTCATTAAAGGTGCTTAAATGTAAGTTGTTATTTTAAAAGAAGATTCATAATGTTTTGGTTGTAAGCATCTGTACCCTCATAGTCCACAATTTTTTAGGGTTTCCTTACTTTTATATAAATATCTGTTGAAAGGCTAACATAAGAGTAGTACTGTTTTGTTTTTTAAAGGACAACCCATGCATATCTCTCCTCAAATCAATAACGGTAAAGCATACTTGTTACCCTTATCAGTTACTTGAGTTCAATCACAATCAGCCGACCAATGATATAATCACTTCCTTGGATAAACCTCCTTCTATGAAACTCTTGTGATTATTGGTTTACTGTAATCATCAGCCTAATTGTTTTTCAATCTTAAATGACATCAATTAGAGCCTATAGTTTTTTGAATTCCAAGCCCAAGTTTCAAATTTACGCACTGATCATCTCTTCAACGATGAACCTATCAACTTTTTCTCACCCTCAAAGTTGGACTTTGTATCAGAGACAAATTATACAAATTTCTCTATCGGCTTATGCTTTCTTCCAAGTTGTGGTATTTCCCACTAAATCATATCGTGCCTCATGGACACTTCATCAACCCTATTGATGGTTTGCTTCCATGGTTAGATTGTCTGCTCATCTAATCTTTTATCCAAGTTTGTGCTGGACCACAGAAAGAACTACCTGGTAGATGTAATTCCCCTGGTATTTCAGTATTGTAAATTTACTTCCTGATAAAAAACTTTTTGTATATCTCCTCCACGTTTTGTGTTGGAGATAAATTTACTCTTATTTAGACCCACACCGAACATATGCGCTTTTTGTATAACCCTGTTATTTTTTACTTTTAAAATAAGAGATATTTTTAGTGTTAGTTTTCTTTTTTACATTTGAGACATAACTCATTTATTTATGAGAAAAATTCCCGACAGAGTGCGAAAACCTTTTACGTTTCCAACATGCCCACATTTGAATCTTAATTTTTTTAAAACTAAAGAATCCTCAGAAATGTCTTTCACTTCTCCTCTCCATTTATTAAGAAAAAAAATGGAAAACTTTAATTAAATAGTCATCACACCACATCATCAATAATATAATTTTATCTCCACTTTCCGTTTATATCTTCTCCCTGAAACCGATGTTAATAGTCTTGACGCAATTTTCGAAGACTTCTCAATTGTTGGTTTTCCTCCTCGTGCATTGAGATTTTTTCCTTTCTTGTAATACCCCAATCTTTTTCTCATACACTGGTTTTTCCATATTTTTATATTATTTATTCTTTCTTTCTTCCATCCCTCTCCTGCTCCTTCTTCTTCTCCTTTTCTCCTTTTATCTCAGTTTCTCAACTCTTCTCGTCCTTACTATCCTTGAATTACTTACACCCTAGAAACTATACATATATTCATCCGGATTTCTTTGTTATTCCTGTAAATCCAAAATGATTTTTTCACAACAGAAACCATATAAATTTCTTCTGATTTTCCTAAAAAAGCCTTGCATTTTATAACTTTATATTTTTTCAATTATTTAACATTTTATTAAATCCAAGTTGTTGGGTTTATTAAATCAGTATAAAGCAATCTTTTAATGAAAATACCTCATCTTATGTTGTAGAATATATTTATTAAAATACCAAATCCTTTCTTGAAGGTATCTTTGGACACAGAAATGAATAATTTCTAGAAGCCTCTTGCTGTCATTTATGTATTAGAAATTATGAATC
>CM068954.1:19023051-19042234 GCA_035128595.1 Eptatretus atami
CACACGTCGCCATGCAAACGAATGTAAAAATTAGAAAATCGCCCAAAATTCCCAAATCTGTCCGTCTGGCATGATCTCAATTAGCCCATGCTGTTCATTAGACCACAGAGCACCCACATGCCGAAAATGGCAACAATCCGTCCAGCAGTTTTGGAGGAGATACGTCAAATTACGCGCAGACGTTAACAGAAATAATATATATATACATATTCATATATACATATACATCCATATATATATACATATACATTTATACATACATATATATATATATACATATACACATATATATATATATATATACAGTATATATATATACACACACACACATATAGACATATACATCTGTCTTGTGACATCTGCATGCATCCAGGACTAGCATGCTCTGTCAATGGGAGAGACTGCCAACCGGCCTATTACTCCAGATCATGCGCACCTAATACTGGACCAGTCCCTCTTCGATCCACCCCTTCTGCTGCGCACAAACACTGATGCCGGTTGGAAACTTGTCTTTGGGCATTGTCTTCCTCTTCAACACATCTGGGGAAATCTTGCCACCATCTGCGGTGCAGGCAAGCATGATGGTGAATCAGTCCTCCTCCTGACCAGTAGTGTTCATTGTCACATTGCACTCCCCCTTCACTGTGATGGTGGTCCCTCTCGGTATGTCGAAGGTAAGAGGGGTCTGTTCGGCATTCCCGATCCTGCTGAAGGGATATTCATGCTCTCGGCGAAGCTTGATGATATAGGACTGGAAGCGCGTCGTCTTATCGGCCATATCATCGGGTATATATTGGGAGATGTGTGTGCGGCGTCGAACCGACAGTTGATGGAGTGCCATGCACCTGTCTGCCCACGACGATCTGGCTGTGAAGTCCCCAATGTCATCCTCCTTAGCAAAGCTCTTCACCTTCAGCCTGAGAGCAAGTGATGAGATGGCGGAACCTTACATGGCAAGTAACCCGTATTTTGCGGGGTTTCCCCATTTTCTTGATTTAAACCGCGGACCTGTTTTCGTATCGTTAAGACCTGTATTGGATGGAAAGTACAAATAATTTCAAAAACACAATGTTTAGCTTCCATTCCACTCGCATGGATTCACACACAAAGTGATTTGTAGCAATCTTTATCCGATATGCAAGGTAGCGCTTTAGTCTGACTCTATTGGCTGGGTGATGTCATGAGCTTTACCCCAACAGACCAATTCCTTCAAACCTCATCTGCACACATCACTTCCTCTCATCTACCATTTGTCATCACCCCAACTCAATTGGTAGGCATATTTGCTTTCCAATTCACTCTGACTTCTTACTGTGATGTTAATCGGTACTTTCGAGTATTTTGAATGGTATGATTCGATTCAAATTGTTTTAATTCATATCCAGGGTGTCCACAAATACAGTTCCAAATTCAAACCATAATTAAAAAATGAACGAAATGGGATACAATGATGCAGTTTGATGCTTGTGAATGAACGAACATTTCTCAAAGTTTTGTTGTCTTGATTTATCAAGATCATCATATATAACATTCATCACCATTTATCATCATTTGGTCTTTATAAACCAGGCAACACTGCTCTTTATTGTGGGACAATATTTGCAGTAAATGTGACATCACACGTCACAGACGACAACTGGAAAATAAAAAAGTAAATACAACTTTGAGAAATTGTGTTCTTTCTTCGGTTATATTCTTTCCAAATATGTTGTAATATTGCTGGATGTTGAGAGATTGTAAGGAAGATGATGATGCAAGGGGGAGGAGCTTGTGGAACGTGAGGGAGACACCATCTTAACGGAGTCGTAGATATGTGAACGTTACGTGCTGCAAAATAAATGGATTTCTGCCTTGCAAGCAATTGCATTGTTTAGCGTCTGTTCAGCGACATAACCTATATTCTTTGTTTGAGAAATGTTATGTATGTATGTCGGTATGTATGTTGTCCTCCTTTGAACCTCCTTATCAATGTTGATTAGTCAACATATCGAATGGTGTTTTTACCACGTTTGGTTAACACTTTGCATGCTGCATTGTTTACCTCTGCATGGTTCCCTGTTGCTTAATTTATATATTTTTTTTCATCGGGCTGTGAATTTCAAGTGGTATTTGCAAAAAACACACAGCTTTGGTGTCAAGTTAGACGAAAAACTAAAAAAAAAATTTTTTTTCTATTATTTTTTACCTCATCGCAAATCTGCGATTGCAGCATGCAAAGGGTTAAAAAAACTCACTTTTGATTCCTACCAACCCATTTTTTATCGCCTTCAACTTGCCATGTATGCGGAACCCTTTGCTCTCTTCTCCCAGACCCAAGCGATGAGATGCTCCTCGAGTTGAGGCCACATCACCAACTTTCTCCTCAGTGCCTTCTTCTTCCTTTGGAATCTTCTCTATCGTTGCCTTGCTTGTTCTCCAGCACCGGATGATGGATTCATCCATGCCGAATCGACTCTCAGCTTCCCGGTTCCCAAACTCTTCTGCAGACTGGCAGATAGAGGGTTTGAACGCTGTGGTGAAAGAACGCCTTGACATCTTGAGAGATAGAATGGTTGATACATGATGTAATCTGGTGACCCAAGCCGAGGCACTCACGAAGCACAAAGAGGCCCTTCTTGAGAGTCACATGACCGACCCTGGCCTGTTGTCGGATGCACGTAAGTTTGTGCGCAAGCTTATTTGAGGTGAGTGCTCCGTTATTCGACTAGCTATTGTCAGGGGTTCACGTAACTGGTACTCAGGTTATCATGCACGGTATAAAAAACTAAATGCGTACTTTAAAGATTCTCTGAAAGCCCAAAAGCATACGAGCACAGCAGACGATGTTGATAGGTTTTCTCAGCGAGTGTAGGTAAGATTCTTCCATGAGAATTCTGATATACAGTACTGTAGATATTTTATAATTTAAGTGCACAAAATTAAGTTTTAAATAATAACATTATAATTTATAAGATTAAAAAAATATATATATCCAAGGACAACACATGAGCAATAAGGAAAATTCTGATAATTGATACTGTTATTTCAAAATTAAGTTTATAAATGATAACATAGTTTACAAGTCATATTGCAAGTTTATAACTCATATGATAAAAAAAAATCTCAGGAGAACACGCGGGCAAGGAGGAAAAAGAGGTTCAGGAGTGTCCGGAAAGAAAAAAAAAAAGAAAAAAAGAGTGGCTTGCGAGTGTCTAATCTTGAGCAGATGTTCTGAGAGAGCGCTTACAGAGGAGTGAGATGCATTCTAAGCTGCGGCATTTTAAAGGTCAGAGTGGCGCTTGGGAAAGTAGACGAGCATGCTCGAAGCTGACTTTTTTTTGGGGTTTCGTGAGTACCAAACCATTTCTGCTGGTACTCATTAGAGAACCAATTTTAAAAAATTGTGTGAACCCCTGGCTATTGTGAATAATTCTTCTTTTGATGAGAGACCAGGTGTTCTTCTTTTGTGTTTAATGGCATTGTCAGAGCCGCGAGACTCCATATATGCCACGCACCTAAACGCCGGGTGTCTCCGTTTTTATTTTTATTTAATTTCCGCACTTCGTGCAGCTAGCGTCGGGACGCGACCGTCGGCGTGAAGGAGGGACTTGTGTTGGGAGGGTGGAGTCCAGGCGATGACGACGGAGGGCGGAGTCCAGGCGATGACAACGGAGGGCGGAGTCCAGGCGATGACAACGGAGGGCGGAGTCCAGGCGATGACGAAGTCCAGCGCGTGCAGGGGCGGCAGAACAGAGAGAAAACGAACGGCCCCGCTCCGACCTTTATAGGCCCCGCGGCGTGGGGTGGGGGGGGGGGACACCCCGAAGCGAAGCGTCGTCACCCGAATCGGACGCTCCGACAGCCCCAGCACCCCGCGCGGTCCGGCTGCGATGACTGGAAACTGCTTCATTCCACTTCCGGAAAGATGGTCCCGAGCCGTGAAAATGTCTCGCTCCGACCCCACGACATGATATGAATCGCCCACAATGAACTCCGGGTCATGAATTGCATTGCAAGAACCCTTGGGTCATGCCCTAACGACCGGCCAAGGGTGGCGTCGGTCCCGCATACCTGCCGGGGGACCCATGATTAGCGCTGATCAATGTCTGCTCCGTGATGCGCCACGCGGCTAGAGCGATCCAAACTGCACATTACGCCTCTGCCCGATCATGGCTTCGCTGGCCGGAGAGGCAAGAAGGTAAGATGTTATGGCCAACCCATGCACAGACAGCAAGATGTGTCCATTCATGCCCTGCTCTGTACAATAATAAAGTGTCGCGAGCGGCGCACGGGTCTGCCTTCGAGCACGTTCCATACAGTGCACGCGGATCCGCCATGGCCCACGTGGTCAGCGCTCGCATTCGCCCGATTCTGCTATCGTGTGCGCGGGGCGAAACCTGATCTGTGTCAGAAATTGAGGGGAACGATTGGTTATATAATTATCTGGAGGTTTGGAATGAAAAGGATATGGAGAAATGGAGGGAAAAGAGAATGCCGATATAATTAAACCCAGAAATGGGTCGAAAGGACGCGCCGCGTGTGTACTGAAACTTGCCAGCATTTAGAGTGCTGTTTCTTCCATCTCCTCGGTACGTGTTCCGTGCAGCGTGGGCATCGTGTTAGGTGTGCTTTCTGTGTTGTGAAATACATCCGCGCAGCTTCTTTAAGAGATATTCGTTTGTATGCCTTTTCAATTCAACCAGCAATCCCATCCCAGATAGTTAGGAGCTCTGCGCTGTGACGTGCAAAGGTTAGGTTGAGGGATCGCTTGAGGACGGGAGCTCTGCACTGTCAAAGTTCATGCGGTGCAGTCACGGCCTTCCTCTGCCCTTCCCCTGCAGAAGTTATTCCGAGGGTATTGTGGTTGCCTCGCAGCCGTGGCACGTGCTGCACGTGTTGGACACAAATTCGGATTTACCTCAGAAATAAGCAGAAAAGAAGAGTAGAAATGAAGTTAATGGTGTAAGCCATAGCTATGAGATCCCCGCAACGCATGTCCCATTTGACCCACTTGACAAAAGGAAGGGACTATCTAAACATATATTAATGGAATAACTGTCTTGGGACCACTATATGTTGATGCAATCGCCTTAGAGGCATACGTTTACTCGAACCGCAACAATATATATATATATATATATATAAAAATATATATATATACATACATAAACACACACACACACACACACACACACACACACACACACACACACACACACACTATAGAAAGTCCACATCCCTTTCAAAATCTTCATATTTTGTTGCCTTATAACATGGAATCAAGTTGCATGACATCAGACATTTTCCACCTTTATTTACACATCGTAACCCACAACTCACATGTGAAAAACAATTTCTACAAATTTCAGAAAGTTAATGAAAAAACAAAACTGGAATATCTTGGTTGCATGTGTCAACCCCCTTATAATAGCAACTGCAAATTAGCTCAGGTGTAACCAATCACCTCAAAATCACACACCAAGTTAATTGGCCTCCACCTGTTTAAATTGTAGTGATTCTGATTATTTCAGAATAAATCAGCTGTTCTTGTAGGTTTCCTCCACTGGTCGTGCATTTCACAGCAAAGACTCAACCACGAGCCCAAGAGCTTTCAAAAGACCTCTGGGAAAAAGTTGTGGAAAGGCACAGATCAGGGGATGGGTATAAAAATTTCAAAGGCCTTGAATATCCTTGGAGAACAGTCAAGACAATCATTAAGTGAAAGCATATGGTACCACCAAGACTCTGCCTAGATCAGGACGTCCCTCCAAACTGGATGACCAAGCAAGGAGGAGACTGATCAGAGAGGCCACCAAGAGGCCAGTGGCACTTTAAAGAGCTACTGGTCACTGTGTGCATGTGACAACAATATCACAAGCACTCCACAAGTTGACCACAAGTTTGGGAATGGGAATGCGGTGTGAGGGGAGGGAATGAGAATGGGAAGGCGGCACGAGGGAGGGGAGGGAATGGGAAGGCGGCAGAGGAGGGGGAATGGGAGGCGGCACGAGGGGAGGGAGGGAATGGGAAGGCGGCACGAGGAGGGAGGGAATGGAAGGCGCACGAGGGGAGGGGGGAAATGGGAAAGCGGTATGAGGGAAGGGGAGGGAAAGGGAAGGCGGCATGAGGGAGAGGAGGGAATGGGAAGGCGCATGAGGGACAATGGGAAGGCGGCGTGAGGGGAGGGAATGGGAAGGGGCGTGATGGAGGGAATGGAAGGCGGCGTGAGGGGAGGGAAGGGAAGGCAGGCGAGGGAGGGAATGGGAAGGCGGGATGAGGGGAGGGAATGGGAAGCGGTGCGAGGGAGGAAATGGGAAGGCGGTGCGAGGGGAGGGAATTGAAGGCGGCGCGAGGGAGGGAATGGGAAGGTGGGGCGAGGGGAGGGAATGGGAAGGCGGCGCGAGGGGAGGGAATGGAAAGGTGGCATGAAGGGAGGAATGGGAAGGCAGTCAATGGAGGGGAGGGAATGGGAAGGCTGCGCAAGGGGAGGGAAAGGGGAGGGAATGGGATGGTGTTGTGAGTGGAGGGGAGGGAATGGGAAGGCGTTGGGGTGGAGGGAGGGAATGGGTGTGGGTGAGGGGGAGGGAATGGGAGGTGGCATGAGGGGAGGGCGGGAATGGGAAGGTGGCATGAGGGAGGGGAGGGAATGGGAAGACGGCATGAAGAGGGGGAGGGCATGGGAAGGCGGCGCAGGGGAAGGGGAGGGAATGGAAAGGCAGCAATGGGAAGGCAGCACCAGGGGAGGGAATGGGAAGGTGGCGTGAGGAGAGGGAATGGGAGGCAAAGGGGAGGGAAGGGGAGGGATGGGAAGGCGCGGCTGAGGGGAGGGAATGGGAAGGTGGGCATGAGGGGACGGAAAATGGGAAGCGGCATGAAGGGGAGGGAATGGGAGGCGGCATGAGGGGAGGATGGGATGGCGCATGAGGGGAGGAATGGGAGTGCGGCGCATGGGGAGGGGAGGAATGGGAAGGGGCGCGAGGGAAGGGATGGACGGGGAGGGGGGAATGGGAAGCGCGCGAGGGAGGTGAATGGGAAGGCGGCGTGAGGGAGGGAATGAATGGGAAGGCGGCGAGAGGGGAGGGAATGGGAAGGCAGCGTGATGGGAGGGAATGAGAAGGCAGTGTGAGTGGAGAAAATGGCAAAAAGTCTCAAGCGAATGTGGTGTGATGTTGATGGAAAAGTCAATAATGGCAAAAAGGTGAATGCCGAACCTCCTCATGTATCAACATGCAGACAATTTAATTAACTGCAAAAAAATACTTGTTTATAGAAACTGATCTTCATTCATCTTTGCCAGATTTGGGAGAAGATTGGCGTGTTTGGGTGGAAATGCAAAATCTCAATTGTATTGAGATATGCAAATACAATCTGTCACTTCACTGATGGGTTTATTAAGGGAGGGGGGCGAGGAGAGAAAGAGAGAGAAAGGAGAGAGAAAGAAGAGAGAGAAGAGAGGAAAGAGAGAGAGAAAGAGAAAGAAAGAGGAAGAAGAAAAAGAGAGAAAGAGAGAAAGAGAAGGAAAAGAGAGAGAGAGAGAGAGAGAGGTATCAGAAGAGGGGGAGAAGTATTGGGGGAGGAAGAAGTGAGTATCTGGCAGATGTGACACCCAGTTTAACGTCTTGTCCAAGAGACGACACACACATTGATGAATCACCCTGCCTGTGAAACATCGGGATGACAGTTTATAGCTGTGTCCACGATCCAGAATTCACTATCCAGGCTACAGCGAGTGAGCATGTGTACCTCTCGACTTTCCTGCTGTGATGTGGCGATTCCTTACTTCATAACTGTTCATATTTTTTCTCATTGTGATCATATAATTTATTTTGCCTTTCTACCTCCGGTATATAACGGTGGTATTGCCATTGAAACCTGAAGAACACACGCCAATGGCTTCACCAAGCACTCCACAAAATGTTTGAAGAAAATTTTAAAAGTGAAACGTTAAATTTTTATTTGTTTTTATCTATGCCGAAGTGACGGGTTGTAGACTGGAAGAACAAAAAGGGGAAACGTCATGGAAAATAAAATTTCAGATTTTCAGCGAGCCAGCCACTGCCTGTTGCACCGCAGAACAACATATAGCCAATGCAGGCGAGTAGCCCTGAACTTTGTTGAAGTCGATCAGCATACAGTATTCAGTGACAGTGTGAATATTGTAGAGCACTCACCAAGTGCCTTAAGTACTCCAACGAAACGGTTGATAAGAAAGGGCTTGCTTGGCACCCAAATCACTGAACCATCATATTAAACACACACCTCCCAGTGATGTCTGAAATGTCAAATATGTCCAATTGAACAAATGAACACATTTTTAGCAGTCGGAACTGCTGCAAAGTTCCATTTCTGGAGTTTAACTTTTGTAATTCAGCTTAGTTTAAGAGATTCTCGAGATTATTGCATGTTCGGAAATGAAATAAAGCCACGAACACTACCATCTCCAGACATTTATAAACATTGCAATGTCCCCAGCAATTCGTAGCTACGATGAACAGGCATTCAATAATATGAGTGAGGAAAGTGAAAAAAAGCTATCGTTAAGAAATCGTTGCAGCCTGGACCAAGTCAAGGCATGGTTGAGCAGGCCAAAAAACATGGTGGCTTCAGACCGCAGCGAGGTTACCTAGGATATGCCTTAAGACCCGAAAGGGAGCGGTGACCGAGGATGCGCCTGATGAAGGATATGATTAAATAAGGCCGTTCATTATCTTCAAAAGGGGTGTTTTAATTAACCCAAACACCCAATTTTCAGTCATGCACTTCCTTGGAATTTCCTTAGTATGCATGCAAATGTTCAGGCTGCTAGGTTTCATGATTTTGGAGTTATGGAGGAGACACACTCACACATACACACATACACTTATTGGTATAGATTACCGAACCAGCAAATGTTTCTACATGCTGTAAATTGTGAAACTGCTAATGCCGAACCTGTGAATGAGTTTACATGCGGAGAGAGAGAGAGAGAGAGAGAGAGAGAGAGAGAGAGAGAGAGAGAGAGAGAGAGAGAGAGAGAGAGCAGCTTCGTGTGGGTGAAAACTCAAACTCATAATTGTATTGAGAAATTTATGAAGCCTCCAACCCATCTTAGAACACCTGCTGGGACCCAAAAAGGTTCCACAGAACGATTGGTGGGGCTGGCCCCAAAACTGAGGGATTGGATGTGCCACCAAGTTGATTTGTGTTCTTCCTTTTTCAAGTTATATAATTAAATTTAAATAAAATAAAGGTTTTAAAGGCTGTAGAAAAATAACTAAAAAAAATTTGGGGAAGTTTATCACCGTTGATGCATGCATGCCGCCATATTTAACACATTACATTAGTTTTTCATTCCTTTTTGTGTCCTACATGACATCCCTAGAAACAGTTGCTTTCCTATTTGGAATGACTTTCAATTTTGTTTCACTGCCAGACAGGCAGACAGACTAAAAAGAATTACCTTACCAACTCCACTGTGCTCAGTCGGGACGAGATTCCATACAATTTGCCAAATTCAGAGCCAAAGTACTGCTAAGCTACATGTTCGTGTTCCAATTCGTGTTATACGGTGTTCAAAATATAACATTCAATTGAAATTGTCGTTCCTCGATCATCGACTGACGTCTGCAGACAGACAGACAGACAAACGGTGAACCAATTGCCTAACCCCACTTTGCGCTTCACGTGTGGGGTAACAACCAGATTATGAACCGAAAGAGTCCCGCACTGCGATTTTCGAGCATCGTCCTCGGGATCGCAATGGATGTGCGGACCGCTCATTATATTATATACTATAAAACAAGACAAAAGACGAGGAGGCACGACAAGGCAATGCGTGAAGAGTGAATTGTGTGCCTGGCCTGGTACTTAAGAGAAGTCTCACCCTTCTGTGAGGCACATGTTAATAATTCCTTTAAGAGCACTGCCCATGGTCATCTCATGATTTCTCCTCAAGCCACCCCTGCTACCCCTCTACTCTTGCTGAACCCACAACACCACTTTCCTTTCTGTCAATCATCCACTCATGAATGTGCAATGTCCTCGTCTTCCTGGCCCTCTGATTCCCTATCAGTCTATGAACCAAGCCTGGTGTTGGCTTAGTGGTTAGGGTGGCAGCTTGGGATCCGAGGGTCCTGAGTTCAAGCCCCGTTGGCCGCTGAATTAATACACACCAGGAGGTTGACTCAGCCTGTCATCCTTCTGAGGTCGGCAAAATGAGTACCAGTGTATTGGTGAGAGAGAGACAGAGAGACAGAGAGACAGAGAGACAGAGAGACAGAGAGTCTATGAACCTGCTCCTCTGAGTCACCTAGCTTCTCCATAAACCTTCATTTCACACAAGGAAATTAAATGCAGGTGGAGGCCATTCGGCCCATCAAGTCTGCACCACATAAACACCAGACCAATTTATCAGCACCAGATCAAAAAAAAAGAAAGTTGCAAAATGTATTTTTTGTTTTTTTGTAGTTAATTTTTTTCTTTCCAGGGGAGGGAGGGGGCACGGACGAAAACGGTTCCACACAGATGCACACAATCACCAAACAATGCTCAGGCTACCTCAAAGTCCTGCCAACATCCTTATACCCCTCTTTCCGCAACATTTCCAGGTACCTATGGAATAATTATAATTTAAGTTTATCTGCCGTTGCTGCTCCCACTACCTTTCCAGGGATTTGTGTTCACAAAACAAAATCGAAAAAAAAAAACACTTGTCGGGAGAGGACCGTGGAGCAATGGCCCGAGGGGCACGCTTTGGGCAACGCATCAGTCAACCGCAGAGTAACTTGGGGGGGGCGTGGCCTCCACAAAACCTTCATGGGCACGCCGCGAGAAACAATCAAAAACACACACAGGGCTCCATAAATTACAACTTCCCTTCGACTCATTGCGAAACGACAATGGGGACTGTGCTGGAAGTGATGGGGGAGGGGAGGGGGAAGGTGGGGTCGAAGACGGGTGCAAACCGCGCAGCTTTGTGAATAAATCTCCCCGGACGACTCCCCTGCTCCTCACCTGCACAAGCCCCATTGACTTCGACAGCCCCATTCACGGAAACCTGAGCGGGAGGAAGTGCGCATGCGCTGAACGAATCAATTTCCCACTCCCGCAGCTTCCGACCACGCCCAAAACCGGATGACAGTCGCCATGGTAACTTCCGGGGTTTGCGGCCGCCCGACGTTTGTCCGATTGGTTCGCGGCATGGAGAATGGACATTCATAAAAAAAAAAAAAAAAAATAAGGTCGCAAATTCATTCACCCTCGTTCCTCGCCGTCGAACAGGTTGAGGGGAGAAGAAACGCACAATCGAGGCACGAACGAAACAATTCTCAGTAAAATAAATAATTATGAAGAGCAGTTTTTTGGTATCGTTATCCGTTTCTTGATTAGCCGGATAATTCGCTTCAAGGCGAAACGTTTTGTTTCGCGCGTTCGGTCAATTTGCCGGCGGAAAGGCACGTTTCCATGGTAAATCCGTCTGTGCGCCGAGTGAGCTAGGTATTCGTACACGAGCACGTGGTACACGACCGGCGGGGGGGGGTGATGCGGCGGAAACACGGGATGGGATGGAAGGTGCCGGGGAGGAGAGGAGCTGGAGGAGGGAGGAGAGGAGCTGGAGGTGAGGGGAGGAGAAAGAGGAGCTGGAAGGTGGAGGGAGAAAGGAAGGAGCTGGAAGGTGGAGGGAGAAGGGAAAGAGGGAAGCGTGTGTCTCAGGCCGTAGTTGGTGGGAAGCAGAGGGACGGTGGAAGGAGGTCAAGAAGAAGCTCCAGGATCGGAGCCACTCGGTGCGCATCGAGATCGAGATCCAGCGTCGAGGGATCAGCGGATGCGGTGGCGCCTCCGATCGGACGGAACGGTGCGACCCCGAGGGTCGCGATCCGGGACGTGAATTCCTGAGCCGACTTGTCCAAGTTACGCTCAAGGGATTCGAGCGGGCAGGGCTGGGGGCAGCGGAAACGAGGTCGCCAGGAGAGCGGGAAGGAAGTGGAGGGGTCGTCGTGGAGCAGGGAGTCAAGGGGTCGCCTGGAGTGTGGGAGGCGAGGGGTCGCCGGGATAGCGGGATCGAGGAGATTGTTTTAAACGAGTCGAGCACGACCCCAGGAGCACGACCCCCAGGAGCACGACCCCCCGAATCCCCTGATGGAGCGCTCAACTCCGCGCGCTCTCTCACGGCCCATGCGGCCTTAAGGTCGATACAGGTGGGGCCGGGCCGGGCCCAAACAGGCCGTGCGAAGATCCGTCGGTCGAGGCGGTGGACCCCGCGTGGAGGGGGTGTCCGCAGCCCTCGCGGACATCATGTCCGCTCGTGGGAAAAGCCCGGACTGGCTTCGCGAGCAGCTCGAGTGCGGCTGCGAGTCCCGAGGCTTGTTGCTCCTGGATTGCCGAAGCCGAGAGAGTTTCGAGTCGGCTCGGATCGACTCCGCCATCAGCGTGTCCCTCCCGAGCCTCATGCTGCGCCGGCTCAAGACCGGCAGCCTCCCGCTGCGGGCGCTGCTGGCGGGCGGCGATGTGGATGACAAGGAGCGCTTCGCGCAGCGATGTCGCTCGGACACGGTGCTCGTGTACGGCGACGGGGAGCCCGGGTCCTCGGACATCGTGGGCAGCGACGGCAACTCGGGAGACGACCCGGAATCGAGTCCCGGCGCGCTGCTCTCTCTGCTCCTCCAGCGGCTTGTCGCCGACGGATGTTCGGCGCATTACCTGGAAGGTAATTTACCTGCACCGACGGCATTCCCCGTGCGCCCCCTGACCCCGCGTCCATCCTTTGTGCGAGTACACAACGAAGATCCTGCACTGTGAGCGCTCTATAAAGAGAACCCTCGTTCAAATCTTCCACGCGCAGGTAACCCCTGCTCACCAGGTAAATGCGCTTTACACGAGGCGTTCACAAACGGGTGAGTGCCGCTTCCTCGTCCATTCGGGATGTCCACGTCTCCTTGTTAGGAGTTTGTACGATTCGACAGAAACCTCCTCGAGGTGTTTGTGTCGAGGTGGATAAATTTCTCGTTTGCACAAACTTGTTGATTCACCTTGGTTGTATTTTTTCGAGGATGTGTAATTTGTTGTGGCTTTTCCTCATTACATGATCCTCAAATGTTTTATGGTAAAACGTCCCCATGACATAGGTCTACAGGCCGACGACGTACATGGAGTACCGTACAATGGTCTCACTACCCACTGTGTGTGTGTGTGTGTGTATGTATATATATATATATATACATACATATATATATATACATACATATATATATATATATATATCAACTACCTTACTAAGTACACAAGACTAGTATGTGGTCCCTCATGAGCCCTTGTCGGGGGAACCCCCCAGAGTGCCCTCACTCACCCCACACCACAGTGCCCTCACTCATTCCACACTACACCACAGTGCCCTCACTCACTCCATACCACACCACAGTGTCTTCACTCATCCCACACCACAGTGTCTTCACTCATCCCACACCACAGTGTCCTCACTCATCCCACACCACAGTGCCCTCACTCACTCCACTCCACAGCACACCACAGTGTCCTCAATCACTCCACACTACAGTGCCCTCACTCACTCCACACTACACCACAGTTCCTCACTCACTCACATCACACCACAGTGTCCTCACTCACTCTACACCACAGTGTCCTTCACTCACTCCACATCACACCACTGTGTCCTCAATCACTCCACACTACAGTGCCCTCACTCACTCCACAACTACACCACAGTGTCTCACTCACTCAACATCACACCACAGTGCCCTCACTCAACTCCACACTACAGTGCCCTCACTCATCACATCACACCACAGTGTCCTCACTCACTCTACACCACAGTGTCCTCACTCACTCTACACCACAGTGCCCTCACTCACTCCACACTACACCACAGTGCCTCACTCACTCCACACTACACCACGTGCCCTCACTCACTCCACGGCACACACAGTGTTTCTCACTCATCCCACACCACAGTGTCCTCACTCATCCCATACCACAGTGCCCTCACTCCCCACACCACAGTGTCCTCACTCATCCCACAACCACAGTTCCCTCAATCACTCCACAGCACAATACAGTGTCCTCACTCACTCCACACCACAGTGCCCTCACTCACTCAGCACTCTCACTCACCCCCCAGCCCTCTCACTTACCCCCCATCCTCTCACTCACCCCCAGCCCTCTCACTCACCCTCCAGCTCTCTCACTCACTCTCAGCTCTCTCACTCACCCTCCAGCCCTCTCACTCATCCTTCAGCTCTCTCACTCACCCTCCAGCCCTCTCACTCACCCTCCAGCCCTCTCACTCACCCGCCAGCCCTCTCACCCACCCCCAGCCCTCTCACCCACCCCAGCCTCTCACTCACCCCAGCCCCTCACTCACCTGCAGCATCCTCACTCACTCTGCAGCACCCTCACTCACCCCGCAGCACCCTCACTCACCCCACTACCTTCATGCACCACACGGTACCCTCTCATACCCTGCAGCATCCTCACTCACAACACAGTACCCTCTCACCACAATGCTCTCAATCACCCCCACAGTGTACTCACTCGTGTCACGTTGTCCTCACTCATTCAGTGTGCTCCTCAGCCATCTCCCTGTCACACAACAAGACACAATGTATTGATATTTTCAAGCAAATGTGAACAAGACATGGCGACCACCAGTGTAAACTGCAGAGGTAAAAGACCAAGGTGTTGTTATAAATAGGCCAGAGATACTTTGTGTAGTCGGTGCGTTTTATTTGAATAATAATTATCCACGCATGTGTGATGTGTGTAACACGTATTTTCAGCGTTGAACACATTACACATGTCATGTGTAAATTTGAAGTCAATGAGTTGTAAATGGAGACCCAGTTGTACTTGTTTAATAAGCAGGTGGTGTGCGGTTGTGTTCCAAGCTGTACAATTCCTGGGTTTGCTTTAAACCCCTTGATTAACTTTATTGATTATTTTACATTGCAATTTACAAATTACTAAATTTTGACAAGAGGCGGAAATTGAGGATTGTATTTATCTTTATTTATTATTATTATTATTATTATTATTTTTTAGTATGAGCTCGAGGCAGCTTGTGTAAGATCCCAGAACAGTGTCCGCACCTTCAGTCTGGTGGCCCATACCAAAGCGTCCAACGGTTTGGGACTATTATCATTGAAGCAAACATGTAACATGAGAAAGCAGATCCGTAATTTAACCGCTAGCCGACCTGGTGCAACCCCAACATTTATGGTGTCGCACAAGCACCGAAGGGTCATGATTACATCCAGTCTTGCGGTAACTTCTTGACCATCTTTTGTTCCTTCCATGAAACTTCCCCGATTCCTAGATCCAAATCGCACATGTTGATATCTTCTCCTTTGTGGTTTTTTTCATTGCCTTGTGTTGTTGTCCTTGTATTGTAATTAATGTACAAGTGCATCGATATCTCCCAATGTCTTTGTGTTGCATGGGATGCATGAACTGAGCTCCTCCACAAGCCTTCGATGCTGGGGGGGAAGGATTCCACTTGGCGGAGACCCTTTCAATCAGGAAAATCTTCAGCTTCGTAGCATTTTTTTCTAACGATGAGATCATTATGTATTTGATTTGTTTTTATATTGATCGTTATTAATGGACGTCTCGATGTAGGTTGAGCTAAGTGTGTATTTGGATCAATTCTCCTTTCTGGCAGTGCAATCCTTCCACAGGGGCAATCTGACCTTTCAAACACTCCGATGGTTCAAATCCCTTAATTTTTTTTTTCCTTCTCATGCATCCATTCAATGCATCCAGTGCCATATGTGTGGACTACCACGTCCCGGAGCACGTTAAGCCTGCTATCCTCCCGCCATGGGTCATGGTAAAGGGAATTCTGGAGCTACGTGTCAGTAATCGTGTGCTCGAACCAAAAGCTTGTGGGAAATTCATTTTCTGTTGTGCTCCTTTATACCCTTAGTGGTTGAAGGTTTAAACGATGGCCATTGGGACAGCAACTTTGCAGCGAGTGTAGGTCTCTTCATTGTAAAATGAGGGGCTTGGTGTTGGAGGTTCGATACCCAGGGCTACTCAGTTTGGGTGGGATTTCATTCGATCGGTTCCCTGCGAATGGAATGGCAACCTGCTCCTGGTCGGTTCTTAGCCTTATACGTTCATCGCCTGTCTTTAGCTTCTTGGCGGTCTGTCAAGGGTACACAGATCGACCGACCTCCCAATCACGGTAAAATAGTTACTTTAATTCGAGGGATTTACGAGGCTCATCAATTAGCAGGTAGAGCACAAAAACAAGCTCCAAGCATCCTGGGTTTTGTTGTTTACCATTAACCAAGTGTGTGTTATCGTAACCAAGTGCAAGCATACCACGCAAGGTTGCGCAAATGCCATTTCCAAATTGCTTCCAGAAAACATCTGGCAACACACTTCATCGTCCTCGTCTGTTTATTTATTTATTTTTGGATCCTCAAAATGACTTCGCTTTGAACATCTTGAACATAAATGCGAGAGAATCATCGTCGAATTGATTATTTGCATTTAGCATCGAACAGATAAACAAGTCTTGATGAGAAGCAACGCACCAAAATAACAGCACCTGCAAGCTCATTCCAAGCATGTTGTCGGAGCACGTGCTGCGCGGTTGGTAGCTGCCCTACAAGGATTGCCCGTGCTGCGCAGTTGGACCACGGACTGCACGCACTACGCGGTTGGTAACCCCACTCCGCGGGCTGCACGCACAATCCACTCCGTGGACCGCACGTGCTGCGCGGTTGGGATCCGGACTGCACACTGTACAGTTGGGACCTACACTCCACAGTCTGCACCCTGTAACCCACTCCACAGATTGTACGAGTTGTGTGGTTGGCAACCGCGCTTCACGGACCACACAGTTGGTAACCGCTCTCCACAGACTGCACCTGTTATACCATTTGTAATCGCACTTCGCGGACTGCACGCGCTCCTAATTGTAGTGCTTTGAGGGAGATGGAAGAGTTGTGTGTTTTTTCATCGAAGAGTAATAATTTTACCCTTTTTCATGTCGTTCTTTCCTGAAAATTATTGGGTAATCGTCTTTACCCGGATCTCTGATACAATGCGAGTTGCTTTTGTCCTTAAGTCACCATCCAAACACCTTGTCGAGTTTTCTAGTGAGCCTTCAGGACATTTATTGTTTTTGCTTTTGTTTTCCACAAAACTGCAAGCGTTTGGCCAAGTTATATGATCAGCATTGGCTCAAGGCGTATCTTGCTTCCATCCGTCTTGGCCTTGACTCATCCACTTGTTTCATCAATAGACGTTCCATAGACGTGTTGTAATTAATGCAGAATACAGCGAATGCATTGTGCTCCATACTGATGGATTGTTACAAGGTACAATATAACTGTGCCTTCAAAGTAACTCTGAGATTGAAAACACACACACACACACACACACACACACACACACACCTTTCCATCACTTCATATTGAAAGTACAAAACATTTAAGTTCATGATACAAAATACTTTGGATTGTAAGACAAAACCATGCAGCACAGCCAACGATATGTAGTCTTCTAAGATGGCTCTTGAGTCCAGAAGGCGATAACTGTGAACAGTTCTACGATCCTGACATGCATTCTACCTAACAACTAGGACTATTGTTCAACGCCCACCTCGCTTGTGTTTGTTCCCCATTGATAAGCTTTTTTAAAATTGAATTTCTCAAACCTCTTTGTTATCTGAAAAAATAATACTTCAATTAGAGCTGCATGTAATCTCTCATGAAGTAGTAAAATGCTTTTCAAAGTTTCCTCAATTATAATCTTCAAACAACCTGGTTACTGCACAGCAGCCTATCGACGTTGCTACGATATCTTCCAAAGAATTAGTCACGACTAACCATTGACTATCCGGTTCAACGGTGCAAGCCAGTGATGTGATGTCACAAAGCACAACACCCTTTATTAACCTGGCCGATCAATCTGCACGCATTGCCAGCAACCTTCAAATATCCTGCGATATTGATTGGCATTTTGTATCGATGGAATTGTTGGAATAATACTCGAGCCAATTTCCAAGTTCAACCATGCTTGGGTAATTCGCTACTCACACTCATCACATGGATTGCTGCCACTGCCGCTCACCACATGTGATGCCCGCTGCTCCCCGCATGCGCCGCTCACCGTGTACGCCGCCCTCGCTGCTCACGCCACACCACTCACCGCATCCCACTCTCAGCTCACCACGTGCACCATCCTCTGCTCAGCATGTGCGCTGGAGGTAGGTTTTCTATCATTCATTCGGTACACATTATATGTGTCTTGAAACATGGATTCTTATCAGATTCATACCTCTTATTTGTTTTGCTTGATATTTATTACCAGCAGGGACATGCGGAACAGCTGCACAATGTAAAATGTAACTTCAAGTTCCTTAATCTCTCTCCCCCCCCCCCAACTCACAAACCGCAGTCATCAATCCCCTCCCAACCCAAAGTCCTCAACCTCCTCCTCCCCCAAGTCCTCACGCTCCCTTCAACTCTAAGGCATCAATCCCCTCTCCACTTCAAGCCTTCAAACCCCCACCACCCCACGTCCCACCACAACTGTTCAACCCCCTTCCCCACCACAGGTCCTCAACCCCCTTCCAACTCTGTCCCATTTTTTATTTCTTTTGTTTTCTTGTATACATACTCCAGACTCGTGGAAGAGCAAGTACACTTCCTGGATCAAGATGTAACAAGACAAAAGGAAGAGTAGAGAAAAGGGGAGGGGGGAGGAGGAGGGGAAACACCAATAGCAGAGTTGAAGAACAAGGTAGAGGCAGACTTGAACAAACAATGGGTGTGTGGAGGAATGGGAGACAGGAAAGGATGCATGGGGTAGACAAGATGGATACAGATGCAAACTCTCAGGAAGGAAAAGCTGGAAACTTGAGAGGAGGAAGGATTGGGGTGTGGTTAACGAGGGTAGAAAAGATCATCATTTTGGATTGAGGATGATCTGAGATGGTGGTGAACCGCTGTGTTGAACTCCTGCAAGGAAGAATACATTGAAGAGAATGTGGAAATTGGTTCCACAGGTAGGCAGAAAAGAGAAACTAATGAGTGGAAGTGAGCAGTGATCCTGGATTTAGGTAGTTTCACAAGAAGGGGGTTGATGGTGCACTGTGTGCCATGCAGAAACCTGGGGTGGTCAAAGCATGGAAAGAGCAGAGGGTGCAAGACCAAAAAGGAGGCAGTTGAAGACAGAGAGACCGCTGACCTGTCTGCGA
>CM068954.1:19054939-19065820 GCA_035128595.1 Eptatretus atami
CTTCACCTCGAGCTCCCATTGGCTGAAGCAGAGTTCGCCGATGATTGACGTTTGCAACCACATCCTGGAGAGAGGGGGTATGGGTTTCCCCTCAGGTCCATTCACCATTTGTTACCGTACTTCCCTTGATCTTTCCATGCTGATAGAGACACAGAGACCGTACAAATTCCTTTTGATGAACCACTCGATCAGGGTGGCGGAGCACTGAACCACTCGCTCAGGGTGGCGGAGCATGAACCACTCGCTCAGGTGGCGAGCACGAACCACTCGCTCAGGGTTGCGGAGCACGAACCACTCGCTCAGGGTGACGGAGCACGAACCACTCACTCAGGGTGGCGGAGCACGAACCACTCGTTCAGGGTGGCGGAGCACGAACCACTTGCTTAGGATGATGTGGCGCTGCAAAAGCATCAGCAGTGAGTGAACGATTTGCTCAGAATGACATTGTGCGGTCCCGTTATTGACTGTAGGGCGCTCGGCAGGTGGCTTAAGCACTCGAGCAAGCACTCCAATTGAATGGTTGATAATTGCAGCAGTTGATGAAATAAAACAAATTTGTTCCAATAATGACTTTATCCACAAAAGAGTTGCAGCTTAATGCAGAACAACCCTGGAGATATCGCAACGTTCAATCCCCTGATAAATAGGCATTGCAGATAATTTGCCATCTTGCCTGCTCGTCTGTGCATGCGTCACGTCGTACATCAGTTCGGGGTCCACGCAAACGTTTTAACCTTTTTTTTTCAAAATGTCTTTTTTCCAGATTTGCTTTGATACCCTGTAGATACCCACATCGTGAAACATCCAAGAATATAGATACAGATCTGGCAGACGCTATGGATAAGCAGTCCACCTGGGGGACAGGGCACGAGGTCTCGCAGTGAATGCATTAAATCATGTAGCTCAATGAATCTAGTTAATTTTCAGGAAAGTGGAAAAAAAAAACGTTATCATTAAGAAACCATTGCAGCCTGCTCCAAGTCAAGGAATTGTTGAGGAGGCCAAAAAAAAATGGTGGCTTCAAACTTGAGCGAGCCACCAGATGGCTGACCAAGATGGCACGCCGCCATCTTGGTAAGGCTTATTTGGTTTTTCGTGATGAGCACTCCCCAAATTATCTTCAAAAGGGGTGTTTAAATTTACCAAAACACCCAATTTTCATTCATGCACCACCTTGGAGTTGTCTTCTTATGCATACAAAGTCTGGGGCTGCGAGATTTCATGGTTTTGAAGTTATGAAGGAGATGGATTGATGGACAGATTGACACACTGACATTTATTTTATTTATACATATATACATATATATACACACAATTCAAAGAGAGACGCATAATACACTTGTCTTATATGATGACTTGATGTCTTCATTTATTATTCAAAATGGCGGCATCCCGGAGATCACTTGAAGTTGCATTTTTTATTGAAATAAGATTATGAAGTTGTGTGAAATGTTAATCCTTATCGATTGTCACTAGATAGAAATTTGACTTTTGTTTCACTGTAAAATCCCAATTCAAAAACTATTTTTGAATGAAAAAAAAAGACACGTTTTGAAACAATCTTTCTCTGCTGAACAAGCTCTTGTTTTTCTCCTTTTTATCTACCACAGATGAAGCTCGTAAGAAGAAGTGTGGTGTACTTGTACATTGCCTGGCGGGGATCAGCCGTTCGGTCACCGTGACAGTCGCGTACCTCATGCAGACTCTGAACCTCTCCCTCAATGATGCCTATGAACTCGTGCGTCGCAAGAAGGCGAACATTTCGCCAAACTTCAATTTCCTCGGCCAACTCATGGATTTTGAGCACACGCTGCGCCTCGGCTCACCGCCATGCGATAACCGACCAGCCGAGCAGCCCTCGACACTCTTCTTTACGACACCCACGAACCATAACGTGTTCAGACTCGGATCCTGATATGCTGTGGCCACAGAGTAATGTCATTTCTATGGCTCCTCTGAGTCTCATGCTCCTGGCATCCTCACGTGGCATGAGGTTGAGCACCTGTTCGTTTTTTAGAGCCTTATCCAAGTCACCAATTTTCTGTCGAACACCCTACGCGTGTCTGAGGAGCACATTGCTCATGAAAAGGGAACTACGATTGCCGTCACCACCTTTCTAGACATCATTTCGCCACAGCATATGGCGGGGTCGAGCACATGATGTTTCTCGACAAAAAGCAGTTTCATTAGTGTTAAGGATTTGATGCCATCGTTTGCTCTTATCTGTACAGCTTTCTTTTTATATTGAATATACCAGGTGTGTTTGTGATCTCGCAGTGTTCTTTCAGCCAAAGCTGCATTACTGGTCTTACGAAGGTAGTCAGGCTAGTTCACCGAAATTTGCTTCACTTACTCGTCTGCAGTCCGATCAGTGCAGTTTTAAACGACTCTTGTCGTACCGTCACAGGTGGATTTGGTGAACACATCGTGTATCGTGTATTGGCTGCGCCATACAAAAACAAATTGCAGACTGGGGCACTGGGGTGGGTTTTGTTTTTTTATTTTTTTGCGGATCAGGTCTGGAATGAACCGTTTATTTTATATTGTAAAATACGAATGCAGGTTTGACTTTTGTGAATGTTTACAGTATGAATTTCTTAAGTAGTCCGGTCACACAAGATTTATGCCCCAAATCTGCAAGCGGTTCTTTTTTTTTTCTGGTAATGGATTTTTAGAGGCTCCCTTACCCGAAACATTTTAACGTTTTCTGAAATGTTTGTAATATATGAATCGCTAAGGGACGTGCTGATGAAATATTTAGTGAGTTTAGGAAAAGCCTTTTTTTCCTGCCCAAGCGATCGTATGTTTGCTCTTTTCAAATGAGGGTTGACGTACCGTCAGTTTTTATCCTCGTACCTGTCTTTTTTGGCGTCTTTTTGGCTATGCGAGTTTGTCTGAAATGGATTTGTTCATTCTCGGTGCTCTGTCTTGTCACACATTGTCACACACCATGTTTGTTCTGCACTGAATGCTTTATATACAGGACAATCGAGGCCAAGAAGCTGCTGGCAGCTTTTCAGCCTCCATTTCCGAGCACTCATGTTTCTATGATAAACCACATTTTCAGATGAATTGGGAAAAGTGTTTTTTTTTCCACTTTATTTCAAGTTTTTTGATTTGTGGGCCACATTTAAGGCAGTTTTCTTCCAAATTCCTCTCTAATGGATTTTCAGCCTGGCATTATACACAAGTCTTGAGTTCATGGCTTTGTCTTTGTGGAAGACTGTTAACCTTCCCTGTGCGTCTTTCGATTCCCTTCCTCTTCCCATCGTGGTGTTGGAAAATTCACCAGTGTGAAGGCGTTTGCTCTTTTCAATGCTCACTTGCCAGGTTGGAATGGCATTTCGTAAATATTAAAGGAGGTTTTAAAATAGAATATTCTCCTTGTGTCGTCATTCCTCTGGGCTGGGAGGATAGTTTAGAGGGATGCATACTCACCTCGTAGCTGTCTCGACAGGGTTTGAATCTTGACCCAATTTGCTGAGTTTGAGTTAACTCTGAGATTGTGGCTGTATCAATCTTGTCCACCCCGTGTGTCTTCCCCTGGCCCTCATTCTTCACCACATCCCTTATTTCTCCAATTCTCCCTCTATTTTGACCCTCATCTCTGCTGGTGATGTGTTTCTCCTGTCTTTCTACTGTTCCTTTTGTTCTGTTGCATCCTTCTTATCCATTCCATGTTCTGGCTCCTCCACGAGCTTCGACTTTGTATACAAAAGCTATAAACCAAAACCCCAGGCTTTTGACATATCATGGTTCAGGTGTGGGAAAAAAAATAAAAAGAGGGAGTCGTAGTAGTAGTAGTAATGATTCATGTGTGTGGACGAATCTCCATACACGTTATTCTTTGTTTCATAACATGTGATCAAGTTTTGTATATCGATATTGATTCGGCTTATCTTTTTCTCTCGCCAAAGGAGAGGGTATTGCATTTGGGTCTGTTTGTTTGTTTGTCTGCACAGAACTTTCATGTTTTTCTCCGTAACCGCTTGTCGGATTGAGATGAAATTTTCACCATTGGTGTGATTACTCATGTAGAATGTTTTAATGATAATTGTGACGTCATAGGTCACGTGGTGTGGCAGCCATGTTGGAAAAACTTTGGACTTCTATCTCTGAAACTGCACCAAGGAAAAAATTGAAACTTGGCAAATAGCAAGTACTCCTCATGGGGAACGTTTGATTTTTTTTTTATGACATAATTGCATATGTAGAACGCTATATCCGATCAGTATGAACATTTTTGAGGGTCATCTAGGGATAAAATGGTCCACAAATTTTTTTTCATCACGTCATCGGCCACGTGATTCGGCAGCCATATTGTTTTTTTTTTAGCATTCAAAAATCTTCTCTGAGATGGCTGAACCAGTTGTCACTGCCAGCATTTATAAAGTAAAGGGGCAGTTCTAATTATGTCTCCTATTACGTAACACACCAGTACACAACACTCCACACAAAAGTCCTGGCGAGGATCTGCAATCTCTGAATGCTCTTTTTCTTTTTAAAATTTGTTTTCCATACTAATTTGTGTAACATCGAGGTGGTAGGCATGATCACTCAAACTGGCTTCCCATAATCACGTTTATCGACAATTAAAACAAACGGTTAAGGTGGGATGAGGTCCAACCAAGGTTTACTCCACAGTTTCTCAACAACTGTATATGCAATCAACAATGGGGGACATGAAATATGTAACGCTTTTTGGGGGATTTTATCCATGGTTCATGCCTCCAGGGGGTGTGGACTTGGGATCACAGGTGTCAAAACGTGGAAAAAAAAATTAACTCAAAATGTGATATCGGGTCATTCCTGGTGGAACTTTTTTCCATCTTTCAATTTTGCTTGAGGTGGGAAGCGTGGGGGTTTGCAATGGCATGCCATCGACTTTACTCTGCTTTGGTCTGAATTTCCTTCATTCAATGTGAAAGTTTGTACAACCACTTGTACTTGCTGCTGTAACCACCAAACAACTTGTTGATATTCCCTACCTGTGGTCCCACGGAATCATCCCGAGGCTCATCAGCTTGCACATTGTTCAAACTAAGTGACTCCAAGCTCAAACCCTAAGCTATTGCTTGTTACTTACACAAAGGTCATCCTTCACCTTCTGTCAGCACACCGACATAGCAGACATATTGTACGTACCTTTGGCAAACTTTATCCGTGTCTCATCATTCTACGTAATGTCCATATTTGTGTAACATAATACGCCCATGGCATACGATATGTGCATGAAGGACTAAAGAGGGCACGCGTTGTTTGTTAAGTTTATTTTGATTGCTCTTGGGCACATTGCCAATCCATCTCAGTGATAGTACAGCATTTGTATTAACCCAATCACTTTATTGGATTTCAATTTTGGGAGGTCGTGGTTGTGCCTTACTGTAAACCACAATTTATGGGATATTTGTGAGGTTATTGAATTGCATATTGAACAATGAAAGGTTTTGTTTCATCAATGACGTTATTTTCCGTAAAATATTTTTAAAATATAATTCCCAAGTTATAACCTTGTGCTCAGCTGCGCTGTTATTGGAAACTATCTGTTTGCCCTTTAACAATTGCAGGGGTTGCGATGGTAGTGGGGTATTAAATTAAAGAGACAAAGTTCCAATGTGTGCCTGATATTGGGATTAGGGTGGGGATGGGGAGAAAATGTAAGAAGGCCTCGGGCAGGTGTATACAGGTGGGAGGACAGCTAGATTGATTGCAGGCCCAGCTAAGTTATAAGGAGCGGCTGAAGGAGATTGGACTTTGTATATTAGAAAGGAAGTGATTACAAGGGGGATCTGATAGAGATGTTTAAGATAATGAAGGGTAGAGCCAAAATAAATGCAGAGGTTTTTCAGTAAAATGGACAGTAACGGGAACAGGAGCCACAGCCTTTAACCAGACTTGGAGGTGTCATGATTTGGACATCTGTTCTAATTGTGGGAGGTCGGTGGTTCAAACTCCAAGTCATTCCAAATACTTGAAAAATGGTATGTGCTGCTTCATTGCTTGATACTCAGCATTTAAAAAGGACAGAGCACGGATAATCAACCATAATGCAGGCTTTGATGGGCCTATTGTCATCCTCCTGTGTTGAAGTTCCTTAGAAGGGAACTCCTTTATTATAAGAGGAGAGAATTAAGGTGGCAGTAAGGCAGGGGTCTTTCATTCAGAGAGTAGTTGATGCATGGAATGGTCTCCCTGGAAAGGTAGTGGCAGCAGAAATGGTAGATAAGTTTAAATTTTAATACAGCAGGTTTACCTAAGTAGCATCAGGGATATAAAAGGGAACGTGAGTATTGGCAGGGCTGACAGGTAGATGAGCATTGGATGGGTGGTTGTATGCATGTGTAATGTCTGCAAGAGGGTCTCATTAATAGGTGAATGTTTTGGTGGTGTTTGTTCACCCTACAACCCTCTTCATCCACCTCAACTTCCCCCAAAAATGTGCATATACATGTTTCACCTTGGTGATGTCCCTGCACCAGACACATGATTTTCTTTACCCCCACCCCAGTCAAGTAAGTTTAAAAAAAAAACTGATTAATTTGGTATTAGAAAGATCAGGTGCAAGTGCAGGCCTTATGGACTGATAGGTAGAATCCCCACCTCCTGTGTCAAGCCTCATTGTTAAAAAAATAAATATATATATATATATATCTCATATATAAAGCTCATTCAACCACTCACTGAATGACTGACTGACTATTTATGTTCGGTACCTTCCAGGTGACGTAGAAAGCTGTAATTTTGCGTGCCAACGAACATTGAAGCCGATATACCGGGGAAAATCACAGAACCGTCGGAAAGTATCTGTAAATGAAAATATAAATATATGAAAACAATAAGTGCAGGTGAGCGACCCGAGACAATGGGGAATCACGGTTAGTTATTGCTCACAATGTGTAAGCATACCCTGCTCACATATGTACACACACACGCCGGTAGGCGGACATGGGTAGTCAACTACCCAATAGAACCACTGATGGGGGAAATGACCTGAGGATTAAGCACAAGAAAATTCATGATTCTAGCTTCAAGGGTTAATGCTGCAGATTGTTTTTTCGTTAAAATACCCCCACATTTAGAGTTTTTCGGCCGTTGCTAGGCAACGGAGGGTCCATAGCAACGGTTCATTCTCACACATAACTAGGACATACCATGAACCTACCATACCAGTTTCATGTATATCTGACTCATAGTCTCTGAGATATAACGAACTTCGTTTTTATTGTTTTCGACCAGGTTTCATTCAAAGTCTATCTTCTCCGACAGTTTTCATAGGATCCGGCTGGAAATTTTTTGACAATATGGCTGAATGTACTGCCCACAGTCGCTCGTGGCCCGATTTTTTATTTTCGAAAAAATTAATTTTTTATGATTTCTTAAAATTTCAAAGTCCCTTGCTAGGCAACGGATGGGTCCATAGCAACGGTTCTCATTTGCACACAACTAGGTCATGGTATGAACCTACCAACCAAGTTTCATCGAAATCGCCATTGTATTAACTGAAATCGCCATTTTAAATACTGATAAGGGTAGAACAAATCTCAAAAAAAATTTTTGGAAAATATTTTTTTTTCGAAACGGACTACCCAACATATATATATATATATATATGACACCTCCCACACACTGCAAGCTGAATAAGCTGCATAAAGCAACTTAAGAAGGCCTACACAAGGTAAGCGCTTTGCTATTTCAAACCCTTCCCAGAGTTCCTCCACAGCTATAAAGACGTTCACACATAGAACACACATGAGAATCCCAATGCCACATGAGAATCCCAATGAGAAACCCTCAACCGGCGGACCGGTTTCATTGCTTATTGGCGAATCATCAGCAACAGCACAGACAGCAATACATACCAATGAGGCTCCCAAGCACGTACCATGTGCAAACGTCAAAATCAGTCAATATATAAATAATAATAAATAGCCACCTGGGTTTAGTTGATTAGGTGAGAGCTGATTGGCTATTCCCTCCATTCACAGATGATAGATGTGGGTGGGTCTTTCTTTCTTTTATACAAGTGTATATATTATATATATATCCCCTGTCCCCCTTATGAAATACAAATTAACATGCAAGGCAAACAATCCAATCGTGGTTTGCTTTGAACATTCAGGGTGTGTAACACAGTAATTACAAAGCATTTACCCAATTAGAGCTGTGTGTCTATCAACGCTCAGGGTAGACGAAATGTATGTGATGACGGAACCAAAGATTGGTCCAATAGTTAATAAAAGATAATTGAACTCGCACAGCAACAACTCGGGCCTGATCACAAGCCTACCCCAAACTACTCTCACATCTAGTTCTTGGCCTGAGCGTAGAATAGAAGCAGACTGCATTCACACTCATGGCGAGGTAATCAATATGAATCTCTCCCCCAGCACAGGAAACTCACACACCTTAAAGGTATGTCAGTGCTCAAATGCAATCAGACAGGACGGTGTTGGACACCAGGCGTCTAAAGGAATTATATAAATATAAACAATAACAGTCGATTTCCCTTTTCTCTGGGATTCATATCATGGCTTAGCCTCACTCAAGGGAACGCCCATTTCCGCTCGAGCGTGGGAACCACAACAAGGCCGACTGGGCTATGTTCCTCACTTATTGCTGCCTACACGAACCACTCTCATTCTGTCTCTAGGGAACTCCCCGAGGGTCGTACTGGCACTGGGAGAGTGGTGCCAGTGGTTACCCTTTTCATTATTAAATAATACGCATACATTAGATATCGTCTCCTGCCGTTCTTGTCATTGCAGAGAAGGTAGGCGATTATCTCATGTCCTGATGGTGATTGATCAACAAGGTGCATCCATGGTGTCTGATCTTTGTACAGAATATCCTCTTGGCATTCGTGAGACTGAAAGAAACAGAGCAAGAGTCAGGATTCTTTGCTGATGAGTAGGTTGAATGGGATGAGGGTTGGTGATTGATTCGACTGTGGTTGGGGAGTGTAAAGAAAGAGACAAAGTGACAGATTGTTGACTCATCTTTGTCCCAAATACGACATAGCAGGAAACCACCCACGCCATCCGCTCCAATGGTCAAGCCATGGTCCCTTGGCTTGAAGAAAACGAGCTTTGGGAATGATTCGTAATGGGAACATGGCGTGTTTTCTGAACCTTTCAAGAACAATTTGTGAATAGCATTGAAGGAAATTTTCCTATCCCACCAAAACACACACACACACACACACACAAACCACTCAACCAAGCTGTTAGCATGGATGTCAAGGATTAAGGAGGATCCAAACACCTGTACTGTACCTATTTGACACATGGTGTCTTATTTGACATGGCAGCTTAACTCCAGTGGTGTCACATATCACACTGCCCAAAACATGTTAATATACCATGAGAGTCCAACATTCGTCACCTTGACATGAAGCATGGCATGGTTCACCCACCACCTCGCAGGTGCGTTTCTCCGATGGTGTGGCTGAGCATGACAACCATCAAGCTGCCTCATAAACATGTAAACAAAACGCTTCTTTGTTTGCCTGTGGTTAAAGGTTAAAGGGTTTTTCCTGTGGTTGCACAAGCACACTCTGTTTCTCAGGCCATGAGAAATATTATTAGGAGGGAGCAATTAGGTATGGACAGCACAGACATGTTGTGCGAACGTGGAATATTGGAGTCCCACAACTGGGTGGGTGTTGAAGAGTTATTCACACACCGTGGTCTGCAAGCGAAAAGTGAAGAACCAAAAGCAATCGCTTATTGGAATGTTCATCTTGTTTTTGGTGGTGAGGCTCAAAGGAAGGTAGGGTCGTCCTAGCTTGTTGTGTACAGTAGACAACCATAAGGTTGAGATTTCTCCTGTATCAGGTGCAGGGCCACATCATACCTCTCAATTTGGGGGTTTGGGTGGATGGTGGAGAGGTATTGATTATTACCAAATCCATCCACAGATTGTTCCCTCTTTGCAGGTGAGGTATCATATTATCCCAATTCGAAGCTTAAATTCAAAAGCCATCGATATAGCAACGAGATTACTTGATACGAGTTCCCAATTACAAGGAACTTCAATGCAGGAGGCCCACGAGGCCAATCTAGCCTGCACTATGGTTGCCAACCTATAGTTGTTTTGTCCATACTCTGTCCTTTTTTAAATGCTGAAAGTCAAGCAACGAAGCAGCAAGTGAAGTTTGTTAAGTCTTTGGATTGACTCGACCGGGGTTCGAACCTCCAACCTCCCAGACTCTGAGCGGGCGCTCTTACCATTATGCCACCGAGTCTGGTTAAAGTAACTTTCAAGTTGTTCTTCATTAGCTTTGAAACTTGTCCATACAATACTCGTAGAGCCGTAGATTCTATTTACATCACAATAGTCATCGAGTATGTGAACTTATTTCAATTCGCACATTAACAAAGATCATGTGGCTGAACTTACACCCACATCTCTCAGCGGTCTCTGTCCCTTTAGGCCTAAAACCGTCTGAGCATCCGCCAACGCCTTGACTCCAGGAAGGCGAGTTGCACCAGCCTTTTGCCTTAACAATGTGTCGCACAAACTTATTTCCTTGGAAATTCCCCAGAAACAGTGCTTTCCCTGCCTGCGGCCAGGCATCAGGCCACGGCTTTGATTCCCACCCCAAAATCAGATAGAGTCACCTTCACGCTCAGCCTGCTGCATCAGATTACTGTATTCCTTTGTACGCTCAAAGCCCCCAATCTCACCATCTTAATGAGAGTCCTTTTTCAAAGGACACATCAGGTCTGTCAAAGACCGTTAAAGGACACCGGGTCCAAGCAGCAGAGTCAAAACTGGAAAAGACTTTCACAGGGAAAGGTTGCAGTCGTAACTTGTTGACAAAACTTGGTGAACTGTGACAAAAGCTATCCATCAGCAAGAAAAAAAAAACCCTATTCTATC
>CM068954.1:19081855-19092823 GCA_035128595.1 Eptatretus atami
GGGAATGATAGTCAGTAGGAGTAAGATGGAGTACATGTGCCTAAATGAGAGGGAGGGTGGTGGTATGGTGTGGTTGCAAGGCGTTGAGGTGGGGAAGGTGGACGGGTTTAAATACTTGGGATCAACTGTCCAAAGTAACGGAGAGTGTGGGATTTTTGGCCCGGTTTCAAAGTAAATATCCTTCTTTTTCGGATGCCCCGTTAGGGGGTCGCCAACAATGATGTGGATTATCCATCTCCATTTCGCTCTATCTCCACATTTACATTGACACGCAAACCAACCGCATGTCGCCTTCACCGATCCATGACTTTATTTGGCGTTATCTCTCGTCTACTGGTGGTCAATCCTCGCATCTTTCGATATACTCTGTTCGTGTGCCATGTACACATCTCAATCTCGCTCTCTCACTTTTGGTCTCCAAACGGTCTACCTGGCTGTCCTTAAATACTCATGTCTTATTCTGTCATGCTGTCCTCCACGAGAATCGCAGCATCTTTAACTCTGCATCCTGCGCTTCATGTCCTTTTGTCAGCGCCAACGCCCAACATACAACAGTAGCTGGGTCTCACTACGACTTATTACATTCCTCACTCTTGCAGCTACACTTACTGTCACAAATCACTCTGCAACTTCTTCTCAAACACGCACTCCAGTCATGCTGCTACTCTCTTTTCACTTCTTACCCAAATCTCGTTATTGGACGTTGATCAAGTTTAAAAACCCATCACTTCCCCACTCTCAACTCTTGCAACCGCACCGATATCAAACGCCTGCTCTCATTTAGCACATGGTACTCTTACTCGCTCTGGATAATCATTCCTTTCGTCCGTGCGTACATCCCTCTCGAGGCTCGCTCAGTGCTCCATACTCTCGCTCGATATGATGTATTCCGGACATACATAGTCCATTGGAGACTCAGTCCTGATCTGTCGAAAACTGTCCTCACATTGCAAACAGGAAAGGGCTAGAGTCGTTCGCTTGATGAAATCCATTTTACAATTTAACGTCCGTCAATTCCTAGCACCTCCGGATGTCACCTGGTCTCTCATATCTTGGGCTTTGGGCCTCATCATCACATACTTCTCACATCCGACTTCTCATACAATGCACATCTCCTCCGTTGCCCTATCATAAGCTTTTCTAATCACACACACAAGTATCTTTTCTGGCTTCCCTATACATTCTCCATCACATTCTCAAAGGCAACATTGCATTCAGTGGTGCTCTTGTCTGGCAAATGCATGTGTGCACATACACCTTCTCTCAACATCGCTTCCACTACTCTTTCCCAACTCATGGTTGCGTGGTTAAAATTATCCTCTGTATTAAACGCCTGCACATCACCTTGTTCTTGAATCGGAACCAGTACACTTATTCATCCTCGGCATCTTTCACTTTCCAGATTTATAAATCAATCTGGTTTTAAATAACTCATGCTATTCCTCCTAACACTTCGTGCCTCCACTGGTTACTATCTGGGCCACGTTTCCAATTTTTCATATTCTTCATAAGAGTCTGCATTTCATCTTACTGATCCCCTTCCGATTCGTATCTCACTCTTCCAACATTACTCTTCTCATTTTTCATTCATCAGCTACTCAGTACTCTCCACTTCTAAAACACTCTCTAGTCGTCACACATTCGCTTTTAAGTCTTTATCACCTAATCGAGCACAGTCTTCCAGTGGTCCGCCTTCTTTTGAACAATCGGTAAAATCATTTTCCCCTTTTTTATCAACTTCTTCTACGCTCGCATATGCCTTTTTCTTAGCTTTGCACAGTTCTTTTGCATTGACCCACTGCTTGTATTGCCTTTCTTCATTCTCTGGCTATCATCTTTTTTTTCGCCAACCGTTTTGTTATAAATACTTACGACGTTTCTCGTTTAAAGCCACCAAGTTCCTATTTCCTTCCTCCTGGTACCAGACAGTGTTTAACAAGGATACTGAGGAGTTGCTAGAGATCAATCGGTGTTCGGCCTAGTGGCGGCTTAAAATGGGTGGGGACTGATGTCTAGCTGGGTAGGGTTAATTGCAGATATCGCACTGCGTGCCGTGGTTTACGGAAACTAAGGCTCGGTCACTGATGGCTACACTTCGTGCGTACTGTGAGAAAAGAGTTTGGATACGCTGGCTTCAGGCTTGGCGCTACCATGACGTGGTTTGGCGTGTGGTTAGAAGCAGCTAAGGATCTCTTGGAAAGTTTATCCATTAAAGGGAAGACTGCGGTCCTAATTTATCATTAAGGACTACGTAAACACCAAGTCGAATGCTGTCGAGCCAGTAAACCTCATCCGTGCTACACGTTCCACTCTGAATCTTCAGTTTCATCTCCTGCTTAAGAATGTAATTGCGGATTACTAAGCGTGGGTGGTGCGCTTTCTACCAACTCTAGTTTCGACGTGACCGCAGTTGTGCGCTCCTTGTTTTCTTTGAAATTTTCGTATTTTTTATAAACTGCCCTAACATGTTCAACATTTCTTGCTTTTTGCATAAGTGCTACCAATTCCTCTCGTAACGGCGTACTAACTCATCACTCTCAATTTACAGTCTCTTTATTTCCTTCCCAACATGTTCATTGAAGGTCGCTTTCCATCCTTACCACTCTTTCAACTTCCAATTTGGATATCACTTACAAAATTGTCGATCTAACTAGCTCGAAATCTTATACTCCCATCTCGACACCTAATATTGTTGGGGCATATGCACTGACTGACGTATTTCATCACACCTCAATTTCGAATGTCCACACTCATCTGCATCGTCGCACTCTCCTCACTCGAATTACCTTGATTATAAAAAATTCTTTGTAAGATTGGCCCGACCCATTTCCTCTGCCAACAACACACGATGGCAAGAACGAGTTTGAAACACATCAATGGCCTGCCTAGCACTTACTCCCTGGCCGGGAGGCCTTTTGGGGGTGTCGTCTATGGTTATGCTAGATCAGTACATGAAATTTTTCCTTCGCTTCTTCGTCTTTCTGACGTTTCATAGGCGACCAGCAAGGAAAATCGTTTGTCTTCGGCTTTGCATCATTAGGTCCAACGTTCAGCTAGTTCAACTCCTCACCTCCAACTTCTTACCCTTCCCTCTCAGACTGCCTCCGGATTCGCCTGTCCCCGTTCACTTCTCCTCGCTTTCGCCAGGTATTGCGACAATTTCACCGGGGATTGCTGCAACGGTACGGTGGAGGTCGTTGGTAACCCGGGCTCGACCGATCGTTGGGAAATCGTAATTATTACGCATATTGATTTAAGGCGAGTAGTTTCTACCGACCGGGTGCCCTTGTTCTTGATGAGGCAATTTCGCCATGGGCGTCGCTTTTACCAGAGCACCATGGTGATGAGCTTGGGTACAAACTACCGATATTATGAAAAACGGGCATACGAGCTCGGGTGCCAGACGGGTTGGGTATAAAGCTGCATGCGGATTTAGCCACATTAATCTGCAGGACAGGCTCTGGGAAGGATGAAAGGCTGAGGAGTCAACCCTGCTTGTGGTACGTGATGAAATTCATCGATCTGGGGAGACGGCCCGTACGGGGTTGCAAAACTAGGATTCACCCATAGGAATCCACATACGCCCTACGGTCTAGCAGAAACACACTAACTCTAGGGGATCACTTTCTGAAGGGATCCCCGAAAATGGGGCAACCAGAACGAGCAGAGGTCTAAACATTTGAGGCAACAAGGAAATCGAGCACTAGGGAAGACTAGGTTACGGAATGTTGTCAGGGAAACAACCTGCTAATGTTCAATCTATTTTGGTGCAATTTTGCTCGGGTATGATCGAGAATTCTTCAGCTCCAAACAAATCTGGCAATCTGTGTTACCTGTAGATGGGGGCCCTTGCGAACGCGAACAGTCGGCTTCAAGAAGTCGAAGTTGGAGCTTCGCTCCCCGTGCAGTTAAGGCTCATATCGCACCAATCCAATCTTGATCTCATGAAATTGCAATTTAAAAATGGGACAAGCTGTTTTTTAATTGCCATTCCTTATATATTGAATATTCTTTATTAGCGTTTTTCCATAAACTTGTAAAGCTTATAATGCTTTCGGAGTGTTATAATAATATTAAGACTGATAGCAGTCATGTACTGTATATGTTCTTGTGATCAACTATATGAAAGCATATGGCTCTTCATAATTGAGATTTGGAATAACTTATAGTATGTAGAAAATGTACTGGATCTAAAGATAAGTAAACAAGTAAATTAAGATTTGAAATATGATTCATCAATAAATCAATAAATAAAGGTCTATTTTGGGACGATAAAAATAAATGTTCATGTTGTCAATAAATCTTCATATTTAAGGCGAGATATTACGCTGATGGTGCTATATTGGGAGATATTTCAATATTGGAATACTCATAACTACTTTTATCGTTCAAAAACTCAATTGATACTAAGGTTATATTGGGGACCTTAATACTATTTTTTGTAATAAACAATAATAATGATTTGAGGGGGTAATTTCTGAAATCATAGGGTAGGATGAAATGATTAAGCTCACGCGAGCGAAAACGTCGGAGTAAGATGTGATGATAACAATATGATATGCGCGAGGAGGTTAACATTGTATGGTGCCGCGTGCGGGAAAGGAGGTGAGTGAATATAGAGAATAGTCAGATTGATCCCGCGGTGGTTATTTTAGTCAGGTGGGTGGGGGGTTGAGGAATACTAGAAATTTACGATAAAGAATTGAAATCAGATAGCGGCGACGTCATTGTATATGGGAGGGGAGTACATGAAACTCGATATCAGATACGGGAGTAAGCTTGTAGGGGGGGGGGGTAACTTGAAATCGATGATCAGATACCGGAGGTACTTGTAAGGGGGGGGGTACTTGAATCGATTCATTACGGAGGTAACATTGTAAGGGGGGGGGGGATACTGACATGATATAGATATAGGAGGTAATGTTAAGGGGTGGGGGGGTTTAATCGATATCAGATTAAACGGAGGTACTTGTAGGGGGGGGGGTACCTGAAATCGATAGCAGAGTTACCGGGAGGATACATTGTAGAAGCCAGGTGTGGAGGTATTTGAATGCTATTGTCAAGTCTTTAGGTACCGGGGAGGGTCATGCTTGTTGTATGGGGGTGCGCGGGGGTACTTGATGTAGGTATATCAAAAATGACTGGGAGTGTTGATACTTTGTTAAAGGGGATGGGGGGAATTTATTATTCCTCTTGTGGAAAATCTTTTTAAGTAAACCATTGACTGCCCGAGGTACACTGAGCCCATGTACGGAGTTAGGCCGAATGCGCGGGCCAAGAGGGCTTCGGCTAAATCGTGTCTGCTGACCCGTCATAACGATGTCAATTTTGTTGAATCACTTTGGGCCTATCCATTTATGCTAATCATAGCAGGGTTTCGTTTAAAAGTGTTGACTTTTCTTACGTTTCGCGTCCGCATATAACGTACAATGTGTATTCATTAAACGGAGGGGGAGCGGGCATACTACCATAAATTCACAACTATAATGTGCTGCGTAAGTATCAGCTGCCGGTGAGACTTTCCTCCGTGAGGAAAGTAGGCATAGATTATGGTATCGACTTTGGAAGACTGGTACGAAGGATATGTGAGGTGACTGAGCGTTGTAAGTAATTGCATGAACAGTACGCAAGCCGAAATGCGATATTGCTGTGAGAGAGGTCGTGAAGTGGAATTCGGACAAGATTGTAGAGAACCTTAATAATAAAATTACTTATTCATCCATCGTATTGAAGGTTGGGGTAATATATAGAAAGGAAGAAATTTAAATATGGAAGAGAGGTGGGTAGGATACAGATTATGGGATGGTAACAATAAGTGGCAATCAACAGACTAGTTCCTTCTTGGAACAAAGGATGAATGCTATTTTAGCTTGACGACTATACAGAATTCGAATCATCTTATGAGACTCTTATCGCGGCGATCTCCTAATGTGTTATGATTGCGTGCCAGCTCACCATTTAGTGGATGAAAGGGATACTTATAACGTCTTGTGTTTCTGGAAATCATCATTACTATTTGAGTCTATACACATGATCTATAAATCAGAGATTCTCTGTCCTACCTCTTCCATCCGGGCCGGCTGAATACCCAACCACTGGGTCATCTTCTCGCACTTACGTAAGAATATTGAGACCTTGTTTCAATGTCAGTGAAGCGATGAGCCAGAGACACTGGCGTAGGACTGAATTAATCTGGGGAAGACATGTCTTATGATTGGATATGTATCATCTCATGCTGTTTGCTACGGAACTAGGGATCATCAAACTTTGATAAATTTGGAAGCTTGGAACTTCTTCTCGTCTCACAAGAATAGGATTGTCTGGTGATCCAATCAGTCGAGCTGAAAGGCGTCGCAAACTTGTGCATCTCCACCTGTCAGCTATGTACTAAATAATTGATCATCACGGTCTCAAGTCCTTTCGTATTTAATGATTTCGAGAGTTCATTGGAGAAAAAACCGGATGAAACCTCAGTCTTCATGAAATTGGGACATTAAGCTTCAAAAGGGAGGGATTCCATGGAGAACAAAAGATCCGTGTGTGGTTCTTCAATCCCTTCGTATTAATATATACGATGAACTGTCATTATATTGTTGTTTGTATTTAAATTCACGTGGATTATTCCTTTTGTCTCAGTCCTTCTGGACATCCTCTAAACTCTCCAGGCATGCAACATTGTCAGTAACTCCACTAAATTTAGACTCTTTGTTCTATTTTTTATCCCATTTGAATGCCGATAAGTTGGTAGCACTGTGTTTTGTGTGTCGAGAATTAGCAGGTGAAGTGATTGCCATGCGTGACGCTCTATTGTGTGTGTGTGTGTGTCTTAAACCTCGTTGCTTGTATTGTCTGTGCCTGCATCTGTGATTTTTCGTTCGTGCATTGTGGTGTCTGCTTTTTTGATGCTAGTGTGGGTCTTAAAATGATTCGGAGGTTAATAGCACTATACTAAGTGTATAGGTAGTTTATAAATCTCGAGGACGCACTTACAAAGAAATCGCTAACTTTAAAACTTCAAATCTCATACGAATACCTGTGTTAGTAAAGGTATGAACATTATTTGTTGAACTATAGGTCTCATGTCAGATCAAAGAGGTAGATGGCCCTTGAACTTGAATGGTATTATAGCACAGCTGTTACAGCGTTTTGAAGCTCAGTGAGGCAGAGGGTAGGATGTTAATGAGCTGCACTTGATGTTTGATATTGGCTTTAAAAGGTGAGTGCAAAATGGGCATTTCAATAAGCAATGCCAGATTGGTCAAGGGATACGGCAAGTGTTACCTTGGATACTGAGCGGATTGAGCTCCGTGAGTGCACGTGCCTGGCTGTTCACAAAGATATCGTGCCCTGGATGGAAGAGCACTCACAACATCAGCAGATGACCAGACTCGATCGGAGGCAAGAGGTCCACTGCAAGGCAGAACAGCAGATGGTCTAAGCATATTAGACATTGAGGACTGAGTGGGACAGAATCCACAGCATCCATCAAAGACTGTAGAGTATGCCCGACGATGCACTGATTGTATCAAACAATGTGGCCACACACTGCTATTGAAAAGGGGACTGAACATTGCACCTGGCTGTTCTCTGTACTGGCAGAAAAATTATGAGTGGTGTATCTTGTCATAAACTTGATGTATTCAGATAAAATATGCAAGTTTCAATTAGCAAATTGTTGGTTCTGTTTTATTTGAACTGTCTACAATTTTATACAACTTACAAGACAGTGGTAATTTCTGTTGCATTTCAGTACAAGTATTATATTATATACTTTATATTATATATATGATAAAATAATATATATATATTATTTATATATTTATTATATAATACAAGTGTATCCGGGGTTTTGACTCCTGTCATCCTTCCGAGGTCGGCGAAATGAGTACCAATTACTGCGCGTGTAATGCGATAGAATATGGTGTACATAGCTACCTGTGGTCGAAGAGCGACAGGTTCATCAGAAGGCATCGGGACAACCCATGAAAATCAATTTGGTTAGAGAAACAAAAACGAATTTCCAGTATGGATCGGTCGAGACCGGGTTACACAACGCTGCACGTAAGGTGGTCAGAGTAGCAGTGGAAATTGTGCTACTGGCTGCGAAGAGGAAGGAACGGAAGGGGAGTCGAGGCAGTGGGCAGGGGAAGGGTGACGTGTGAGAGGTGAGAGTTGGAATTGAGTTGGGACATGTACTGGCAAGGGCGAGAGTTGGTGATATGATGGAGAGAAGAAGGTGACTCGTGGTACAGAGCCGAAATGGATGGGGAGTGGGCTATGGAGCTTTGGAGGAGATTTCAAACTGTTTCTACATGTGGTGGATGGAGGAGAAAGAGTGTCGGGTAATATGAGGAAGTTATGAGAGCGGTATTGAGGTGAAGGAGAGTGTCTGACTGGTGAGGTGTGAAGTTGGCAATTTGAAGGGTGATGATGATTATGTCATCAGTGCATATGCACCGTATATGGGGTGTGAGATGGATATAAGAAGATTTTCTGTGGATGAGTTAGAACTGACTGGTGAGAGTGTCCAGAGAAGAGTGGTGTGGAGCAGATTTCCTGGGCATGTTGAGGGCAAGGAATATAAGAGGATGAGGGTGATGGTAGGGTTACGTGTTCGAACAAGAGAACTGTGGAAGGGCAACATGGTGGAGTTGCAAAAGAATGGAATGGCATGGTAAATGTATTTCAGGAGGAGACATCAGGGTACCGTACAAAGGAGGAAGTCCGAAGAGGTGGATTACATGGCGTTTTATTCGGGAGTCAGCACTTGAAAGAGTTAGAGACTGTATAGGTTGGTCAGGGAGAGGTAGTCATCGACAGCATCGAGTGGATGGTCGTGTCGGATAGTTTTGTGTGAGGTTGAGGAAGAGAGTAGGGCTGTACTAAGGACAGATGGTGGAAGCTGAAGGAGAATGTTGCGTGGAATTGGGAGGAGAATGAGACAGGGTTGATGGTGGGTAGAGATGGGTGGATGATTGGGGCAAGACTACAGGCAGAAGTGTGGGGATTGCTATGAAGCGTAGTGGTTTTGACATCTGGAGCGAGGAAGAGATCAGCAAATACTTGGGGTGAAGAGGAAGTTACAGGAAAAGTATAGAAATGGGTTGGCTGAAAAGATGGGATAGGCTCAGGGATGGGAAAGGAGGCATGGAGTGGAGCAGTTAAGTGGCGCGAAATGCAAGAGAGAGCTAGACAAAGGCTAAGCAAAAGGCATATGACGGCTGTATGAGAAAGTTGGATAAAGAAGGTGGAGAAATGGATTTATACGATGGCCAAGAAGAGGGACGAGCTGGAAGGATGTGCTGCAGGTAGGGTGTAGGGGAGTAAATGAATGTGGCTGACGGAGGCGGGAGAAGTGTGTTGAGTAACGGGGGATGGAGATATTTGATGAGCTGACATGAAGAAAATTGAGTAGAGAGAAAGAAGGTTTGAGATGGTGGGATGGACTCGGGTGTGGTGGTCAGATCAAGATGACGTGAGGCTGTAAGAATGAAGATGAAAAGTGGGAGGGGTTGGCAGATGACTACAGTGGAGGCTGGAGAGTGCTTAGGAAAGAATGTGGAATGTGGGGTTGTTAACCGATTGTCTAAATAAAATCTTGGAACGTCAGAGATGCCGGAAGAGTGGAAGTAAGTTTCTGGTCGATTTCAAGACAGGTGATGTGCAGAGCGGGAAATTACAGAGGGAATAAGTTGTAACACCATGACAGTTGTGGGAAAGAGTGTGGAAGTAGTTGAGAAGAGAGGTGACGATTTGTGAGGAGCATATATGATTTAATGCAGGACGAGCACCATGATGCGATGTTTGCTTTGTGGATGTTGATGGGGAATATGTAAGGCAGAGGGTTACAATTGTGTTGTCATTGTGGATTTGGAAGAAAGCTTATGAAATTAGGCTGCCCCGAAAGAGAGGATCTTGTGCCATATGTATAGAAGGACGTCGGGAGTGAGGTGGAGATGTATCTGAGATTTGTGCAGATATGTATGAGTTCTAAGTGTGACGCGGTGAGGTTGTGCGTTTAGGAAGTGAGGAACTGTATTATAAGTAAAAGTTGGGGGCATCTTGATCCTAAGTTACAGAACTCCTCGTGTAGAGCTCGCTCTTAGTGTCTATCGCATTTTGGACAAAGAGTGTGCAAGTTGAATCAGAAACGAGGAATACAAGGTGAGATTCCTCGATTGGAATATGGACGTTAGCGGGAGATGACATTACATGATCTGAGGGAGTGGGGACAGGACTGAGATCGAGCCTGTGGAGGGTGGGTACAAGGGAGAGAATGGGAATGATAAGTCCAAGGTAGGAAGTATGGATGGAGGGTACATGTGGCCTGTGAGAGGGAGGAAGTGGTGGTAGGTGGTGGTGCAAGGGTGGTGAGGTTAGGGTAAGGGTGATCTGTATTAGATTACTTGAGGATCAATGCAAGTAAGGAGAGTGTGGAGAAGAAGTGAAAAAGAATGAGGGGTCAGGATGGAGTGTGGATAGAGTTGCAGGAGTGATTTTGTGACAAAGGTGAGCTGCAGAGGAGTTAGGGGAAAGTATATTAAGAAGGTAAGTGAGACGCCATGTATGCTTGGTTTTGGAGCGGTGGGTAACAAAAGACGGAGAGAGCTGGAGGTGGCAGAGTTAAATGTTCTGCGAATTACTCGTTGGGAGTGACGAGGATGATAGGATAAGAAATGAGTATAGTGGAGGACAGACGCAGGTAGGACGGTTTGGAGACAAAGTGAGAGGAGCGAGATTGAATGTTTGGACATGTCAAGAGGGAAGCGGAGTATAGGTCGGTAGGGATGCTGAAGATGAGCGCAGGCAGGAGGAGAATGAGGACGGCAAAGAAGAGGTTCATGGCGGTGAGGGGTGTGACATGGGGCGGCTGGGTTCAATGGTAGATGTGAGGATAGAGCGAAATGGAACTGAGGTTGATCCGTGTGGCGCCCCTAAGGGAGCATGGCGAGAAAAGAAGAGAATTTT
>CM068954.1:19093029-19115842 GCA_035128595.1 Eptatretus atami
GTACTGGTCTGCACAGATAAGGTTGGCAACCAGATGAATGGCAGATGAAGCAGATACAGTGGCCGGTGGTTGCTGGATATTTCTACATGCTCGCACTGTGTTGTTCTAACCCTCACAATCTTTCTTCGAATCGCCAAGGGCACATGTTGTTTGATCCGATCAGCCAATCTTGTGTTGTGCGGCCCACGTACCGAGCTTCACATCGGCACTTAAACTCATAAATAACATTGCTGGTTTGTGAGGTGGGTCATCCTTGTTGACTGACGTCAGCAAACGGCGAAAGGTAAAGATTACTGGGTTGCACAGCCAGAAACGTGTTGGATACAATATGTTTGATTTGTACTTCAAACCTTCGTGATGATTGCCCTTTCCAGGGCATCCTGATATAGACTGGACATTTGTCCGGACCAATCTTCTGATCTTTTGTCGTGTTTAGAAACTTGTGCACGTATCTCTTAACTATATGCTCAGGATAACCATTCTCACCGAGTATATTCATGATTTTGTCAATTTCAGCAGGAAGATTACAAGGTGAACAAATCCTCTGTGCTCTGTTCACCAGGGTATTGATCAAGGCAATTTTGTTTCTCGTGGAGCTGTAGGAGTCCCACCGAGTATACTGCCCTGTGAAAGTCGGCTTCCGGTAGACGGATTTGTGAAACCAAGGTTGGATCTATCAACCAACACGTCAAAAACGGTAACGTGTTTGAAGATTCCAGCTCCGTGGTGAACTTCAGTGCTGGATGGAGAGTGTTGAGCCATGCCTGGAAATTGTCACATTGCCGTCGAGACTCAAACAAAGCAAAAATGTCATCAACATGATGTTGACCATGTCATTACGGTTGAACCAATCAGTGTTTACCTTATTGAGACCTGCGTATAAAGCACGTGCCTTCACTTCCTCCTTCACTTGCTGCGATTTTTACCCTGAAGAGTGCAGCACGAAAAGCTTCGGTCACTATTATGTCGTGTTTGTTTGTATCCATATTAAAGATATAGATATAGATATAGATATACACAAACATATACATCTACATATACATATACATACGTACACACATACTGTATGTACACTGGGTTGGATTCAGAATGACCTCACATCCATTCAAGCTCTGGAACAATACGACATGGAGAATGCAGAAATAAGGATCCTAAAGGAGGCAGACTACAAAGGATGTAAGATTGACTGTAAAGATCATACAAATGGTCCATGGATGACCTACATATGTGGGATGTGGGACCTCATCTTACACATTTTAAACTTTATTTTACCAAGTCGTCATCTTCAAACATCTCCGCGACTCTACCATCAGTCTTATTCTGATCTTCTTTGCTATTCAGCATTTCAGCACGAGGCTGCGAGTGGCATCATTTGCTGGGGGCATGGCTGTGCTGCTGATTAGGTTAGGGTTAGGGTTAGGCCCTCTGTTAGGCCCATGGCCCTCTGCAGGTTAGGGCGGGAATGTGTGATTTGTTCATGATGCCATTGATAACTCGCCTACTCTTCTTGAGAGACACCGTGGGATCTTTAACGTCCAGAATCTAATGCTGGCAGATGGGGACGCCCAGTTTAACGTCCATCCGAAGGATGGCACACACATTGATTAATCACCCTTCCTGTGAAACACCAGGATGACAGTTTCTAGCTGGGTGGGGATTCAAACCCAGGCTAGGTGGTACAGAGGCGAGTATGATTACCTCTCAGCCATCCCTCTCGATCATCTTTTTTGAAACTGTAGACTATTCTCTTTCAGCTGCTCGTTTTTTTTTTTTTTGAGCGGTGCACCTTTCGGCAGATCAAGATTCCTTTTTCTTCTCCAGTTCATAATTTTGGATCATCAACGATGTCTTCTCGGTACAGTTCCACCATCCCTCTCCAACGCATCTCCAACACATCTCTCGATCTCGATGAGCTCTTGTGTCTCCAAAGGTGTTCCTCACAAATTAGCAATCAGCGTGGGCTCCGTGAGCAGTGGCACAGGCCTGTGAGCATTTCCGGCCACTTTGATGTTTTTCGTGACTCCCAAGGCCAGTATCTAAGTTCTGTTGTATTTCATGCACGAATAGAACACAATCATAGGCTATTTATGTCTTCATGTTTCATGCTCAAAAATAAGTGCCTTTGCTTTAGCTCCTGCTAATGCAAAACCCTGCTTTCTGAGTCACCTCCCTTCTCAGGCTCAATATTTGGCTGTCATCGTCAGTTGGCACCATTTGGAACAGCAGCCTCGCGAGCTCTACTCCAGGCTCAACCTTCCTTACTGCGAAGTTCTCACTTACAGTTGAACTCAAACATAATCCCAACTTGAGTTTGCACTTGTAAACACGTGACATCACTCTGCAGAGCCAGTCAAAATAAAGTGGAGGGTCTCATTGTGACAGATTCGGATCTGTATGTAGTTGGTCTGTTGGTGGGGTCGGGGGCGAGGATGGGAGTAAGATGAGAGGCGATGTGGGCGGTAAATAATCTGGAGGAATACCAAAATGAAACAATATTTGTGGAGGTGAGCTCAACCCATTCACTCTACAGCAGGCACTTTACTCAAATGGAAATTTTCCGCAATGCAATCGCACAAGGATGGCTTTATGAAATTTTCATGCCGAGCACAAGAGCGATGGTCATCCCTGTGCACGATGGGCACACGATTTATGACACTATTGTGAATTTAAATGTTTAAAGTCTGAGCTAAATACATGTATTAGCAGAGCAGACACCATTAGCAAAGAGCAGGGTGTAGCAATGTCCTTCACGACAAGAGAGCACCTTCTTTCGTATGCAACACATGACTGCAGGTAGCATCATTTGCTGGGGGTGCAGCTGTACTGCTGATGCAGTGTCCCTGTAGGTTCGAGCAGGAATGAGTAATTTGGTCAGGGTGCTGGTGATAGCTCGCCTATTCGTCGTTAAGGACACCGTGCGATCTTGAAGTCCATAAACTAATGGTAGTATATGAGACGCCTGGTTAAGCATCTATCCGAGGGATGGCGGCTCACACATTGATGAATCACCCTGCCTGTGGAACACCAGGGTGACAGTTTATAGCTGGGTCGAGATTCCAACCCAGAGAAGACAGCTTAGAGGTGAGTGTCCATACCTTTAGGCCAACTTGCCAGCCTGACAAGAGAGCATGGCATACAAAAACAGGACGATGACACACAGGGCAGATTGTGTCCACCTTGGGTCGAAGACTGAGCAACCAATGACTCGTTTCACCATTCCTGACCTGTGGGATGATGATAAAAAGAAAATGTAATATCTAAAACATCCAGCCTAGGTGAATGATTATTACGGAAGTCTGATAAGGTCTCATAACAAAAAAAAAATAAACCAATGTCACCCGTAGGGTGATCCGTATCTTGCCAAAAGGTGACCACGTGTGACTTCTTTAAGGTCACACTGAGGTCAACAGAGCTGCTATCCACCAGGAGCGACTCCTTGAGAATATCTGCCTACGAGAGATTCCGATGAGAATCGTTTCTACAGAGTAACCATGAAAAATATGCGTTTGCCTCAAACGTCACCAAATCACGTCATAATGTCTCAAGCTTGATATATCTAGAAAGCACTCATCGAGGTGTTTCAATTTGAGGTACTACACGATATTTGATAATTTCTAAAATTGAAAATTTGACCTTGGGTCAAATATGTTTGACCTTAGGCGTTAACCATAAAGGTCAAGGCCAATCGCCACCAAAAATTAATCAGCTGAGCGCCAGACCATGAACTATATTCCCATGAAGTTTGAAGACTATCCGATCAAAATTACTCAAAAAATAAGGGTTTCGTCGACCCCCTGATTTGCGACAAAGTGACCTTGACCTTTGACCTTGACCTTCAAAATTTTATGCGCTGAAAGGGACCTCTATAGGCCTCTGATATGCGAAGTTACAAAAATTTCCAATGATAACTGTGCTCTGCAGAGTGATTTATACGTGATTACAGATTAAAAAAAAAAACTACAACAAAAAAACACATGAAGGTCAAGGCCAATCGCCACCAAAAATTAATCAGCTAGGCCAGACCATGAACTATATTCCCTGAAGTTTGAAGACGTCGATCAAAATTACTCAAAAAAATAAGGGTTTTGTCGATTCCCCTGATTTGCGACAGTGACCTTGACCTTTGACCTTGACCTTCAAATTTTATGGCTGAAAGGGACCTCCATAGGCCTCTGATATTGCGAAGTTACAAAAATTTCCAATGAAAACTGTGGTCTGCAGAATTTTTTTTTCGTGATTACAGACAAACAAACAAAACAAACAAACAAAAAAAAAAAAACATACAGACTGACTAACAATATCTTGCAAAAAAGATAAAAAAGGTTCAGGTCCAAATATGCGGAGTCCACAGATCATGACCGCAACCCACCAGGTAAAAGTCAATTTACCCGGTTGTTTTACAAAATTATTTATTGCACTCTCAACGTAGCAATGCATTGATACGAGATGGCCCATTTCAGCTAATGCCTGAAAACCTACTCCCTTTAATCTACTTACTCAGCAAACCTTCTCCCATTCCCCTCTATACATTTACACATTTCCTTCAAAGGCTTCATCCGCTCTCACTTATTCCCCTTTTCACACTGTCTCCTTTGCACCTTCACAAACTTCCACTCAACCCAATTACCTACTTCCCTCAACCCATTCATCCACTCCCTCTTATATCCCTTCTCTCACTACCTTTTCTACCCCTTCACCTACTTCCCTTAACTCTTCCTATGTTTGTGAAGTACAACTTAACTCGTTTGCTTCTCCTTTTATTTCCAGACTAGGCGAGAAGGCGTGCCCACCCATCAGTGGGTTTAATCAAAAGACAGCAAGCTGTATTTCACAAACATATTGCATTTCTATCTATGAGTGTCAATGACGATGAAAAAGGAAGTAAAACAGTGAAAACAAGAAAAAGAGCAATCAGAGATTGCAGACCCTCACCAGGACTGCTTTTGTGTGGTGTATTTTGTTTGGCGTTTGTGCACTGGTGTGTTATGTAATTAAGAGACATAATTAGAACTGCCACTTTATAATTGCTGGCAGTGATGACCGGAACAGAATAATAAATGTTACCAAGACATCCGATGCAACCCCGCTTTGAATGGACGCCTGACCCTGACCCTGACCCATGCCATTTTTTAAAAAAATAATTATTCATTATTCAATTGAATTTAGAATGGGATTAAAATAAATTCAATTCAAATCAAATGGAAGACAAAATAGGTACAGTCCTACGTTGGAGTAATCAGAAGGAACACAAACAAGAAAAAAGCAAAGATGAAGTCATCAAGAGGAACCTGGATAGGATTCACATTTCAGATGCTACTCCTCTACCCTCAAACTCATCCAGGCACAGCCAAGTGAGCCTCATTCAAATAAATAAATAAACCCAGATAAAAAAATTTTTTTAAATAATTCTGGCTGCCAGACCATGTGGCCAATCAAGTTGAAATTTAAAACATATTCCACACGTCTAGATCATAAATGTGAAGTTTCACTTCGATTGATTAAGCAGTTCAAGAGAAAACATTATTTAATATTTTTCTTCAATCCAATATGGTTGCCAAACAATGTGACCTATCCATTATTCCTAAACAAACTTGTACACCTGTGGCTTGGGGAACACTTTTGTGAAGTTTCCCATCCATTTGTCTCACCATTCTGGAAAAGAGGATTTTTATAGGTTTTAGGGTAAATCCAATATGGCTGCCAAACCATGTGACCAATGACATCATATGTGTAAACCTTTTGTTCCTCATGGGTAGGCGGTCATACGTGTAAAGTTTTGCCTCAATCTGTTAAGCCACTTCAGAGAAGAAGATCCATGAAGATTTTTTTTAAAACAATATGGCTGCTGAATCACATGACCGATGACATCATGAATTTTTTTTTCTGTGGACCATTTTATCCCTCGATGACACTCAAAATTTTTCATACAGATCGGATGTGGCGTTCTACAAATGCAATTATGACATCATAACGACAGCACCAATGATGTCATAAAAATTAAAATCACACTCATTCCCCATGAGAAGTACTTGCCCTGTGCCAAGTTTCAATTTTTACCTTCGCAAACTTCGTTTGACGAAGGTATTGCATTGACCCCTGTGTATTTATTTATTGGTAAATATGTGTGCGGACAACATTGCGCAAAAACTGCTGACCGATTTGCATGAAATTTTCAGAGATGATGTGCAGTTACTCAAGAACGCCAGGCGAAGCTTTTGGGAGCAATCGGATTAAAGGTCAAGGTCACGGTCACGAAAAGGCAGAATCGTTTTTTCGTCATAACGCGGTCAATTTTTATCCGAAACGGATAAACCAACACCAAAATGTTCATTACTCAATTCTACATTCTAGGCTATGCCACATGAAAGTGTGGCGTAATTACCCTAGGTAGCGGTTGGGGGTCAAAAGTCAAGGGGGTCACCAAAAATGGTATTAACAATGTTTTGGATCACTTTATACAAAAACTTTACAGCGGATTAGCTTGAAATTGTGTGGGAAGGTTTGTTGTCATGAAAAGACAAATCGAGTAGATTTTTGGAGCGATGCGATCAAAGGTCAGGTCAAGGTCACAAAAGGTCAACATTTTTATTTTCGCGATACAAGTCAATTTTATTCCAATTTACATCAAATTAATGCCAAAATGATCAGTATTCAATGCCCTATCCTCAAATATAACATATTATATGGTGTTTGTTGTAACCCGAGTTAGCGGTTGGAGGTCAAAGGTCAAGGGGTCACACAAAGCATTTTCATTGGGCAGCGTCGTGGACAACATTACGCAAAAACCACTTAGCAGATTGTCATGAAATTTTGTGGACTTTGTTGACATCATGAGAGGACAAATCGATAGATTTTGGGAGCGATCGGATCAAAGGTCAAGGTCAAGGTCACAAAAAGGTCAAAATCGTTTTTTTGCGATTAAAGTGTCAATTTTGTTCCGATTTACATCAAATTAAGTCCAAAATGTTCAGTATTCAAATCCCGATCCACTGATATAGCGTATGGATAGTGTTTGCAACCCTATTAGTCTGTGGAAGTCAAGGTCAAGGGGGTCACCAAAATGGAGTTTTTGATTGGAAGCGTTGTGGACAACGTTCCACAAAAACCACTTCGCAGATTGTCATGAAATTTTGTGGATGTGTTTGGCATTACGAGAGGACAAATCGATTAGATTTTGGGAGCGATCGGATCAAAGGTTAAGGTCAAGGTCACAAAAAGGTCAAAATCGTTTTTTCGCGATTAAATTGTCAATTTTTGTTTGATTTACAGCAAATTAACTCCAAAATGTTCAAAATTAAATTCCCATCCTCTAATATGACACATGGCATAGTACTTTTGTCACCCAAGGCAGCGGTTGGGGTCAAAGGTCAAGGGGGTCACCAAATGGAGTTTTTGATTGGGAAGCGTTGTGGACAACATTACACAAAAACCACTTCGCAGATTGTCATGAATTTTGTGGATGTGTTTGGCATCACGAGAGGAACAATCGATTAGATTTTGGGAGCGATCGGATCAAAGGTTAAGGTCAAGGTCACAAAAGGTCAAAATCGTTTTTTCGCGATTAAATTGTCAATTTTGTTTTGATTTACAGCAAATTAACTCCAAAATGTTCAAAATTAAATTCCCATCCTCTAATATGACACATGGTATAGTACTTTTGTCACCCAAGGCAGCGGTTGGGGGTCAAAGGTCAAGGGGTCACACAAATTCACATTTTATCGGAAAGCGTTGTGGACAACTTAACGCAAAAAAACAAAACGCAGAGAGGTTTTAATTGTTACCTTCGCAAAATTTGTTGCGAAGGTTATGTTTTGATCGCTGTGTATTATTTATTTGTGAATATGTGTGTTTGTTGTTTGTTTGTTATTCGCATAACTCCAAAAGTATTGAACTGAATCGCAGCAAATTTGGTGGGATGATTGGTTATTATCCGAGGACCATTTGATTAGATTTTGGGAGCGATCGGGTCAAAGGTCAAGGTCAAGGTCATGAAAAGGTCAAAATCGTCTTTTTACCATAGCGCGGTCAATTTGTATCCAATTTGCATGCAACTAATGCCAAAATGTTCAGAATTCAATGCCTCATCTTGTGATATGTGACATGACACAATGACGTAATAACCCTTATTAGCGGTTGGGAGTCAAAGGTCAGGGGGGGTCACGACTTGCAAAATGTGCGGTTTTAGTCATAACACGGTCAATTCTTATCCGATTTGCATGAAACCAACACCAAAATGTTGACTGTTCTGTTCCCCACACTCTAATACCAATTACAAAATTAAGAGTACAAAGGTCAAGGTCGAGGTCATGAAAAGGTAAAAATCGTCATTTTGCCATAGTGCGGTCGATTTTTATCCAATTTGCATGCAACCAATGCCAAAATGTTGTGAATTCAATGCCAATCTTGTGATATACGATATGACACAGCAAATTTAATGTTTTTAAGCCATCATAACACATATGAGATGGCAGATGTGGTATGGGATTAAATACCCTCACAATCAACGGTTTCTGGGGGGGGGGCAAAATGTAGCGTTGGCGAAGGTATGCGCTCTACTGAGTGCCCGATCTAGTTTTCCTTTGTGTGGTTTCAGAGATACAGAGGTCCAAAGTTTTTCCATTTTTCCAACATGGCTGCCACATCACGTGACCTATGATGTCATTACCATTACAACATTCTACATGGGTAGTCACACCAATGGTGAAAATTTCATCTCAATCTGACAAGCAGTTGCGGAGAAAAACATAAACGTTCTGTGGGGACAAACAGACAGACAGACAAAGTAAAGCGAGAGACAAACGAACGAACCCAAATGCAATTCCCTCTCCTTTGGCAAGGGTAAAAAAAAGGATATTTTATAACATGTAATTGTTGTCATCATGGCTGTGGTTGTTTGTGTGTTCCTTCTGTGTGCTTTTATAGATTTTTTAAATATTGATTCGAGAAATATTACTACATATAATTTTGTGTGCTCATCCCGTGTCCTTCATCTAAAGGGTTCCTGTTGTCGTAGAATAATAAATGTTACCATTGTAACTGCGACATGAAGATCCCATTCCGGAATATTCTTCCTCAATCCCAGAAAGAGGGCTTTTAAAACAGACATCCTTGTGATTAAACGGACACAATTTTTTGTTCCAAGTATAAAACACACACACACACACACACACACACACACACACACAAACTTCCCCAAATGGAACAAAACATCATCTCATAATGGGGGTGAGAAGCTGTAAAGGTGCTACCTAACCCACAACCACCAAAGGTAAAGCTCCAGATCTTATTCTTTCATGTCACTCCACCTTTCCCAGCCACTGCAAAACACAGGCTCTGGCTCAGGAGTTGAGAGCCTTCAAATCATCTGGTCCGCAAGGCTCTGGTGAGAGAGGGCAATTCAGGAGATGTTCCATTGTTTGAGGAGCCTCTCCACAATTGCAATCAATAGGGTCATTTTGATTATATCCTCACTTCTGCATTAGGACTCTGCAGCATCCAACTGCAGTCATAAGGCGGTTGAGAGAGAGCCAAGTTGACCATGTCTCCCTGGCTCCTTTTGGCGGGGACTCCTCTGGGTAAGTGACAGCTTGTGAGGTCTTAATCGCAGGTGCATTGACCAGGTATCGATCCTGCAGCTGTGAGGGTTACCATCCAAAGCTCTAGATGAGAGGCTCAAATAAGGAAAGCTGGAGGTTCGAGGAAAAATAAATCATCCTTTATTGCAAGCTGCATTCCATGCATGAAGCTTGGAGGATGAAAGGGAAGGGAAAAAGATTATTGGGCCAATTTAAGTCAATGAAATTGGCTGGCAGAACAGGGATGATCCCACTCTACGAAATTTAAAAGAGTGGTGTCGCCAATCCAAATACCTAACCAAAGATAGAAAAGAAGAAAGTAAAGCGAGGGACAGACAGCAAGTGGCAAAAGAGAGAAAGATGATGGTAGCCGGGTACCCACCGGGGGATGAAGAGAAGGATGAAGGGGACTTGGCTGCAGTGGCATGGGGAGAGGCTGTGCAACAAAGCCAAAGCTAGACCATGGCTTAGCACCAGATCAAGTATAATAGAAAGAAACAAGAATGGAACTTGGTAGAGCGCACACTTATGCCATGCTGAACAGTTTACGTTTTGTATCCCACTGATAGGCCGGATGTGCATCAGGACCTTAAACAAAATCTAATCAGTAAAACAAAATAGGAACTATAAAATTAAGCATCATCCAACTACCTCGAGTCGAAGAGGGCCACCAAATATGTCACAAACAAATGCGCAAAACAATTTACAAAGAATACCTGTGTGGAATGGGGCTGATCCTGAAAATATATCTCACCTCAAAAAAATTAATCAAAGCCATAAACCAACTAGCAGTACCAGTATTCCAATAGAGCTATGGAAAAATACACCGGTCACAAGCGGAAATCGATAAAGCAGATATCAAAACAAGGAAACTCCTCACAAAATGTTCTTCAAAAACAAATGCATCGCAAGAATATACCTGCCGAGATGAGAAGGAGGTAGCAGCCTGAAGGAACTCAACCAAGTGCACAGAATGACAACTGTAGGATTGGCTGAGTACGTGGAAAGATTGACAGATGACCAAATCCATTTTTTACCCAAACACGAAGATAGCAAGGTATCCCTAACCCACCTTGCAAAATATTTCCAAAGACAGGTGTGAGCAGAAGATGTCACACGTGAAACTGAAACAACAAATATAGCCCCAATTATTGCAAAAAAGCAAAAGAAAAATACAAGATGAAATATCAACAAATATACGACAACACTTGGGAGAACAATAAAAGAGCAGGGAGTTATTTTAAAAACCAAAAAAGTTGGACTGATTGGGCATAGACAAAGAAGGCTCATTGGAATGGCTAAGGAGGTAAGCTTAACTGCGATGGAGAACAAATCATTATAAATGCCCAAGATCAAGGCCACAATACCAATGGCTTTAATAAGATGGCGGCACTGAGTCAATTGGACAGATGTAGATTCTGCAAGGTAGAGATAGAAAGTACGAGCCGCATCCTATTGGGATGTAAAAACCTCATGTCAGAACAGCTTTATACATAATACAAAGGCACAACAAGGTATGTAGAGTAATCCACTGACACATCTGCAATAAATTCAATATTACAGAAAACTCATGGAAACATGAACCAACAGCAATCATGCAAAAAGGAAGTAATGCTCATGTACGACCTGATGATTCCATCAAGCGTGAACATAGAAAACAAAGCATTGTGACCGGATATCGTACTTGGGTACAAAAAAGAAAAGGCATTGCTTATTGAGGTATCAGTATCCAGCAATTTTAGCCAATACAACACAGAAATCAGGAAAATGACGAAATGACAGGACCTCAAAAATGAAGTGAAAATATCCTGGAATCTGAAGAGCTCCAAAAATGTACCAGCGTTTATTGAAGCAACGGGAATGATGAAGACCTTCATGGAGATCCAACAAACCGTGAATCGTGACACCCTTCATGAAATGGAGGTGGATACTTCAAGTCTTGGGAGGACTCCGTTCCACCTTCGGCAATCCACATATGAAGATTGCAACAAATGACACATACAGTGGTGACCTGCAAAAGTATTTACCCCCCTCCAAAGTTTTCATATTTTGATGCCACCTGAGCTTATTTCATGATGCTTTCAAATCAAACTTAACATATATAGTCTTCACAAACTACTCCAGAGTGATAAAACTTAAAAAAAATGCAGATAAAATGTAAATAAGTTAGATTAACAGAGAAAATCAGATGATTCTCAGTTGCATAAGTATTTAACCCCTTTGTCTAATTAACCCTAAATCACTTCAGAAGGAAATTATTTGTTTGAAAGGTTACAAAATACCTCGGGTCCTGAGTTAAAATCCTGCTCAGCTGTTGAATGAATACCAGGTGGGGTTAACTCGGCCTGTCATCCTTCCGAGGTCGGCAAAATGAGTGCCAGCATGCTGGTATACTGTGTCGGTGTGGCGACCTGTCCAGGATTGTGCCCAATAGTCAAGGAGACTGCTTAGGCAACAGCAATGCTCTGCACAGAGTATGGTCCTAATGGATGGATGGATTATCCCTTTGAGTCCGGTAAAATCCATCATTAAGAAGTGGAAGATGGATCATACTACCCAGACTCCACCCAGATCAGGTCGCTAATCCAAACTCAGCAGCTGGGCAAAGAGGAAATTGGTTCGGGATGTCACTGTAAATCCAATTATGACTTTGAAAGATCTGCAAGGCTCTTTGTCTGAGATGGGGGTCAGTGTTCATCGATCAACAATATCCCTTTCCCTTAACAAAGCTGGCCTCTGTGGACAGGGGGCAAGAAAAAAGCCATTACTGAAAAAGACATATCTAAAACCTCATATGGAGTTTGCGAAACATCATCTTAATGATACTGCAGGCATGTAGAGAAACGTTTTGTGATCAAACAAGACAAAAATTGAACTTTTTCTCGTAATTCAAAGCTTTACGTCAAGTGCAAGCCTAACACTACACATCACCCACTCAACACCATCCCTACTGCCAAGCATGGTGGTGGCAGCATCATGTTATGGGGCTGCTTTTCATCAGCAGGGACTGGCAAGCTTGTCAGGATCGAAGGGACAATGGACGGTACAAAGTACAGGAGAATTTTTGATGAAAACTTGCATGAGTCAGCCATGAATCTGAAACTGGGTAAGTGATTGACATTTCAACAGGACAATGATCCAAAGCACAAAGATAAAGCCCCCCTGGAATGGCTGAACAATAATAAAATTAATGTTCTTGAGTGGCCCAGTCAAAGTCCTGACTTGAACCCAATTGAACATTTATGGCGAGACCTGAAGATTGCAGTCCATCGACGATCCCCATCAAACTTGGCAGAACTAGAGCAATTTTCACGTGAAGAATGGGCAAAGATTTCACCATCTCACTGTGCGAAGCTGGTAGAGACTGACCCAATAAGAGTCAGCAGTCATTGCTGAAAAAAGTGCTTCCACCAAGTACTGACTTAAGGGGTTGAACACTTTCACAACCAGTGAATTTTGATTTGTACATGTTTTTGCAGGTATTCCTGACATTTAACCTCCTTCAATCATAACAGTGGTTGAAGTTTGATGTCTGAAAAAAAAAAGTGGCATTATTGATCGAGGGTGAATACTTTTGCAGGCCACTGTACACACACACATATGAGCCTCAATGGATGGCAGATGGGGGGACATGTCGCCCCCTCCCCTCCCCCATTCTTTCAACTAAGGGGGATAACATATATTGATGGTCCCCCCAATTTTTTGCTCGAATAGAGAATATAACAAAATGCATTGCGATCTGTACAACTGCTCCTCTGCTCCAACTAACAGCTTAATTTTAATCCCATTCTGAATTCAATTGAATAATAAACATCACGGGTCAGGGTCAAGAGTCCGTTCAAAGCGTGGTTGCATCAAAGCGGGACATCTTCGTACCCGGTAATCACTGCCAGCAGTTATAAAAGTGACAGTTCTAGTTATGTCTATTATTAATTATGGAACACACCAGTACACAAACACCACACAAAACAAGTCCCAGTGAGGGGCTGCAATCTCTGATTGCTCTTTTTCTTGTTTAAAATGTTTTTAAGACTTGTTGGAATCAGAAACAATGACAGCTGGAGGGAAATACGTTTACATCATCTGCCTCAATAATGAAATGGTAAAGGAAAGAAAGAAACCTTATCAATAGAACATTTTACATGATAAGATAAAAAAAAATGAAAGTAATAAGTAGACACAGGCAGGCAGAGAGAGGGGGAGAGACAGGTATACAATGTGTCAATGTTAATGAAACGTGAGTTTCTCGATTTGGATGCCCTTGTAAATAAATCATTAAAATGACAGAAAATCCTGCCTTGTGGTTTACTTTTGTTGAGTCAATTCTACAAGTTGGGCAGGTATGCTATGGGTGTTGCTCATGTGTACCATGACTATAACAATATGGAATCACAGATAGCCAGGACATCTTGCTTATGATGAAGGGAACCCAGGTTCAAATTGTGTTAACGGCGGTGTTTGTCCATGGCATCCATCATCTGCTAATGCTTGCCAGCAGACAGGACCCCCAGATTAAAGTCCATCGAAAGGATGGCGCACTCATTTGTGCAACGCCCTTCCTGCGAAGCACCTGGATGACAGCTTTGTAGTTAGGTCGGGAATTGAACCAAGAATCTCCAAGATGTCCCTCCAGTCCATTCTTACAATCAAGTCAATCTAATTTACGATGCACGTACCTTTATCATTACGAGGGGGAGAAAACATGCTTCTCTTTTAAACAAGTTTCAGAGACAAAAAAACACCTCTTTTGTTGTGATGCTTCCAGGAAACTCACCTCGCTGTATGGAAGGAGTTGTGACACTGGCTTGAAACCAGAAAAAGAAAAGGACCCACATCTGTGCTTCGTGTCTCTGCCACAAGACCACCCATTACTTACATATTTAGTGGGGGCATTAAGAGGGGGAAATTTTTGTTTCCCCTCACTTGTCTATCCCATTTAATCTTTCAGAAGATAATTCAGCAAAATACCAGCACACAAGAGCATGCTCTTTTCGGGACATACTGTGGGATCTCCCAACATCCACAAATGAGATGCAGACAGGACAGCTGGCTTTACGCCCTCATCCAAAGGCTGGCCTCCTCTGAGCTGCAGTGGCGTCCTCTGAATCTCACATCCTAGCCAGCACCACATCAGAACGGTGGTTTTTAGTTGGCCTCAAACCCACCGGGGAAGCAGCTCAGGAACAACCATGCTACCGACTGAGTGATCCCGTCTTTCCTTCTTTCCCCGTCACTCGTGACCTCTGTTTTTGATCATTCACTCTCCTTCCATGTGAGTTAAAGTTCTGAGGTTACCTGAGAAGAACAATGGATTTTATCACCTTCAGGTGGAAAGGAATACATCAACCACCATGGGAAACGATGGCATTTTGAGCATTTAACCCTTCATCAGAGTTTTAAAAATTTTTAAATCATTTTAGCTGCTATATCAACTTTCATTTGATAAAATCCATTGTTTATCGTAGCCACTGGCCAGGCAGAGTACTCCATTATCTGAGAAAAATACGATTTCCTTTTGATGTGGTGATGTAATCAGGGACCAAAAACTGAAAAAAGGGAGTTAAACAACAAGCCGATGTGCTCATCATGTTTTACATGTTTTGAAAAGTTTAATAACCTGTTGAAAACGACTTGAGTAAGTTGTCAGGATAATATACTCTTGCCTTTTTGCTTATGTCGTGAGCAGTTATAACCTCCATCGCCAAAGTTGGATATCACCAAAAGTGCACAGAAGTTATGTATTCAGGTTGGGTGTGCAACGAGGATGAATTGATTCGATTCTTGTGAAGATTCGGATCTGGATCCGGATAAGAGAATTTTTTTAAGCGATTCGTCACCATTGAGAGTTGAGGGAGCCAAAAACGAAATCTAGCAGGATATCTCAAAAAGTTGAGGACGGATTCGGACGAAACTTGCTGGATGAGTTGGGTAGATGACACGAGCAAGCTGATTCGATTTTAGAGGTCCAGATCCAGATCCGACCTATCAGTGGGATACAAAACTGTTCAGCCTGGCGGAGCTATATGTGCTCTAACGAGTGTCGTTCCAGTTATTATTGCACTGATGTCTGCGAATATCCCTGAAATCCAAGTAAAAGCACACCGATGTGCTCGACAATATCTTAGCTCTCCTTGCGATATAATTGTACAATATCCTCCAGGGACCATAGATCGTCATTGTAGATGGAACACCATTGAAAGAATGACTCCATAGTGTGTCTCTTACCGTTGCTAAATTAAACCCACATCCGAAAGGCAAAAACATCACTTTGTCCATGATTCTACAAATAACATCAATCAGAGTGTCTGGAGCTGCATCATGTCCAATTTGCTCCGAGCCCTCGGAGGAAGCGACGGCCACACAAGGATAATCTTTAGTGGTGATTCATGCCTCCAGATAGAAATATCTCAGCACAAAGGAAATTTGTGCCTTTGTACGTGCAAGCAAAAGATTGCGGATTATTTTTGCACTCTTTCAAAGAAGTGTGAATCATGTTCCCCAACTCCCGTCCCCAACCCCCAAATTCATTGTGTATGTCCATCAATTTCCTGTCTCTGCTGTGATATTTTTCTTTACCCCACCCTTGCCTGCTGAAACAACCCGCCCGAAGCCGAACATCTTTCCACGAAGTGGGGTTTTCGGGTAAGTCTTGAACAAAACGTGTGCAAATAACCCTTGGTTTAAGATTGAAATACACACACCTACACACCTACACCTCCAGACATTGATCAAGGTTAAGCTAACCGTGGTGGGAATCAATGAGAAACTGACGTTTCATGCTTTGACCCTTCGTAGGAGGAAAAGCGAATTGGCTACACACGAGTAAAATCAGTGCTTCATTTTATAGGGGATTTAAACCTAGGAGATTAGCATCGTAAGCCATGGGTCTAGACAGGTATGCCAAACAGGCCATCCTTGAGAAACGTGTGAATTGGCTCAGTCATGTGACCTGTGCAAGGAACATCATGATTTGTGTGAACTGCCGGACCCGGTGCAATCACAAAAGCACCAAAGTTACTGGTAATTGAATAATTGGCATGTAGCGTATGCATGACGTCCCTTCGTCTCGATAGGGTTCTACAAGTTAAGACACACGTAGCATGTTTCAAATCACAGCTCGACGTTGCTTTCCTACCTTGACATCATCTACCTGGATGTAGCACTGAGTGTTTGTAAATGACCATCAATGCGTTAAAAGCACTGTTCATCACCATTATTACCTCGACCACAGAAGGTAAAGGAGGTTATGTTTTCACCCCTTTCTGTCTGTCTGTTTGTCTGTGTACAGGATATCTCAAAAAAAGTTGTGCACAGATTCGGACGAAATTTTGTGGGCAGGTTCGGTGTGTTTCAAGGACGAAATGATTAGATTTTGGTGAAGATCCGGATCCGGATCTGACTACTGGAATTTTTTTAAGTGATTCTTCACCATTAAGAGATAGGGCTCAAAAATGATATATAGCATGATATCTCAAAAATGTATTGGGCCAGATATGTTCTCGTGGATCTGGCATTGCGTGGTGGAGGTATGCGTTCTACCGAGTGCCCTTCTAGTTATAAAAGTTATGCCTGGTGTTGGCTTAATGGCAAGAGTCGTGGGCTTTGGATCCTTGGGTCCTGAGTTCAAATCCTGCTTGGCTGTTGAATTAATACCAGGACGGGTTGACTCAAACTGTTATCTTTCCGAGGTCGGAAAAAATGAGTGTAAGCTTGCTGGTTTCCTGTGTCAGAGTGTCGACCCGTCCAGGATTGTGCCCAACAGCCCAGGAGATTGCTTCGGCAGCACCGACGCTCTGCATAGAGTATTGTCCCAATGGATGCATTTTCAAAACATTTAAACACAAAGACAAGAATCGTATTCATCAGGGAAAATTTACAAAACAAAATGTTTATTCAAACCAGGAAAGACAATTGGTACTTGTACACACGAGGCTGCTCAGCAAGTTGTCATGCCGACGCTCTATCAACACCTCATGAATGATATTTATCAGTTTATTTACTTAATTTGAAAAGTAAATTTATCATGAATGATATACTTATACTTATATGATTCATTTATACATGAATGATACTTATCAGTTTATTGACTTAAATTAACAACTTAATATCTGAAAAGGTTATGGACAGATTCAGCAGAAAATATGTGGATGAATTGGTTAATTGACAAGAACAAGCCGATTAAATTTTAGTTCAGGTCCGAATCCAGATCTGGCCTATCAGTGGGACACAAAACGTAAACTATTCAGCCTGGCAGAGGTGTTCACTCTACCAAGTGCCCTTCTAGTTTCAATAAGTGATTCTTCACCATTGAGAAATGGGGCCAAAAACGATATAAAGCACAATATCTCAAAAAAGTTGTGGACAGTTTCGGTCGAAACTTGGTGGACAGGTTGGGTGTGTGACAAGGACGAATTGGTTCCATTTTGGTGAAGATCTCAATCAAGATCCTAGAAATTTTAAAAGTGATTTTTCACCGTTGATAGATGGGGCCAAAAACGATACATAGCATGATATTTCAAAAAGTTGTGGATGGATGACAAAACTCGGTGGACGAGTTGGTTAGGAGACCAGTTAGAGCAAGAACAAGAACAAGCCAATTAGATTTTGTTTATGGTTGGATTCAGATCCGGCCTATTGGTGGGATAGAAAATGTAAACTGTTCAGCCTGGTGGAGGTATGCGCTCCACCGAGTGGTGTTCTAGTTAACCTCCGCCATCGAAGATGGATGGAGATTACTGTTTTCACCCCTTTCTGTTTGTTATCTTGCCAAAACTTCGTTTTTGCAAGATCTGTTACTTGCGTAAGTTTTTTTGTTTGTTTGTCTGTAATCATTGGATTTTTCACCTTTATATCACTCTGTAGAGCACAATTCTCATCGGAAACTCTTGTGGGTACACATATCGTAGTATTATTACATACCCTTCAGCACACATAAAGGTCAAGGTCAAGGTCAAAGGTCAAGGTCACTTTGCGGTAAATCATGGAGGTCGACGAAACCCTTATTTTTTGAGTAATTTTAATCGAATCATCTCCAAACTTTATGGGAATGTAGTATATGGTCTGGCGCTCAGCTGATTAGTTTTGGTGGGGATTGGCCTTGCCTTCATGGTTAGCGCCTAAGGTCGAAATATTTTGACCCCAAGGTCAATTTTGAAATCTTAGGTACCATATCGTGTAATACCTCATATTGAAAACCCTTGATGAGTGCTTTCCAGATCTGTAACAAGTTTGACGCATGACGTCATTTGATAACGTCATGACGAAAAATGGATTTTTCATGAACATTTTATTTCCTCAGTTCTTATCAAATATTTTTGATAGTACATGTGCGTGAGTCCTGGAGACATACCATTAACCATACGGACTTATTGAGGTCAAGGTCAAGGTCACAAAAAGGTCAAGCATCAAGGTAGACGAAACCCTTATTTTTTGAGTAATTTTGATCGAATCATCTCCAAACTTTGTGAGAATGTAGTAAATGGCTTAGCGCTCAGCTGATTAGTGTTTGCTTGTGATCGACCTTGACCTTCAAGGTTAGCGCCTGAGGTCAAACAGTTGGCCCAAGAAAATTTCAAGTTTTAGAACCATATCGTGTAGTATCTCAAATTGAACACCTCGATGAGTGCTTTCTAGATATGTCAAGCTTGAGACATTATGACGTCATTTGGTGACGTTATGAGCAAACGCATATTTTTCATGGTTACTCTGTAGAACGATTCTTGGAATTCTCGTAGGCAGATATTCCTCAAGGAGTCGCTCCTGGTGGATAGCAGCTCTGTTCACCTCAGTGTGACCTTAAAGAAGTCACACGTCGCACCTTTTGGCAAGATTTTATTTGTTTGTTTGTTTGTTTGTTTGTGAACAGTATTACGGAAAAACTCCTCGACGGATTTCGACGAAACTTGGTGGGGGGTTAGGTCTGGTCCAAGGATCATGCCATTAGATTTTGGACTTGGCGGCCAATTTGAAAAAATATTTGAATTTTTTTTTTTGCATTTCTACATGTTTTAAGTGATTTCCACCGCCCTCCCCCCCAAAAAAAATTGTTAAAGAAAAAAAAATTTCTGCAACTTTTTTTTCAAAAAATTTTCGATTTCTTTTTTTGCGTTTCTACATGTTTTAAGTGATTTCCAACCCCCCCCTAAAAAAAATTTGCAAATTTTTTTCAATAAAATTTCGATTTGTTTTTTTGCATTTCTACATGTTATAAGTGATTTCCAACAAAAAAAACATGCCAAAATATAATTGCGGCTGATTTTGGAACTTCAGGTGATATACCCACGTAAAATCAATTTCTGTCTCAAGGAATCTAGTTATGACGAATGAATTGAGTATGTAAAAGTTAAAAGTAAAAGGGAAAGTTGCAAACTATAACTCTGTGAGCACGTTGAACGTAAATGAATGAATAGGATATCAGGTTCACTTGAGTGACCTAGCAGTATTGGCGGCCGAGGTTTTGCACTCTACCGTGTTCCCCCTCTAGTTATCGCAATGTTTTTATGGAATTATATGGCCAGAGACATCATTTGACTGTTGCACTTCTGTGGTGCTGGACAGCTGGTAGTCTGATGGAATGGTGTAGAGGTACCACACCCACCTTTGAGCTGTTTAGCCTAGGTTGGATTCATGACCCGACTACACACTGTGGAATTGTTGCTTCACATCACAAAATGTGCCGGCCCTCAGGTGAACCTGAAGCATTCACTGGTGGACACTAAAGATCACACAATGTTTTTGCAAACAAGAAGGAAATTAAATCACCAGCATCCTGGCCAAATTCCAAACTCCTGGCCAAATCATCTTCAGTCGAACATCAAGCCTGGCCAGCACTTTGTAAAAGACTTCGGTCGAAATCTTACCCAGGCTGACTCGTAAGAAGGTGTGAATATAATTTGTGCTGAAGAAATAAGAGTCCAGTATTATGGTGCTGGTTGTACTACATATTATTCAACAGGTTTAGGATACCTTTGAACCTTCCCCCACCACCAGAACAACTCTGCATGCTAAATGTAGCTCATGGATGTCGGTGTGAACACAAGTGTCTCTACTGACATTCTGCAGTAAAGTTGAAGCATGCAATCCATGCTTGGAGAGCAATCAGGCTTTTCGTGGGCCGCATATAGCGAAGCTGTTTTTGGCGATGAGTCATTCCTCTCAGTTTATCTTGTTAAACAAAATACAAACGGACGTCGTGACCACACTAGAGGCAACCACATCTTCTCAGCCCCACCATGATGTGAACGAATTACGAGGCATATTTCAAAGTCTGTTCGATGCATCGTGTCATTATTTGTCATGAACCATCTGCTGGAACCCTTAAGATGCTTGCAAACTCAATGGATGGTGGAGGAAATGGAACAAGAGTGAAACTTTTGTGAAGAGGTCGTATTGTGCTCCCTTGAAACAGTGAAGAGTAAGCACCTCTCCACAAGGAGGGAATTCAACCATGATGTGCACAAGCTTATTCGCGACAGACAATTCTCTTGGCGTGACAACGTATTGACACAAATGAAATGGAACAGTGTGACTGATGACCAGGCATTTCCTCATATCATGCTCATGGGAAGAAGAGAACTCATTAACGCCAATGTACAAGTGCTGATGCTTGAAGAATCCCAGCACGAATGTTAATGTTCAGAAGAGTACTTGTGGCATTCAAAAAAGTAGACGAATGAGATACTCACAATAGTTCAGAAAATGTCAGGAAAGGTACATCACAAATACAAACATTGTTATAGATTCCCGCCCGTCGGCGTGCGAACGACCGCGTCTAACCAATAGCGGTCGCTTCGCCCACCGAACGGACAATCCAGTCGTGACTTTCTGGAACAACGCCAGAAACCAGTCACGGGTGGGTTTTTAATCCACACGGCCCAGTCCGTATTCTACCCGCGCGAAATAGGTCAATCGCCGAATATCGATATACCTAAGTACCCGCGGGTAACCTACCGAGGGACCGTACCTCGGCGAAGGCCTGCTTGGACACGAACCGCTTTAGCGGTCCGTTCCGTTCTGGGATAACCGAGCGGGTATATCGCCAGACTCGCCGGACCGATCACTTTAACGGCTATTTAAAAAACCAACTATATTCCGAGTGCAAGATGGGGCAGTTCAATGAGGGAATGGACGCAACGAACAGGTTTACATTCACACAAGGACATTTATTATAATAAAGCACGTATGCAATTAAACAAGGCAAAACACGTATGCACTCTATACAAGCAACAAAGGCACGACAAAAAGAACTACAACCGTCTACTTATTATGTACAGTCACTTGCACTTAACAGCAGTTCTACTTATTAGACGGGCCCACGGACACACATACGCACACACACACACACCCAATAAATGGTGGCAGAGGCCTTTAATAACGAGCTCCAGCTCGGAGGACAGGTGAGCTGAAACCCAGAACCTATCTCGAACCTCTCCACCTCGTGTGGTCTTCAAGTTGTTCGGACCCGGCTCCAGCGAGAGCGAGCTGGATCCAATCGCCGATCCGCGATCCTTCCCGAGCTCCCGCGAATCTCCCACGCTTCTCAATACGTGCTGGTGAGATGAGGCGCCGATCCTTCCGTCGATGCGTCGCTTCCCAGGAACCATCTCCCGGCTTCTCAACACGTGCTGGTGAGACGAGGCGCCGATCCTTCCCGTCGATGCGTCGCTTCCCGAGGAACCACCTCCACGAAGAGGTCGATGAGTCGCACCAAGCCGGGAACCAAAATGGAGAACAAAGAGCTCCACGAACGAAGAAGAAGAAGGCACCACTCGCAGCTCGAGCCGAGCGACTGGCTTAACTTCCCTCAAACAGGGCAGCTTGAAGCAAAAGCTCTCCCGAGCCAAGCAGAAGCCGAAGCTCAGGAACCATCAAAGCAAAGAGCCTCAAAAGCCTCCTCCCGAGTCAGGCCTCAGCTGAAGTCACTGAGCCAGCCGAAGCAAAAAGCTTCCGAAGGCCTCAACCCTAACGCAAGCCAGCAGGACCCGACGGTTCCTGAACGGCTACTCTCAACTGCCTTCTCCAACTCTGCCCTTCCAACTCTGCCCTGAACAAAGAAAAGATCTCCTCTTATCCTTCCCGCCTTCCCCGATCCCGGCGTGACTCATGCCCTCGTGCTCCTCCCCCCCCCCCCCGCTCAAACACGGGTGGGAGGGAGCTGTTAGTCATGAGTCACGGGACGGCAGATTCTTCTTCCTCTTCGCAGAAGAGGGGGAGGGATGTCTCCATTGTTCGTTCCGCTA
>CM068954.1:19127293-19152293 GCA_035128595.1 Eptatretus atami
ATGGAGAACAAAGAGCTCTACGAACCAAGAAGAAGAAGCCAACACTCGCAGCTCGAGCCGAGCGACCGGCTTAACTTCCCTCCAAACAGGGCAGCTTGACGCAAAAAGCTCTCCCGAGCCAAGCAGAAGCCGAAGTTCACGGAACCATCAAAGCAAAGACCCTCCAAAAAGCCTCCTCCCGAGTCAGGCCTCAGCCGAAGCTCACTGAGCCAGCCGAAGCAAAAAGCTTCCGTTGGAGGGGGGGTCACCTTCCCACTGATCATGGCCAGTGTTATGTTGATCTATCTTTTGTCTGGAATGGTGCCTGTAGCAAAATGGCATAAGGCATTTGCAGCATGTTGTGCGAAACACTCGCTCGTGGTTGGCCACCATTTGTGCAGCAGAAAGATAGTGCGACTCAGGTTTTGATAGATTTCCTATCTTGTGCTATTTGTTTTCACACTATCTCGACAAAATATTTGCATGATGCTTTTGGGAATGTACCTTTTGTTTTTTTCTCAGTCCAAATATTCAGGGTACACTTTCAAACGTGTCAGTTTGTTCTCTATCACTTTTTTCTCGATGTGGTGTGCCGTCAAGAAAACGAACACACCGCTTCACTCTTATTAGTACCTCTGTCTTTGAAATACATTTCCATGTTCACTTCTTGAGATTCAAAAATGAGAGTGAGAACCCTCCACGAGTTCCGATTAAAATTTCATCGGTTATCGGGGACGGGACAAAAACAAACAAATATGACCTTAAAAGAAGGTTAATTGGTGAGGAGGGAGGGGGTGGGTAATATGGCATAAATGTCGAAAAATTTTTCCATAAATTCACAAAAAAAAAAAATCATTCACACAACTCCAATTTCAGCGGTGGGGGGTCAGGTTAGGGTGGGAAGTAGTCCAGAACCTGTATTTTAACCTGACTCACGATGGCCTACCACATTTTAATGAGATCACTGGGTCTGTTCCATCCACAGGTGAATGTAGGTCAACGTGGGATGTTTGTTTAACTGTTCAAACATTGCACATTACTTTATCCGACGAGGATAACGACTCCAAAAATCCTGGATCCTTTATTTAGATAGACCATTTTCTTGGTCGACATCGACGAGCTTTCCATGCATTTGGCAAGTCCTTTGTACAACATCAGAGACGACATTGCTTTGTTGGAATCGCACATCTCAGTGACGGACACCGTACAACTGCAAGTCTGTGCTCAAATGGAGAGATTAGGGGGGGGACAACCAAACACTTGTTCTTCAAACATCTTTTTTATAGCCCTTTGTGGAGATCCAAGTTTCTGAAACCCCTCAATTTAATCAAGCGTGACTTGTCTAAGGTTTTCAAGGTTTGCTCATCAAAGGCGCTCGCCGCAGGTAGAACTTTCTGATGAAATATTTTTTATTACAAATGGAAATCTTCATGGAAAAATAACTTCTCACAGACATGAAAGTGAGAATGTTATGTTGATCTGGTCTATTTTTCCTTCGCTATTATATTGTAGTTGAATTTTGTGGTGCTTTTACAATTCACGTTTATTTTCCGACTTTGACGACGAACCATGAAGGCTCAGGTATATCTACATTCTACATTGCTGCCGTACTCAAGGTAAGGAGCCATCTCTTGATTACGGACGCGAGGGAAGGCGCCCTAAATTGAGAGGAGGTGTAGAAAGAGCTATGAAAGGAGGGTGTAGGAGAGTGTTGGAGGGATCGGGAAGCAAGGGAAGAGGTAAGTGGAGGGTGGAGGGAGTGGTGTGGTTGGGGTTAATGGGATGGGTCTGAAACCCACAATATTTGCACACGCATTAAATAGATGGTGCTACGATGGCAGTGCATGAAACTTCATGCTCATATAATTTGAATTTTCATCAGTTCGTAATAACTTTGAAATAAAATATTACCTGTATTATGTGGCCTTTGACGATGTAAAAGAGGAAATCAAACAATACAGATTTTACTGCAAAAATGACCACACGAAGGTTGGCTGCCTCACACTCCCCACTTAAATCCAACTCATGGTTGAGCAAGCCTGCGTCTGGCATCCCCCCACATGATCGGTGTTTTATAAAAAGGTGAACTCAGTCTGAAACAGAAGCGATGGAAAAATACAAACAGAATAAAAATTCAAAAAATTCTGATTCCCAAATGCTCACTCTCCTCTTTTTATTGTCTTGTGGAGAAAACAAAATGGCCGCCCAGGACTGCCAATAGTCAGGGGCAGAGCAAACAGAGGGTTGCCTTGAACTGTTCTTTGCTTAGCAACAAAATGTGGGTCACAGCTTGGTCGCCTGGGAAACACAATGCTGCTGGTTAAAAGTGAAAAAAAAACAAATCTCAGCAAGCAGTGGCTGACACGTCCAGCTGGGTACTTGCCAGGCAGCTTAACTTATAGCGACAGCCAGCTCTGGGTGGAAATGGTTAGGCCTTTGAGTTTAAACTGCACGAGCTTATGTTTTATGAAACAGGCCCCTGGGAAAGGCCCAGAGGGGAGCGGAACAAAAATCTCAGTGCAACTGACCGGACGACGGGCATGGTGGCGGTCCTGATTGAGGAAGTGAAAACAAAAACAAAACAAAAAACAAGTTGATCGTTAGGATTTTAATTAGATGCTGTGAGAGGCCTTAATGAGAACATAGCTTCTCCCACAACCTGAATACAACATCCTGATTCTCGCAAATTAGACATTATACAGAGCAGCCGTCTGCATGGGTTTGCGTGCGTGTTGGAGGTGTATTCAAAAGGGTCACGTCCAATCTTCATGTCAAGACCACCACACAATGATCACTTCCTCTCAAGGGGAAAACAAAAGCCAATCCAGGTTTGTCTCTGGAGTGGAAATAGCAAAAATTGGGTGATCCTTTATAAAGTGAAGGCGGATAATGAGATCAAACGATACGTGACTCCACCATAGTTAATGTCCATCAGGATAGTGGTCAGCGATTCCGAGAAAATGGTTCTGTGTGGTGCAACCGCAGGGTCGCCAGGATCCCTTCATGACGAGGGCGACTCCGCTCCCACCGAAGAGTTGCTCGCTCTGTGGTTTTGATCGAGTACCATAGGACGTACACCCACACACAGACATAGGGAGGCTGTGGCAAGTTGAAGGGTTATACATGTTAAGGATAAATCGACCTGGAGTCGATCAGGGTTGGCACGAAACACAGGTAAGAAGGTAGGACGTGGGAAAGGGCAAAGTAAAGGGAAAACTTAACCATGGAGGTTGAACGTCTTATCTCCATCACCCACTCTGCGCCATCATGTGGGTTAAGCACAAACAACTGATTTTCCAACCTTTCACTTTCTTTGTTTACAATTATTTCTCGCATGTAGCCCACTTATACACAACGGTGTGGTGGGAACAAATAGTCTCTTACCGTGTAACATTCAAACGAGACCTTTCCCACGGACCATCAGAATATGACGAGGCTTTCGTTTTGAAATTCTTCCACTGTCCTTGGCTGGTTACAAACTTACTTTAAACACTTTTTTATTTAATTGTTTTTTATGCGAAGTTGAGGCTCGTCGAAGTAAGAGTGCGCTGATGTGGCCTCATGTCCCTGTATGGAAGTGGTACGTGTGTCCAAGTTCATCTACGAGTTTTTCATAACCATTATTAAAAACTCTTGAAACTCAATCACCTACTTTTTGGGATGATCCTCCTATGCATCAGGTGGATCACCATCACCTGGATAATTAGTTAATCCTACAGCTGAGAAATACTTTGGTCAATATAGTCTTCGTTTAACAACACATCAATTGTTGATCACTTCATCGGAATTAAAGGGTATTTAAAATTGTATCCCTCGTATTTTCGGAATACATTTCAGTTCCAACCACAGAATCTCTCCCACATCCTGGAAAGACTGGGGTGGACTTCAGGCGTTATGGCCTTGAAAGAATCTGCACTTCCTGCTGTGGTCTTCTTGGATTTCCTGGGACAGGATGCCCTTGATGTGACCTCCTTTGATAAACCAGCAGCCCAGAATCAGTAGGGGAAAGTTGTTTTGTTGTCCATTTCAAATTGGCGTCAACATACAGAGAATTGCAAATGTGAGTTCCTCGCCTCTTTCATTCTGTCAGTTTAATGTTGAAATAAACAATGGCTCAAAGTTGTATTGTTTGTGAGTATACCATCAAAAGACTAGAACGGCACTCAAAGACACATACCTCCACCAGGCTGAACAATTTACGTTTTGGAACCCACTGATAGGCCAGAACCCAATTCGGATCTTCACCAAAATCGAATCAATTTGTCCTTGTCGCACAGCCAACCTATCCACTAAGTTTCGTCCGAATCCATCCATAACTTATTTGAATATTCGTGATATATATATATATATATATTATATATATCATATATATATATATAATATATATATTGTTGTAGATTTCCCGCCCGTCGGCGTGCGAACGACCGTCTAACCAATAGCGGTCACTTCGCCACCGAACGGACAATCCAGTCGCGGCTTTCCGGATCAACGCCGGAAACCAACCGCGGGTGTGTTTTTAAGCACACCACAACCTTGTCCACTCTACCACGCGCTACAGGCGATCGCCAAATCTTCAATTTACCTAATTATTCGCGCGGGTAGGTTACGAGAGATTGTACCTCAACGGGACCGCTTGGAAACAGCCGCTTAAGCAGCTCGCTTCCTTTTGGGATAATCGAGCGGGGTATTATCGCGCAGTCCCGTTGGACCGATCACTTTACCGGCTATTTAAAAACCAACTATATTCCGAGTGCAAGATGGCAGCTCAATTAAGGGAAGAGGACGCAACGAACAGGTTTACATTCACACAAGGACATTTATTATAATAAAGCACGTATGCAATTAAACAAGGCAAAACACGTATGCAATTACACAAGCAACAAAAGCATGACAAAAGAACTACGACCGTCTATACGAAATGCAATGCAAACATTTACAGCACACAAAGCACTTAACAATTTCCTACTTATTGACGGGCCCACGGACACACGTACGCACACACACACACCCAAGAAATGTGGCAGAGGCCTTTAAAACGGGCTCCAGCTCGGAGGACAGGTGAGCTGAAAGCCAGAGGCCTATCTCGAACCTCTCCACCTCGTGTGGTCTTCAAGTTGTTCGGACCCGGGCTCCAGCGAGAGCGAGCTGGATCCAATCGCCGTGAGCTGCGATCCTTCCCGAGCTCCGCATATATACAGTATATGTTTATATATACACATATATACATATATTTAGAAACAGTCACGAGGACAAAGGGAAACCTGATAAAACCTCCGTTAGATACAGGATGAAACTTTTCCACCATGGCACCCGTAACAGGCATGGCATGCCCACACACCAGTGGAGAGTCCCTCCAGATCCAAATCTATCCATGTGTACCACATTCTTGTGTGCTTTAAACCTACCTCTACCTTGTAGCAACTGTCGACGATACATCCCGATCTCGAGGGTGCTCAGCAAGTGGCTTAAGCACTCAAAGAAGCACTCCAACAGAACACCTGGCTTGGCAAGCGATTAGCAATTGCCGTTGATGAACCGATGAACCAATGCACCCAGAAATGCCCAAGCAATGTCCGAATTGGATAAATGAACTTTTCTTTGCAGTCGGAATTGCTGCTAAGTTCATTTCTGGAGCTTAAATTTTGTAATTCGGCTTAGTTTATGAAATTCTAGAGATTATTTCATGTGTGGAAATTAAATAAAGCCACAAACGCTGGCTTCGCTGGGTGTTTATAAGCATTGCAATGTGTCCAGCGATTTGTAGGTAGAAGGAACAAGGATTAGATAATATGAGTGAGGAAAGTGGAAAAAAACCCCAAAAAACTTTATCATTAAGAAATCGTTGTGGCCTGTTCCAAGTCAAGGCATGGTTGAGCAGGCCAAAAAACACATGGCAGCCTCAGACCCCAGCGAAGTTACCTCGGATACGCCTTAAAAGAGCGGTGTCCAAGGTTGCGTCTGATGAAGGATACAATTACATAAGGCCATTAATTATTTATCTTTAAAAGTGGTGTTTTAATTCATGCACTTCCTTGGAGTTCCCTCAGTATGCATGCAAAGTTTCAAGCTGCTAGGGGAGGAGAGGACGAGAGTTGGGAGCGGGGGACAGAGAGCTGCGGTTGGGACAGATGGTTGGGAGAGGGAAGTTGAGGCATTGGGAGAGTGGGGTTGAGGACTTGGGGTTTGGGTGGGGGGTTGAATACTTGAAAGAATCAGGGGAGGGAGGACAGAGAGGGGACAGAAGTTGGGAGAGGGGGTTGAGGCTTTGGGAGTGGGGATTGAGAACTTGGGGTTTGGGGGTGTGCAGTTGAGGACTGGAAGAAGAAAGGCAGAGGACAGCACAGAGTTGTGATGAGGTGGGGAAGAGAATCACTTAAAGAATGTTAGTATCCGGATGCAAAATATTATACATTCGTCCTTATTACACACCCAACCTGTCCACCATAGGTCGGCCAAATGATCATGAATAATTTTTTGAAAATCAACTCTCCATGTAGTTTTTCCAATTCAGAAAGATATACACAAAATTTAATAGACTAGCTCTCTTTTAATATGTATTATTTAACTTTCAGGGTTTTAAGGCTCATGGAGGATCTGCAGCAGAAATCAAACAAGCACACATGCAGACAATACATGGGACGACACCAGAATTGACTTCAGACAAACACAGCCGCTGTGCTTGGAGAAGTGCCGTAACTTCTTGGGGCACTCTGGATATCAGCAAAGCTATCTTTATGACATCACTTTTCTTTCCGCACTCAGTTTAGCAATTTAAGGAGAAACTTCCTCCTCCCAGTGGATGCTAACCCACTGACTTGTCTGTGCTCTCTTTTCAATGCTGAGCAGCAAGTATGAAGCAGCATGTGACATTTTTAGCTCTGCCACCGTCGGTGGATGGATGTTATATTTTCACCCCTGTCTGTCTGTTTGTCTGCCTGTGAGCAGGATATCTCAAAATGTTTTGGACGGATTACGGCAAAAATTGGTGGATGAGTTGTGTAGGGTAGATGACGAGAGCAAGCCGATTAGATGCTGGTGTGTGCAAGGCTGAATGGTCCGGATGCAGATCAGGATGCAAAATGCAAACTGTTTGGCCTGCCGGAGGTATACACTCCACCAAGTGCCATTCTAGTTTTTTTGGTCATCATTGTTTTACCTCCTCTGTCTGCAGTTGGAGAATTTCTTCATTGAACACTTTCTAAAGACTTATATCTTGCATCAGATGGCTTTCCTCTAATTTTTTCCACCCATATCAGTTCGTTCGTTCATTCGTTCTCTCTGTCTCTCTGTCTGTCTGTCTGTCTCTTTCTTTTTCCTCATCAATTATGGTCTTATGAAACAATTGCTCGACAACTTTTTTAAATACATGATGGACTTTATGGCTATGTGTTGTCTTGATTATCTTTGAAACGATTTTCAATCAGTTGTTCTTGCAATGCTTTGCTCAGCCAAAACAATCAGTATGGAGGGAGTAACTATTCTTTTGATGGCTAAATGAGCTTCACTTCTCTTTTGGTGTTTATGGTGAGCGTAACCAAGTGGTCCATCGGAACCTCACTTCTAACTTTTGGAGCATACATGGATCTGCTACCCTTGGCACCATGTGGGGCACACCTTCGCACACCTCTATGGATGAGGAATGAGGGTGGGAGGGGGGGGTCACCTTCCCACTGATCATGGCCAGTGTTATGTTGATCTATCTTTTGTCTGAGATGGTGCCTGTAGCAAAATGGCATAAGGCATTTGCAGCATGTTGTGCGAAACACTCGCTCGTGGTTGGCCACCATTTGTGCAGCAGAAAGATAGTGCGACTCAGGTTTTGATAGATTTCCTATCTTGTGCTATTTTGGTAGTCACACTATCTCGACAAAATATTTGCATGATGCTTTTGGGAATGTACCTTTTGTTTTTTTCTCAGTCCAAATATTCAGGGGTACACTTTCAAACGTGTCAGTTTGTTCTCTATCACTTTTTTCTCGATGTGGTGTGCCGTCAAGAAAACGAACACACCGCTTCACTCTTATTAGTACCTCTGTCTTTGAAATACATTTCCATGTTCACTTCTTGAGATTCAAAAATGAGAGTGAGAACCCTCCACGAGTTCCGATTAAAATTTCATCGGTTATCGGGGACGGGACAAAAACAAACAAATATGACCTTAAAAGAAGGTTAATTGGTGAGGAGGGAGGGGGTGGGGTAATATGGCATAAATGTCGAAAATATTTTCCATAAATTCACAAAAAAAAAAAAATCATTCACACAACTCCAATTTCAGCGGTGGTGGGTCAGGTTAGGGGTGGGAAGTAGTCCAGAACCTGTATTTTAACCTGACTCACGATGGCCTACCACATTTTAATGAGATCACTGGGTCTGTTCCATCCACAGGTGAATGTAGGTCAACGTGGGATGTTTGTTTAACTGTTCAAACATTGCACATTACTTTATCCGACGAGGATAACGACTCCAAAAATCCTGGATCCTTTATTTAGATAGACCATTTTCTTGGTCGACATCGACGAGCTTTCCATGCATTTGGCAAGTCCTTTGTACAACATCAGAGACGACATTGCTGTTTGTTGGACAATCGCACATCTCAGTGACGGACACCGTACAACTGCAAGTCTGTGCTCAAATGGAGAGATTAGGGGGGGGGACAACCAAACACTTGTTCTTCAAACATCTTTTTTATAGCCCTTTGTGGAGATCCAAGTTTCTGAAACCCCTCAATTTAATCAAGCGTGACTTGTCTAAGGTTTTCAAGGTTTGCTCATCAAAGGCGCTCGCCGCAGGTAGAACTTTCTGATGAAATATTTTTTATTACAAATGGAAAATCTTCATGGAAAAATAACTTCTCACAGACATGAAAGTGAGAATGTTATGTGATCTGGTCTATTTTTCCTTCGCTATTATATTGTAGTTGAATTTTGTGGTGCTTTTACAATTCACGTTTATTTTCCGACTTTGACGACGACACCATGAAGGGCTCAGGTATATCTACATTCTACATTGCTGCCGTACTCAAGGTAAGGAGCCATCTCTTGATTACGGACGCGAGGGAAGGCGCCCTAAATTGAGAGGAGGTGTAGAAAGAGCTATGAAAGGAGGGTGTAGGAGAGTGTTGGAGGGATCGGGAAGCAAGGGAAGAGGTAAGTGGAGGGTGGAGGGAGTGGTGTGGTTGGGGTTAATGGGATGGGTCTGAAACACCACAATATTTGCACACGCATTAAATAGATGGTGCTACGATGGCAGTGCATGAAACTTCAAGTGCTCATATAATTTGAATTTTCATCAGTTCGTAATAACTTTGAAATAAAATATTACCTGTATTATGTGGCCTTTGACGATGTAAAAGAGGAAATCAAACAATACAGATTTTACTGCAAAAATGACCACACGAAGGTTGGCTGCCTCACACTCCCCACTTAAATCCAACTCATGGTTGAGCAAGCCTGCGTCTGGCATCCCCCCACATGATCGGTGTTTTATAAAAAGGTGAACTCAGTCTGAAACAGAAGCGATGGAAAAATACAAACAGAATAAAAATTCAAAAAATTCTGATTCCCAAATGCTCACTCTCCTCTTTTTATTGTCTTGTGGAGAAAACAAAATGGCCGCCCAGGACTGCCAATAGTCAGGGGCAGAGCAAACAGAGGGTTGCCTTGAACTGTTCTTTGCTTAGCAACAAAATGTGGGTCACAGCTTGGTCGCCTGGGAAACACAATGCTGCTGGTTAAAAGTGAAAAAAAAACAAATCTCAGCAAGCAGTGGCTGACACGTCCAGCTGGGTACTTGCCAGGCAGCTTAACTTATAGCGACAGCCAGCTCTGGGTGGAAATGGTTAGGCCTTTGAGTTTAAACTGCACGAGCTTATGTTTTATGAAACAGGCCCCTGGGAAAGGCCCAGAGGGGAGCGGAACAAAAATCTCAGTGCAACTGACCGGACGACGGGCATGGTGGCGGTCCTGATTGAGGAAGTGAAAACAAAACAAAACAAAAAAACAAGTTGATCGTTAGGGATTTTAATTAGATGCTGTGAGAGGCCTTAATGAGAACATAGCTTCTCCCACAACCTGAATACAACATCCTGATTCTCGCAAATTAGACATTATACAGAGCAGCCGTCTGCATGGGTTTGCGTGCGTGTTGGAGGTGTATTCAAAAGGGTCACGTCCAATCTTCATGTCAAGACCACCACACAATGATCACTTCCTCTCAAGGGGAAAACAAAAGCCAATCCAGGTTTGTCTCTGGAGTGGAAAATAGCAAAAATTGGGTGATCCTTTATAAAGTGAAGGCGGATAATGAGATCAAACGATACGTGACGTCCACCATAGTTAATGTCCATCAGGATAGTGGTCAGCGATTCCGAGAAAATGGTTCTGTGGTTGCAACCGCAGGGTCGCCAGGATCCCTTCATGACGAGGGCGACTCCGCTCCCACCGAAGAGTTGCTCGCTCTGTGGTTTTGATCGAGTACCATAGGACGTACACCCACACACAGACATAGGGAGGCTGTGGCAAGTTGAAGGGTTATACATGTTAAGGATAAATCGACCTGGAGTCGATCAGGGTTGGCACGAAACACAGGTAAGAAGGTAGGACGTGGGAAAGGGCAAAGTAAAGGGAAAACTTAACCATGGAGGTTGAACGTCTTATCTCCATCACCCACTCTGCGCCATCATGTGGGTTAAGCACAAACAACTGATTTTCCAACTTTTCACTTTCTTTGTTTACAATTATTTCTCGCATGTAGCCCACATTATACACAACGGTGTGGTGGGGAACAAATAGTCTCTTACCGTGTAACATTCAAACGAGACCTTTCCCACGGACCATCAGAATATGACGAGGCTTTTCGTTTTGAAATTCTTCCACTGTCCTTGGCTGGTTACAAACTTACTTTAAACACTTTTTTATTTAATTGTTTTTTATGCGAAGTTGAGGCTCGTCGAAGTAAGAGTGCGCTGATGTGGCCTCATGTCCCTGTACTGGAAGTGGTACGTGTGTCCAAGTTCATCTACGAGTTTTTCATAACCATTATTAAAAACTCTTGAAACTCAATCACCTACTTTTTGGGATGATCCTCCTATGCATCAGGTGGATCACCATCACCTGGATAATTAGTTAATCCTACAGCTGAGAAATACTTTGGTCAATATAGTCTTCGTTTAACAAGCACATCAATTGTTGATCACTTCATCGGAATTAAAGGGTATTTAAAATTGTATCCCTCGTATTTTCGGAAATACATTTCAGTTCCAACCACAGAATCTCTCCCACATCCTGGAAGACTGGGGTGGACGTTCAGGCGTTATGGCCTTGAAAGAATCTGCACTTCCTGCTGTGGTCTGTTCTTGGATTTCCTGGGACAGGATGCCCTTGATGTGACCTCCTGTGATAAACCAGCAGCCCAGAATCAGTAGGGGAAAGTTGTTTTGTTGTCCATTTCAAATTGCGTCAACATACAGAGAATTGCAAATGTGAGTTCCTCGCCTCTTTCATTCTGTCAGTTTAATGTTGAAATAAACAATGGCTCAAAGTTGTATTGTTTGTGAGTATACCATCAAAAGACTAGAACGGCACTCAAAAGAACACATACCTCCACCAGGCTGAACAATTTACGTTTTGGAACCCACTGATAGGCCAGAACCCAATTCGGATCTTCACCAAAATCGAATCAATTTGTCCTTGTCGCACAGCCAACCTATCCACCCAAGTTTCGTCCGAATCCATCCATAACTTATTTGAAATATCGTGATATATATATATATATATATATATATATATATATATATATATATATATATATATTGTTGTAGATTTCCCGCCCGTCGGCGTGCGAACGACCGCGTCTAACCAATAGCGGTCACTTCGCCCACCGAACGGACAATCCAGTCGCGGCTTTCCGGATCAACGCCGGAACACCACGGGTGTGTTTTTAAGCACACCACAACCTTGTCCACTCTACCCAGCGCTACAGGCGTCCGATCGCCAAATCTTCATTACCTAATTATTGCCGGGGGGTAGGTTACGAGAGATTGTACCTCAAGGGACCGCTTGGAAACAGCCGCTAAGCAGCTCGCTTCCTTTTGGGATAACGAGCGGGGTATTATCGCGCAGTCCCGTTGGACCGATCACTTTACCGGCTATTTAAAAACCACTATATTCCGAGTGCAAGATGGCAGCTCAATAGGGAAGAGGACGCAACGAACAGGTTTACATTCACACAAGGACATTATTAATAAAGCACGTATGCAATTAAACAAGGCAAAACACGTATGCAATTACACAAGCAACAAGCAGACAAAAGAACTACGACCGTCTATACGAAATGCAATGCAAACATTTACAGCACACAAAGCACTTAACAATTTCTACTTATATAACGGGCCCACGGACACACGTACGCACAACACACACCCCAGAAATGGTGGCAGAGGCCTTTAATAACGGGCTCCAGCTCGGAGGACAGGTGAGCTGAAACCAGAGCCTATCTCGAACCTCTCCACCTCGTGTGGTCTTCAAGTTGTTCGGACCCGGGCTCCAGCGAGAGCGAGCTGGATCCAATCGCCGTGAGCTGCGATCCTTCCCGAGTCCGCGAATCCTCCCGCGCTTCTCAAGTGCTGGTGAGACGAGGCGCTTCCTTCCCGTCGATGCGTCGCTTCCCCGAGGAACCACCTCCACAAGAGGTCGATGAGTCGCACAGCCGGGAACCAAAATGGAGAAACAAAGAAGAAGAAGGCCACCACTTGCACTCGATCCGAGCAACCGCCAACTTCCTTCCAAAACAAAGCAGCTCTAAAGCAAAAAGCTCTCCCGAGCCAAACAGAAGCCGAGCTCATGACCACCAAAGCAAAAAGCCTCCTCCCGAGCCAGGCCTCAGCCGAAGCTCACTGAGCCAGCCGAAGCAAAAAGCTTCGAAGGCCTCAACCCTAACCCAAGCAAACAGGACCCGAAGGTCTGCTGAACGACTACTCTCTGCCGAAGCAAAAAGCTTACTAACAAGTCCGAACAGAACAAAGAAAAGATCTCCTCTTATCCTTCTCCCGCCCTTCCCCCTCCCGGCGTGACTCATGACTCATGCCCTCTGCTCCATCCCCCGCTCAGCCACGGGTGGGAGGAGTTGTTGAATCATGAGTCACGGGACGGCAGGGTTCTTCTTGCTTTTCGCAGAAGAGGGGGAGGGATGTCTCCATTGTTCGTTCCCAACTATTAATGATCCGCAGCCATCTAATCGATTTCTGAACATTTAAACAATGGAAGGTGAGCTATCTAGGGAACAAGCACTTATCGACATAGCTGACTAAAGGAACTTGTATGTTGTGTGCAATCGAATTCCAAATTCGTAACAATATAATATATAATAGATTATATATAATATATATATATATATAATATATATATATATGTATATATACTATAATAATATAATAATATATTGTCATGATCCCGCTGTTAATATCTTCCAGCACGGAATACTGACGTTAATGTCCGAGCTTCAAGCAGTCCACGTGTGAAGCAAAGAGACACAACAAACACACCACTGTGTTTCAAATCGGCCTCTAGGGTAGGCACGATATTTTATTGGCTCGATCTCAAAAAGGCTGGTACAGAATTGAATACACAGCACAACAACCTGCCAGAACTCTTGGCAACAATAGAGTTCCAAAAACAGGTCGTACAACTCACAGCTCCGCTCGACCATATCCGGAATAACGATCACACTCTTCCGGATTACTCATTCCATTAGACGGAGCTATCAACGATCAGCGGCGACGGTGCGTCGAGAGTCTTTAAAATCACTTGAAATCGCATTAAACATGCGCGTCGGAGCGCTATATATTTTTCCATTCGCGATCTTAGAGCCACGTCTGTCGCCAACAATGGCCCCGGCTCTCTCCGGCCCCCCACCACGTGCCGACCGCCAACCAATCCCTGGGAGCCTGAAAAAGGTCACGTGACGTTGTGGGCGGGACACTAAATTTGGTGAGAACATGGTTTTTCTCGACAGTCCTCCCCACCTAAAGTAAAACCCGTCGGATAGACGGCGTTTTGAAACCAGTTATTGTACTAGTTGCAAATCACAGGGCAATATGATGGCGGTGACGTTAACATTCTTGTACAATAAACAAGTTCATCCACAACACAATAAAACACACTACACCACATAATATATCTACCCACCTTATTTACCCATCGCCCACACCACAATAGGAGACAAGGGAACCAAACTAAGTTGGGAAAGCGTTTACAGGAGGGAAACGGACCGAGGAGCAAGGCTCCTTCGGGAGGAACAAAGGGGCCCCAAACCGGTATCCCCTCTCTGCCTGTGGGCTTAACTTACTTTGTGCTCCTTTCTACAGATGGCGACTAAGGAGGTCAGCTAGTCTGTTCTCCACTCCTTTCACTGTTTGACTGTGAGGTCGTATTCTGAGAGGAGAACGCCCAGCGCAGAATACGCTGGTTGGAGTTTTGGCTTGGCTGAGCCAACCGAGTGGGTGGTGGTCGCTGTAGATGGTGATGGCCCATGGCCAATTGTAGACAGCGAATACCTGGATTGCGCCATGATAGCGAGGAGCTCCTTCTCCACGGTACTGTAGTTCCGCTCCCTGGGCAACAGCTTGCGAGAGTAGTAGATGACGGTTTCGCAACATCATCCTCGTTTTGTGAGCACGGCTGAGATCCCGAGATCGGATGCATCGTGAAAATTTGGAATGGCAAGGAGAAATCAGGGGCCCTTAGAACCGGTCGGCTGGCAAGGCTTCCTTTCAGCGCATCGAACGCCGCATCACACTCTGAGGTCCACAGAAGAGATATGGATCCTTTCTTACTGCCACGGAGAAGGTTGGTCAAGGGAGCAGCGATTTCTGAGAACCGCGGAATGAACCGCCGGTAGAAACCGGTAACTCCCAAGAATCGTCTGAGAGCCTTTTGGTGGCGGGCGGCGGAAAATCCACTAGGGCCTCCACTTTGGCTTTGACCGGAGCCAATTGCCACTGCCCACTTCAAACCGAGGTACTTCACTCGGCCTCCCCCACATGGCATTTGGCGGCGTTGAGTCACGTTATGCTCCGATAGTCGTGAAAAGACGGCCTGGAGGTGCTTAACGTGGTCTTCCCACATATGGGAGACACCACGATGTCGGCGATGTAGGCCACAGCGAATTCTTCGAGCCCAGCGAGAATCCGGTTAATGGCTCGCTGGAAGGTGGCCGGGCCGCCCCTGACTCCAAACGGCATAACCGTGACTCAAAGTGCCAAAAGACTGCAGAAGCACTGACCTCACGTGCCCGATCGGTGAGCTGGATCTGCCAGTAGCCTTTCATGGCATCAATGGACAGAGATGAACCCGCGGTCCTAGACGATCAACCAGGTTGTCAAGACGGGGTAGCGGGTACGAATCCCCTTTTGATACGCTGTTGAGGCGAGACGGTAATCGACGCAAGGCCGCCAAGTGGCGTCTGCCTTCTTGACTAAAATGAGCGAGAGGCCCACTCGCTGTTGCTGGGTCGACAGACACCCAAATCCAACCTTGGAGACTTTCTTGTCTCATGACGTCAGTTTTCTCCGGGACACACGTAGAATGATGGTATATGGGCGGTGGTCACCGGTGTCGATGTTATGGAGAACACTCTCATGGTTCAATCCCGCCGGAGGAACAGACTAGGATAGCCCGAAACAGCACCTGCATATCCTCTTCTGTGGTTGAGTCAAAAGGCTCCAACGGGGAGCGAACGTGATCATTGGGTCGTTACACGGGCCTTCTCTTTGTCCAGCGGGCTTCAATTTTGAATGGGCGTGGGTGGGTGTGGACACCGGATTGGGATCATGAGGCTCTAAAAAGGTGCCACACCTGGCGAGGAGGGAAGCGAGTCGACCGAGTGAATACTCCGTCCTGAGGATTGGCACTCCTGGCCGATGGCCAACGCCAGGCATAGCTAGGCACCGTCGCTAGGAGGAGAGGCACTATAGAGAGATATCAGCGCGATACACGCACGCAGACTGACTCCACGGCTATTCATCGCGTAGACATGGGTGAACCCGCTTGAATTTTATCTGGGCGCTGTGGTGAGCATGTCTCAAAACGAAACGTAAGTCACTAGGCATCCAGGACTTTTCTAGCACGGATGATGTGACTAGCAGAGTTACGGATGATGTACAGACGGTTTACGAATGCCGCCCAAATCCGGCAATGATCGGGAAGACGAGGGAGTGACCAAAAACGCGGATCGCAGCTTTTGAAACTTACCGCCTCGACTCATCTTGTCGAGCGGAGGGGTCGTCTGGGGTTCGCGTCTAGCGGGCTTAGTTACTCCGTCAGGGCTATACTGACCTTGCCCGTCTCTTTAAGGTCAGCTGGTGTATTGGATCGAGACACAGCTCTCGGGATTGATGGGAGGTTGCTCTGGTATTCCAATACATTCGGAACCGGGGGAACGATCTGCATGGCACCGCGCGCGGGAATTTCATACACAACTGCATTTCAAATCTATGGAGGTGCAAAGGCGGCGTCGTCTACCATACATGCAACGCACGAGAAGGGGAGAGTACGCGATACTCGATGCGTGAGCACTCTGAGTACGTGAACAGAGAAAGGCCATGCGGGATGAATGATCTCTATCTCACCCGGCCACTTGATTCAGGGTCGCGCTGGCTTGAATCGTTTGATGAAGTTCCATCGACCAACCGCTGACCAAAGGCGCGCCGGTTGACAGTAGGGGACGGTATGGCCGACTGGTGGTCACGGTTACGAAATACCAAGCTCGGTACTAGTGAATGCCTTCAAAGTAATTGGCCCAGCACGAACGACAACACTTTACTGCGCGGCCTCTTGGATTCCGGGAATTAGAAATCTTAGTTCGGCCTCAAACAAGCTGCCTATGTCACTAATGAAACAGAGGATCTCTTTGAACGAGCCTATAGAGCATGCGCGGGTGAGTCAGCTTGGGATAAGACCTCTGCATACTTGGGTAGCCTGATACGATGATCAGGTGCTTAGAGGAAAGGTACGCGGGCGGGTTTTCCCGGCAACTGGTTCTTGGCTCACATCGTCCAGGGCAACAATCCGACGGTCAGAAACGGGGAACTAGCTGGCGACGTAGATCACGGGGATAGGCCTCTATTAGGGTTGGCGGCTGGGAAACGGCGGTCAACCTCCTGTTCTCGGAGGCCAGTGGGTGACAATATTTGGGCGCCATTCTAGTTGCGTCAGTTGCAATAGGGCGTTGAACATGTGGAGAACATTGTGCGCCGGGGATATTGATCTGTAGCCTGGTACGCTGGGCTCAACCGGGGACTTGGCGTACGAGAGGTGAACGGCGAGGAACTATTCTACGGGTATCATGTGGCTCAATGCATGACTGTAGTGGCCGAGGCATCCGGCGTACGAATACAGACCTGTTGTCGGCCTGCCTTCCTTCGCACTCTGCGGGGGAGGACATGTTGTGTTGGGGGGATATTCTCATGCTCATCAGGCACGTCGCTGACAGACCATGGTTCAACATAGTAGCCCCCTGTTTCGCCAAGGTGCGTTTTATCACAGATATGAGACTTTCTACCTCATCTGTCGCGCAGAGGGTGGCAGAGACGGTGAGGACAATACCAGAGCGAGCTCTAATAGATCCCTACCCACTTAGACTGGTGGTACGGCGAGGCCGGAGGAGAGTATGCGAGGAGTGACCTCAGGCACAGAATTGGAGTTGCCTAACCGCCTTCGGAGGATAAGAGATCTGCCTGACAGTGGATCGCCGACAGTGCAACAAGTTGGTGAGCCTGGGTCCGCGTGCCACAAGACGGAAACGGGGCCGTGAGAGCAACCAGTGGTCTAGAGGTGGTCTGCGTAGTGACTTGGAGGGTTCAGGGTTGATCTTCAGCGAAGGGAACTGCTCGCACTGCTGCGGCCAGCCTGGAGAGAAAAAGGGGCGCCTAGGCTCATGCAGCGGCCAGAGTGAAGAATATGTCTGCAATTGTGACCGCTACTTAAGCGGGTGGTTTTTGCTTCACTGGACTGGTAGTACGACCTCCACATGGTCTAGAGTCAATACACGCTGCCGCTGGTCATTGTCACTAGATATAGCCATCCAGGGCTATATGATCATCCCTGGTAGCACCCAACTTCTGGTAATAGGGTAGCACCGAAGCAGAGTACATAGGCTCGTCAATAATACTTGCTCAACTTTCTGACGCACGCTCCGATAGAGAAGATGGAATGGATGGCTGTGCCGGGGCAGTGACACGATGGTTGTAAGTCGCTCGCGCAGGAACGAGTAAAGTACTCCTACCGGTAGAGCCATGACATCCTGAGAGACCGGAGACGTTTCTTAACACCGCTGGCCCGCGCTAGAGCACTCACGTCGTCTGCCAAGATACCTCGAAGCCGCAGAATTTTTGGGCACCTGAGAGCATGTCACACTACGGATATCAGCGCGATCCTAAGCCGTGTCAACAAAACACTGAAGGGAGTGTACCCTTGAGATAATCATAAGAACACGTAGCTAGGCATACGTAACTGTGACATGCAAGCTGTCTGCCGCTCGGCAGTGACCTCTGTAGCACGGAACACGAGATGCCCACGTGGAGTAACATGGATGGCTCGACGCGGCCACTAGCATTTGAGACGGCACTGTACCAGGCTCTCTCGAGTTCTGAACTAGCCACTGAGGTCTCTCACTCGATGGACCAGACTAGCTGGTTAGAGGAAGCAGCGCGCCTCCACCTGCAACCATGCACTACCCAGCCGAGCCGTATTCCGCACTATGCGCGAGCCAGGGCACGGAAGTCGTTGTTGGACTCGATGTACGGCAGCCACCACAAAGCGAGTTCCGCTAACCGCCTTAGAGTACCACTCGACGAGCGTGACTTCTCGCCTGCGGCGGTCTCTCCTCGTAGACCAGTCATCTGATCAGACGTACGTTCGCAACAAGCCGCAATGTTCCTCATCAGGTTTGACTGGACTGACGAGTCCAACTGAAAAATTACGCCTATAAATACACGAGACACCGCATAGGCGTTCAAATCTCGGCCTCAACTTCCGGTATTCGTTTAACATCCTCGTTGCCATCCCTCGCATATACCTCCCTCGCCTTTTCAGATAGATGGCTAACAAGATGGCCGACCCACAAGCTCTCATCAATGCCACCGGAAGTCACAACTTCTCCGCCATCTCAGATACTTCTGGCTTCGTGCTCTCGTCCAGTCCGGCAAACGAACATGAACATTTCGGGACTGGTGCAGCAGACACATCTGCCCGCTGTCGTTCAGTCAACATTCGCCACTCATGCTCTCTGACGCGTTCAGCCTCTGCCGCTGCTCTTTCAGCTATCTCTGCGTCATCTGCCTGAGTCGCTCAGCCTCTGCATGTCATTCTCCTGGTATACATGTGAGTTGTTGAACGGGGTCAGCCCGGACCAGAAGGTCAAACGCATGCATTTAGTCATGATGGGATCGCTCCCTAACATATCGGGTTCAGTGACCGGGTCAAGGCTGATTGCGTCGCTCACATCGACACCCCAGTGACTCAACATGATAGGTTGATCTCTCACTTCTCCAGCCGACATGGTTTGCTACGAGTTATCATAGACAAGGGCGCAAAACACTAAGTCTAAAAGGAGGCTGGGTCGAAATATTTCAGCAATATCTTTCACCACATCGGACGGGCAATTCACACAGGGAGGCAAACAATATTGGGGTGATACACGTAATTCGCACACAACGCTCTGTTGGGAAATAGACACGAAATACCCAATATCACCACACACATCAAATTGCCAATGAGAGAATGCAACGTACAACCTCCACGTTTTTTTTTTGTTTGTTTGTTGGCGATTGACTGGCGTAAACACAAGATAGCGTCCTATGGTGAGAAAATCCCTCCAAGATGGCGTCTGCTGGTGAGAAGGTTCCTCAAGATGGCGTCTGCTGTGAGAAGGTTCTCCAAGAGGCGTCTATGGTGAGAAAATCCTCCAATATGGCTCTGCTGGTGAGAAGGTTCCTCCAAGATGGCTCTGCTGGTGGAAGGTTCCTCCAAGATGGCGTCTGCTGTGAGAAGGTTCCCCAAGATGGGTCTGCTGGTGAGAAGGTTCCTCCAAGATGGGCGTTTGCTGGTGAGGGAACGATGATCAGATGAAGGAAGATGGCGGCCCACTGTGGAATTTCTGTCCAGTCAATGTCTCTTACTTCAACGATCCCGGACGAGCCCCATTTGTCGTGATCCCGCTGTTTAATATCTTCCAGCACGGAATACTGACGTTATTGTCCGAGCTTCAAGCAGTCCACGTAGTGGACGAAGAGAACAACAAAACACACCACTGTGTTTCAAAATCGGCCTCTAGGGGAAGGCAGATATTTATTTTGGCTCGATCTCAAAATGGCTGGTAACAGAATTGAATACACAGCACAACAACCTGCCAGAACTTGGCACAATAGAGTTCCAAAACAGGTTGTACAACTCACAGCTCCTCAACGATATCGGGAATAACGATCACACTCGTCCGATTTACTCATTCCGTTAGACGGAGCTATCAACGATCAGCGCGACGGTGCTGTCGAGAGTTTTAAAATCACTTGAAATCGCATTAAACATCGCGTCGAGGCGCTCGATAATTTTCCACTCGCGATCTTAGAGCCACGTTTGTCGCAACAATGGCGCCCCGCTTCTCTCACGGCCCACCCCACGTGCCGACCCGCAACCAATCCCTGGGAGCTGAAAAGGTCACGTGACGTTGTGGTGGGACACTAATTGGTGAGATGGTTTTTCTCACAATAATATATATTATATATATTTATATAATATATATATATAATATATATATTATATATACATATCGTTTTTGGCCATATCACTCGATGGTGAAGAATCACTTAAAACAATCCAAGTATCCAGATCCGAATCTTCACTAAAATAAGTCAATTCATTTGTGTGACACACCCAATCGCCCACCAAGTTTCATCTGAATCCATCCATAACTTTTGATATATCTGCTCACAGACAACAGACAAATATGGGTAAAAACATAACCTACATCCAACTTCGGTGCCAGAGGTAACTATCATTTTGCAGAAAAATCAAACAAGGGCGCACACACACACACACACACACACACACACACACACACACACACACACACACAACTTATTCTGTCTGCTCTGTTGGTTTGCTGCTGTTTTCATGCCAGACTATCCCCCCCCCAAAAGGGACAAAGTTCAGTTTCCAGCGTGATTGGGTCATGAACGCATAAACCGAACTGCAAACTTCGCTTTGTGCTGTGTACAAATCACCATATTCATACCAGGAGAGACTCGCAACACTCTGTGGTTCAATACATGAAGCAAGTGATGCAATCAATCATGCGCCATTTGAGTGCGTGTACGTTGGTCTTTGCCAATTACCTTCAGCCAGTCAGGACCATTTACCTGTTCTTACACCGGGCACCATATGAGGAGTTGGACTTATGGCGAGACACACACAGATACAGACACAGACACACACACACTGGTAGGTCTCTGTTCCATCTCCTGAAACCCACCCAAATGGGGAGATGGCAGCAACAGCAGCAGCTTACACACACACACACACACACACACACACACACACACACACACACACACACACACACACACACAAATATATCACTGATGAGCCAAAACTTATGACACTGACAGGTGAAGTGATAACATTGATTATCTTGTTACAATGGCACAGTCAGGGTGGGATATATTGTTGGGTGCAGGTTCGGTGGCGAGGACGACCGCTAAATGGAGCAGTTGGGCCGTCTCCACCGACACCGGAATTGAAGGTCGTCACCCCGGATACTCAGAGTCGACGGAAAAGGACGTGGTCGCCAATATTTGACGGCGTGAGGTGGGGTCCACTTGTCTATTCCAATTTACTAAGTACTCACGCCATTAACTACCGGGAACGCACACCCTCGGCCGGCTTTGTCCGAACCGAGTCGCTGTTACCGACTCGGGTCCGGCATAACGAGCGGAAATTACCAAAGCTGCTCCAGTACCAAATGACAACTTACGGCACAATCGGCCTTCCTGACTCTCAAGCCCAAACCATACTAGGCCAATGAAAGAAAACACGGATAACAAACTGGAACATTTAACACGGGGTTTATTTATAATAGGGAGGGAGACACAGAGCAGACTTAATCACGAATATGCAGGAAGTATTTAAAAATGATACAATCACTTAAACAGTTCTACTTACAGACTGGCCACAGACAGACACACACCCAAAAAGAAATGGACCTCGTGGGTCTATATTCGGCCTTTCAGCTCGGGATGGAAGGTGAGCTGAGGGTCAGAATATGGCCGGGTACCTGACCGCCTCGTGCGGTTTCACCGACTCCAACCCACCACGGTGGGACTCTAACCCACGGCCAGGAATCCAACGAGCCCCCGATCCTGACTGCCACGAATGACAATACGAGCACCACAGAACACCTTCACCATGACCACCACCACCACGAGGAACCCGAAAAAGACCGCAGACGACAACTGCAGACCAAAGACCAAAAAGCGCAGACGACGACTGCAGACCAAAGACCAAAGAGCAAAGAGCCCCGACCCCCGACACAACCACCTTCCTTATCCTTCCCCCCGGGCGGGTAGAGGGATCCGCTCTGGGGTAACTCGCCTCCGGATTGGTCGGGGGCACCGGGCGATCAGTGTCCTCCCCTCATTGGACGAGGTGAACATCCCATCTTGCTGGGGCGGAGTTGGCCCTGAGGTGATCTCACCCCCGATTGGACGAGGGGAACACCCCATCCGGCTGGGGCGGAGTCGGCCCTGGGGCGAGGGGGGGCTCCGCCCACCGTCGTAGCCTGAAATGTGGGTTAGGCGCTGTGGTGTGAAGTGGAAGCTGGGCGGGTGAAGCGCTTGTTCGCACCGCAGAGTGGGAGGAGGAGTGGTGTAGTAGGGTTTTTGTTGTAAAACGAAAGAAACTCGCAGCGCACACAACGGAATTCCCATTAAAATAGGGACAGGGACCTAATTAACACAATACTTATCAAAACTGAACCTGCAGGATCATGTGCTGTTATGTGCAAATGGCTGCCAGATTCGTACATAATAGGCAAGCAAGTGAACAGTAGATTCTTGAAGTTGATTGTTAGATGCAGGAAGAAATGGGCAGCGAGTAAGACCTGAGCGACTGACAAGGGCCAAATTGTATGGGACGACTGGGTCAGAGCAATTCTAAAACGGCAGGTTGTGGGGTGCTCCCGGTTAGGCAGTGGTGAGTACCACCCGACAGTGGTCCGGGGAGAGCCAAACCACAAACCGGTGAGGGTGTTGGGCGCCCAAAGCTCATACGTGTGCGAGGGCAACGAACGCATAGCCAATCTGGGCCAAACTGACAGAATGGGTCCTACTGTGGCAAAGTCGACAGAAAATTATAATGGGGTCACAGGAGGAATTGTGTCACATCCACAGTGCATCGACCCTGCTGGCGTATGGGGCTGCGTAGACCGCAGACCCGTCAGAGTGCCCATGATGAGCTCCTGTCCCCAATTGAAAGGAGTGCCTACAATGGAACACGTGAGCATCAGAACTGGACCCTTGGAGCAGGGAGAAGGTCGCCCTGGCGTGAGTCCTGTTTTCTTTTTAGATCACGTGGATGGCCGGTATGTGTGCGCCGTATACCTGGAAGTGTTGGCACCAGGAAGCACTGTGGGAAGACGACAAGCCGGTGGAGGGAGTGTGATGCTCTGGGCAATGTTCTGTCTGGAAAACCCTGGTCCGGCCTCATTCATGTGGACGTCATTTGACACACATGTCACCAACCGAAACATTGTTGCAACGACCAGGTACACCCTTGATGGCAATGTTATTCCACTGATCGGCAGTAGCCTCTTTCAGTAGGCATAATGCGCCCTGCCACACTGCACACATTGTTCAGGAATGTTTTGAGGAACAGATGAAGTGTTCACAAGTGTTTCCCTGGCCTGAAATCTCTCCAGATCTCAATCCGATTGAGCATCTGTGGGAATGTGCTGGACGACAAGTCCGATCCACAGCGGCTTCCGCTCACAACTTAAGGACTTGAAGGATCTCTGCCTCATGTTTTTGGTGCCAAATGCCACAGGAACACCTTCAGGGGTCTTGTAGTACAGCCTCGGCGTCAGCACTGCTTGGGCGCACAACGGAGGACACAGCATATTAGGCAGGTGTCATAATGTTGGCTCATCAGTGTGTATATATATATATGCACACATGAAGGTGGATACTTTTGAGACGCTGGGATGCTCAGTTCCGCCTTATGACCATGTATGGGAGATACTTAATGACACTTACCTATTTATATAAAGTGGTTACATCTACTGTCTGTCTTACAAGGGATTCTGCATAGCAACAGGTACTGCACTCATTGAAAGATTGACTAAAATCTATTTGCTCTGACCTCTCATTGGAGTACACAAATGGAAGCCCTGCTTGGGGGTGACGTTACACAAGTTATAGACAAAAAGGGTCGAAATGAGACAAATGATACAAACCCTACACTTCACCAATATAATAATATGAAATTCTGACCAGTATACGCCTCCACAGGAGAGGGCTGCATGACAGCTTAAAGTATGGCACACTGTCTCTGCAGTTGTCTCGCAGGTAGCCATGTTCGAATCCCATGCAGCTATGAACTGTCACTGGTGTTTCGCAGGCAGGGTGAGGGGTGGATCGATAAGCTGGGGATCCCATCTGTCAGTCATTTAGTAAGTGGATGTTGAAGATCCGTTGTCTTCCCCTGAGGAGTAAAGCGAGTTTAATCACAGCATGCCTGCACAGACTATAAATTCCTGCCAACAACTTCAGGCAAACGTCCAAGCCTGGCCAGCCGTTGGTGAAAGAATGTCGCAAAAGCTTTCCCCAGCCGACCTCAAAAGGTGGCAATCATGTGGCCATTGAAGTATGAAGTAGTATAGGGCACACACCAGTACAAAGGCCGAGTAATTGAGATTGATGTCCCTTGTCATCACTTTTGCATGCTACATCACCAAAAGGAAGAGATTTTGGACTTTC
>CM068954.1:19171139-19183788 GCA_035128595.1 Eptatretus atami
AACAACTTTCCTACTCCCCCTCTCCTTGTCCGACCCTCCCCACCTCCCTCTCTCTTCATTAACAGTGTGACCTCAAATATCTGGGGCTTCACTAAATGACAGATTTTCCATACAGGTTGCCACAGACAAACCAAATAATCGGCCTAACGGAACTTTTCCCAACACATCTCTGATCCCTATATCTTCGTTTCCTCTTCCCTCCTTTCTCCTCTTCCCACCTCCCTCCCGCTTTTTTTTAAATGTTATTCCCATCCTCCTCTCTTTCACCTCCTTCCATCCTTCTCCTACCTTCCTCCCCCTCTGTCTGCCTTCCCTATTTCGTTCTCTCTCCCTCTCCCTCCTTCCTTGTATTATCCCTCCAAAAAACATCTCCTTCCTCCTCCTTCCTTCTCCTTCCTTCCTTCTTCCACGTTTTTTTCCGTCGCCCACGCTCCTTCTCCTCCTGAGTTTTATTCCCTCTCCCTCCTCCTCCCTCCCCTCTCCACTCCCCTAGTCTAGTTAAGTATTTTCCCCTCTCTCACCAGTATGTTCTTTGCTTCCCACCCCTTCTGTCCCTCCCTCCTCTCCTCTCCGCCCTTTCCAGTCATTAATATTCCTCTCCTCCTCTCTACTCTTCTCTCTATCTCTTTTTCTCTCCCACCATTCTCTTTATCTCTCCCTCTCTCCTTCTCCTTCTACCCCTCCCTTGTTTATTTTATTCCATCTTCCTGTATCCATATCCTCACTTCCTCTCCTCATCGCCATCTCTTCTCTCCCTCCCTTTATGTTGTTTGCTTTAGTATCTCTTGAGTTGTAGTATATTTCTCTCCAGTCTTGTTGTATTCCCCTTCCTTTCTCCCAACCCCTTTATTCTCACTTTTCTCCTTTAATTTCCTCTACCTTCTCCTTCTTTATTCCTCCGTCCCTTCCTTCTTCCTCTCCTTATCTTCTCCTCACTTCATCTATCTTAGTTTATTTGTTAGTTTTATCCCGCCTTTTATCTGTGGGGTTATTCCCTCCCCTCAGCTTTTTATTCTATAGTTTTATATTTCAATAGTATCCTCTCCCCATTTATCCCTTTCCTTTTATTTAGGTGTTTCTAGTAATCCTCGCCCCCTTTTCTTCCCTGTTTGATTCCTCGCCACCCCCTCCCCTTTTCTTTCTCCCTCCTCTCCCTCTCACCTCTATCCCCCCACCGATCCTCCTTACTCAGTATTCCCCCTTTCTTTTTATTTCTCCTCTTTTTTTTAGTTCCCCCCTCTCTTTTTTATTTCCACCCCTCTTCCTCTCCTCTCTTTCCTCCATCCTTTATCCCCTCCCTTCTCCCCCTTCTAGTAGTATCTCCTTTCCTCTCCTTCCCTCCCTCTCCCTTCCTATTCTCCCCTAAGTTTTTATGTTATCTTCCCCGTATCCTTTTCCCGAATCCCCCTCTCCTCTATATCTATTGCCCCCCCGCCCTCCTTTTATCTTTTAATTTTCCTTTCCTCCTTTTATCCCCCGCCCCGATTCCCTTCTTTGTTTTTTGTTAATTTCCGCCCCTTCTCCCTTTCCCCCGCCCCTCCTTTTTTGTTTAATTATCCCTTCACCCCCTCTCCCTTTCCACCTCCTATTCGTTTTTGATCCTCTTGTTTTTCTCTTCCTACTTCTCCCCTGCTCTCTCGTTTTAGTAATTTCCCTTCCCCTTCTCCCACCTCCCTCTCCTCCCTCTCCTTATTTACCTCTTTATATTTTTTGTTTTGAAAGAGTGTGGGGGATTACAGAAGAGCGAGGGGAGGGGACCGGATGAGGAGGAGAAAAGGCTCTGTGGTGCTGTGTTGAGGTACAGTGGGGAGTAACAAGAGAGGGGGCAGAAGACTGTTGAGGATTTGAGGAGATGCAGTGATGAGATGGAGGAGAGAGGGCAGGGGAAGGTGGCAGATTTGTGTATGTGAGAGGGATGGCAACTTTGAGAAGGGTTTAACAGCCATATTTAATTATATTAATGGCCCTATTTAATTATCACCTTCATCTGGCGATCCTCGGCCACCTTGCTGTCTGGTGTCTTAAGGCGTTTCCTGGGTAGCCTCCCTGGGATCTGAAGCCGCCATGTTTTTTGGCCTGCTCAACCATGCTTTGATGTGGAATAGGCTGCAACAATTTCTTCAAGATAAATAGATATAAGCTCCAGATTTGAAAATATCAGCAGTTCCGACTCCGAAAAAAGTGTTGATTTGTTCAATTCGGATATTGCACGGGCGTTTCTGGGTGCGTCATTGTAAAGACGGCAATTGGCAATTGCGTGCCAAGCCAGGTGTTCCGTTGGAGTGCTTGAGTGCTTAAGACACTTACCGAGCTGCACAGTACAGTTTGTGTCCTGATCGGGATGTTCAGTCGATAGTTACTACAAGGTAAACATACAAATACAGCACACACGGATGTGGTACATATGGGTAGATTTTTTAGATCTGCATGGACTCTCCGCAGGTGTGTGCACTTGCCATGCCCGTTACGGGCGTGGTGGTGGCAAAGTTTCAACCCATATCTTATGGAGGTTCAATCATGTTTTTCCTTTGTCCTCGCTCCTGTTTCTAAAGCATTTGGTTATCGAATTTGCTTTACAAAGGTTAAATGTTCATCTTTGTGAGTTTCAAAGCAAAATACACTATTTGGCCAAAAGAATGTGGACACCTGATCGTCCAAAATCTCATTCCAAAATCATGGACATTAATATGGAGTTAGTCCCCCCCTTTGCTGCTATAACAGCCTCCACTCTTCTGGGAAAGCTTTCCACTAGATGTTGGAACATTGCTGCGGGGATTTGCTTCCATTCAGAAACAAGAGCATTCATGAGGTCAGGCACCGATTTTGGGAGATTAGGTCTGGCTTGAGGTCGGCATTCCATTTCATCCCAAAGGTGTTCGATGGGTTTGAGTTCAGGACTCTGTGCAGGCCAGTCAAGTTCTTCCACACAAATCTCGACAAATCATTTCTGTATGGACCTCGCTTTGTGCACGGGGGCATTATCATGCTGAAACAGGAAAGGGCCTTCCCCAAACTGTTGCTACAATGTTGGAAGCACAGAATCATCTAGAATGTCATTGTGTGCTGTAGCGTTAAGATTTCCCTTCACTGGAATTAACGGGCCGAGCCCAAACTATGAAAAACAGCCCCAGACCATTATTTCTCCTCCACCACACTTTCCAGTTGGCACTATGCATTTGGGCAGGTAGCATTCTCCTGGCATCCATCAAACCTAGATTTGTCCGTTGGACTGTCGGATGGTGAAGCGTGATTCATCACTCCAGAGAATGCGTTTCCACTGCTCGAGAGTCCAATGGCGGTGAGCTTTACACCACTCCAGCCGACGCTTGGCATTGCGCATGGTGATCTTAGGCTTGTTTGCAGCTGCTCGGCCATGGAAACCCATTTCATGAAGCTCTCGACAAACAGTGCTTGTGCTGACGTTGCTTCCAGAGTCAGTTTGCAAGTCAGTAGTGAGTGTTGCAACTGAGGAAAGACGATTTTTCAGTGCTACACGCTTCAGCACTCGGCACTCCTGTTCTGTGCTTGTGTGGCTTACCACTTCGTGGCTGAGCTGTTGTTACTCCTAGACGTTTCCACTTCACAATAACAGCACTTACAGTTGACCGGGGCAGCTCTAGCAGGGCAGAAATTTGACGAACTGATTTGTTGGAAAGGTGGCATCCTATGACGGTGCCACATTGAAAGTCACTGAGCTCTTCAATCCGGCCCATTCCACTGCTAATGTTTGTCTACGTTGATTGTAAGGCTGTGTGCTTGATTTTATACACCTGTCAGCAATGGGTGTGGCTGAAATAGCCGAATGCACTAATTAGAAGGGTTGTCCGCGTACTTTTGTCCATGTAGTGTATTTATTTGATAACGCCCGATTTCTGAGCCGTTTGCATTATGAACATATTTTCTAAATATTACCGAGGCAATATTTTTTTTCACCCTTCACACGCAGCTGTTTATAAAGAATAATGTTTGTGAACATATCCCTCAACATCTGTTGAAATGCACCATTGTTTTTCGGTGAGTTATTTAACGTTTCTGGTTGTATACAGTAAGTACTGTGGTCGGTAATCACACTGACTCCAACCTGCCAATTCCCGAAAAATTACCGATATCCGGCCAAGCGTGTGTGTGTGTGTGTGTGTGTGTTGTGTGTGTGTGTGTGTGTGTCGTTGATTGGTATCTACATATGCGGGTTTCAGAATGGTGGAATGGAGTCCTCCCAGGGTGGGCTCAAAGTATCCACCTTTATTTCGGTAAGGGCTCATGATTCATGGACCAAGCTGTGAAGTTTTCTGTTCTCAAAGTTTTGTGCCGGAGGGTTCTCTCAGGATCGTTGCTGAGCCTGGACAGCTTCCAACTGTCGTTTGTTTGTAATAATATTCCAGGTATGGTTTTTTAGCTTACCTGTAAAGTTCCGGGAGCTTATGGGATGGTGCGTCGTCCGTCCACAAATACTGGCAACTTCTCAGAAACTACACATATGATTTCAATGAAATTTGACCACAACCTTCATCACCCGTGATGGCATTAAAAAAAAAAAGGTCTGAAGGGTCTACAGTGGGAGTTACGGGTTGGGGGGGGGGTGGGTTGCCTCCCCAAAGAGGTATTTGCTTCTTCTCAAACGATACTCACAATTCTGATGAAACTTCACGACAACATTAATCACCCATGACGTACTAAAGTTTGTTCGCGACATTAGAAAAATCTGGCTCTAAGGTGATTTAAGGGGGGTTGCCCCCAAAATAAGTATTTGCTTTCTTCTCCAAAACTACACAAGCAATTCCGATGAAACTTCACCACCATCTTCACACCCATGACCTACCAAAGTTTGTTTACGACATTAAAAAAATTGTGGTTTCGGAGGGTCTATGGGAGAGGGGATTGTCCCCAAAATATGTATTTGCTTTCTTCTCAGAAACTACACGCAATTCCAATGAAACTGACACACCATCTTCACCACTGTGATCTACCAAAGTTTATTCACGACATTTAATACATATATATATATATATATATATACAGTATATAATATATATATACAGTATATATATCGGGTCGAAGGGGTTCTACGGGGTGCCCCTCCAAAATATGTATTTGCTTTCTTTTCTGAAGCCACACACACAAATTTAGATGAAACTTGACCAAACCTTTATCACCCGTGATATATCAAGTTTTGTTTCAGAGCATTAAAAAAATCCATAGGTATTTACTTTCTTCTCCATTATATATTTTGTGGTCATCTATGTCTCGCAGCAGTTGCCTGATTATGTTATCCAGCCACTACCAGGTGAGCACCGGGGTATTGCCCCTATGTTTAATATCTCTGTGAGGTTCTTTGTCATCATTCCTGTAGGTCCAGCTCTCACTGGAACAACGTTGGCATTCTTCAGCTTCCAGTATCTTCTCACTTCATTCTTGAGGTCTTGGTATTTGTTCATTTTCTTGATTTCTGCATTGTTTAGTCCAAAATCACTGCTATTAACACCTCAATTAGCAATGCCTTTCTTCTCTTTTTTGTACCAAGTATGATATGTGGTCGCAACGCTTTGTTTTCTATGTTCATGCTCGATGGGATCATCAGTTCGTACGTGAGCGGAAGGTACTTCCATGTTTTCAGTGATTACTTTTGGTTCATGTTCCCACAAATTTTCTGGAACTGGGACATCAAAGTTTTTGCAGACGTGCCAGCGGATTACTTTACAAACTTTGTTATGTCGTTGTGTGTACAGCTGTTCTGACATGAGTTTGTTTTTGTGTGTGTGTGTGTTCAGTCATTAAGCATAACATATCATTCTCCTTACTAACCACACCTCCACCCCTTACTCGTCTCTCTTCTTTTTTTTTGTCATACTCCTCTATTCTCTCTCATCCCTCCCTCCCACAGTATAGCAACATTTGGTGAAGCACAGCTCTACCCACCTCCCCTCCCCCTTTTCCTCGCTCTTCCCCCTTCCTAGCTTCCCTTCCTCTCTCCTCTCTTCCTCTCTCTCTCAATACCCCCGTCAGCGAAGCGACGGGTTGGTATTTGCTCGTATATGTATAAATATAGATAGATAGATATGATATTTAACATTGAAACAACAAATTAACAATTTTGTTTTGGACTCAAGCACATTGCTTCTTCTGATTCTTTTTCTTCTTCCTTCATGAATCCTGTGAATGTTTACAGGGATGATTTATTAATGACTTTATGGATCGACATAAATTGGACCCACACTTAGCGTGCTTTCAGTTGATATAATGCATTCGAGGAAAATGGTACAAAATAAAATGATACCAACAACATGAAGGAGACATAAAACAAACAAATCAAAATGGCTGACCTCCCATCATTTCCAGCTGTCATGGGGATGGCAACCTCACCGCTACAGGAGACAGTTATATATATATATACAAACATGGCTGTTTGTTTACTTCAATCAAAACAAGGTGGAAAGCTCAAGCTGTCCGACTGTCTGGCATACAGGAGCCAAGATGGGGAGGGACGAAGAGCAAAGAGCCTTCGTGGAATGGATTCGTTAATGAGGTCGAGATGAGAGAGCTGAGGACTCGCCTCTAAGGGCAAGGTTCAATGAAATCCTGTCCCAGCCCATTCATCAACTTTAAACTGGTGAATGAAACGATCTTTTCGCCGCGTGTCGTTCATTAAAACTATATGTGGATGTTTCAATTTTGCAACCCATTATGCATCCAGGTGGGTCAAACATGGCTTCCATGTATCGATTGAGGGCTGGCAGGATGGCCTGAAAGAGGTATATGCACACTCACCTCTGAGCCATCTACTTTAAAGTCCATTCGAGGACCGGCCACTTGATTGACCTTAAAGCTGGGTGTTCCATCTGCTAGCATTAGTTGGTGGACGTTGAAAGATCCCACGGTGTTCTTCATGAAGAGTAGTCGAGCCATCGCCAGCACCTTGGACAAATTCCAAATTCTTGCTATAACTAACCAACAGGGGGGCACTGCATCAGTGGCACAGCTACACCCTCAGCCAATGATGTTACTCACAGCATTGTGCTGCATACAAAAGAAGAAAAATGCATCAATCAGCACTGCTCCTTCCATTGGTATATTTGGTGGAAGTATTGCACAACGCACTTAATTCAGAGTTAGAACAGCTCCAGCATGAATGACAGCAACATGAACTGTCGATGATTTGATGAGTTTCACAAGGATGTGTACAGAAGGAACTTTGGCACAGGCAGCAGGAGGAGGCCACTCGGCCCATCATGCCTGCGTTGCACCAACCGCAGTCTCATCACCTTCACCCATCGACACACAAGTCACAAGCCACTGACAAGACTGTGATTTGTATTTAGTGATGACTGATACATTTCCTCCGGGAGACAAGGTTAGAATCAAATCACATCAGATGTGTGAAGGAGCATGGTTTCTGCCATGGTTAGGTTCTGATGTGATGGATCACAAAAATGCAACATCTAAATGTTATCTGGAAACTGGGATGGTCATGCAGGGATGACATGCTGTGTGTCATGCTCCCCAAAGCAGACCTTCACCACATGGGGTCTATGGATGGTACGGTGGTGAAGTTGTCCTGAGACCAACAGCTCATCATGATATGGATCCAGGTTAGAAGAATGAACCCGGTTCACACTGGCTGAGCATGCCCCCTTACCAGGCTACCATTTAGAACCATTAGACATTCAGACTCTACCCTCCTCATAAGGGATCTGAACCATGATTCCATTGTTACCTCCACAACTGAAGGGGGGTGGAGCCCGGAGGTTATGTTTTCACCCCTGTCTCTTTGTCTGTCTGTTAGCACGATATCTCAAGAAGATTATGGACGGATTCAGAGGAAACTACGTGGACAGGTTGGGTGTGTGACAAGGATGACCTGATTCGACTTTGGTGAAGATCCGAATCCGGATAGGAGAATTTTTTTTAATTTTTAACCGATTCTTCACCATTGAGAGATCGGGCCAAAAACAATACATATCATGATATTTGAAAAAGTTTTGGACGGATTATGACAAAACTTGTTGGAAGAGTTGGTTAGGTCACAAGAACAAACCGATTCAATTTTGGTTCATGTCCGGATCCAGATCCGGCCTATCAGTGGAATACAAAATGTAAACTGTTCAGCCTGGCAGAGGTATGCGCTCTACCGAGTGCCCTTCCAGTTCCATGATGTGTTTGCAATGTACACCGATTTAAGAGGTCTTTCCATCACCCACGAGCTCTTCCATTTGTTTCAAAGAATCATGCCTGTGAAATATCCATCTCCCACTTTCTTAATGTATCAATTTAATTGCGAAGCAGAATCCGTTTGAGCATGATAACCTGAATGTGGATGTGACAGCCGGATTAACACCTGCGCTGTCGTCGAGCTTACTCCATTGGTGCCACGACACTGCAACTGGAATACAGACATCAAGCTAGAATGGACGTTTCAAAATCTCATTTGGCTTCGTAGAGGGAGAATCAATGCAGAACCAGGAATTACCTTCTGGAAATCTCATGGAAGTTACAAAACGAGGTGTACCCTGCGGCCTGCTGTGATGAGTTCAAGTGGAATCTGTGAAAAAATTGTTACCTTCTTTATTGGTTCTAATCTTGCTATCTCGGGTTTGGTCTGGCTTTCATCCACCTCCTCCACCTCCTCCTCCTTCGCCTACTCTTCCTCTTATTCTTCTTATTCGTTAGGATGCACTATGTAGCTTTACTGGCCGGGGCAGCTCTGTCGCTGATGCAGTACCCTTGTAGGTCAGGTCAAGAATTTGTCATTTGTTCAGTGTGCCATCGATAGCTTGCCTACTCTTCACGAAGGACACCATGGGATCTTTATTGTCCACCAACCAATGCCAACAGATGGGACTCCCAGTTTAACACCCATCCAAGGGACGGCACAGAGGTGAGTGTGCGTACCTATAGGCCATCCTGCCAGCTTTTATACTTATGGATCCGCCTGTGGGTTGATCGATCGAGCTGACATTATTCTGATACTGTAGTTTGTGTAACAGTCCAAACCCAACGGCTTGATAGGTTTGAAACCGGTGTTTCCACTCATCACATCATCCCAGTATAATAGCTTGGCTCATGCGCACATTGACCTGTAAAAGTAATGAACAGGATGAACGAGGGGTAGACCAGTCGGTCCACCTGCCACGTCCATCACGCAAGACATGGATCGATCATGGTCCAGCACCAATCCCACAATAGAATCGGCTACTTGCCCCAACCATATACTCATGATTGAACTCCACACGGTCTTTTCCTTCGCACATTCAGCCACGATGACCTGCGGGTCTTGCTTGTGATTCTAAGCATCGGAAGCCTAGACAGGGAGGGACATGTGCGGTGTGTTATAGTGAAACAGGTGGGGGGCGGGAGGGAAGGGTGCTACTCAAGGAAGAAATGTTCATGAATACTTAATACAAAAAGCTGGCTAAATGCACCGAAGAGCTATATCGATTCGTCTCGGATCAAAAGTTGTTTAGACCTTTAGGGAGCTCAAAGAGAAGCAAAACAACTGTCCAGTGAGGTGTAGTGTAACACATCCTAAAAATGTCTTCTTGCTGTTGCATGAAATTGAGGAAAGGGTGTTCATGTAGCCATGCGTGGGGTGAGCCTTGTAGCCCTGAACGTCGGATTATGCAAAAAAAAAAAAAAACTTTGATTGTTGGATTTAGAAATGCTACCTTTAAATATATATATATATTTAAAAACAAAAACTCTCCATAGGTCAAGGACTGGTAGGATGGCCTAGACTCTATTGCATTGTTCTCAGCCAGATTTACCATATGACCACCCGTTATCCCAACACAGGAGTGAAGATTTTGGAAAAAAAACAAAACCTCACTTTACTAGGGAAAATACTGGGTTTATTTAAGTGGGGGGCTTTTTTTAGCCCAAGGATTCATGGGTAAAAACCCAGACGACTTTGCATAACACGGGTCCGATGGACCCAGGAATTGATACAAAATTAACTTGCAAAATATATTATTATTTCTATTTTATCGTTATGCTTTTATTATACTAGTGCGTGCCCGTAGTGCGTGCCCATACGTGTGGGGCCGTACGTGCAAACAAAAACAAAACAAAAACTTTCAAACGCGTGCCAGAAACAACAACCACACAGGCCGTTCCTTCGCTCTCGTAAACGACCACACACACACACACACACACACACACACAACACACACACACCACACACACACACACACACACACAGAGATTGCTGGAATTATAGATAGACACACACACACACACACACACATTGCTGGAATTATAGATAGATGAAATGAGGTCAATGAGATGACAAATGAAGGGGTTGAATGCAGACTGCAGAGCAATGAGTAAGGAAACCGTCGTTGTGAATCGTTTTTACCACCAAATTGAGATGTATTTCGTTGCAAGCATGTTGAGTAGAGCTGAATTCCTTAACACCTCCAAAGTCCACACCACACCGTTTGACAATTGGAACAAAAAAAAAGTTGTGCACTTTTTTTGATAAATTATTTCGGAACAATTTTTCTTCAATAAATAAATAATAATAAAAATTGTCTCCATGTACACACCTTATTCTCGTCAGCACCTCTTCATAAACAGCATTGCTGAGGAAACGGCGCTTATAAATAATAATAAAAATTGTCTCCATGTACACACCTTTAATCTCGTTAGCACCTCTTCATAAACACCATTGCTGAGGAAACGGCGCTTCTTCTTTGTTTCCTCGTCCCCTGCAAGAATGCGGAGGCTGCTGGATCTGCCAACGTTTTGATAAATTATTCGTTTTAATGGCCAATTATTCATTAGCCGCCAGCTGATCTCTTGGCTTTTCGCAATGTCTGTTGCTATAGTATAAAGGGATGCTCACAGCATGATGATGAAGAGAAAAACAAAAAATCGCTTGGTTCTTTGGCCCTGGGGCCTTGGGTCTGCAAAAGAAAAAATCAACAGAGAAGCTTCTGGTTCTGGAGATAACCAACTCACTCTGATGTTACCGTGAAATTTATGCACCGTCTAATATGAAACGATCATAACTTGGGGCATTGTGTTTTATCTATAAATGCGCATAAGAAATCAAGAAATTATTAGAATACACGAAGTCATCATTACCGGAAGTCCGTACGTTGTAACCGGTAATGGGGAACGCAGCTGAGGTTCCCTTCCCCATCGGCCACGCCCACGCAACAACGTGTCTTGTCATTGGTTGGTAAATAATGGCCATAACTTGGGAAGCACTTGTCCAATTAATATCAAACCTTGAAAAGGCACATCCTCAGGTCCCCAGCAATATACCTGGCAAGTTTCAATTAGATCGGACCAGTGGTTGTCGAGAAACAGCGGTCACAGACAGGACAAACAACACACAGATTGCTGGAATTATAGATAGATACAATGTTTAGGCTCATGGACGATATATGCAAAAAAAATTTTTTAGTTTTTTTTGATGATGTTATTGGAAGAAAACCACCAAAAAGAATGCCTATTTATTTATTTATATATATTAATTTATATTTATGTTTTTATTTTTATTTCGAGACAAAGTTGCAGCTAATATTGGAGTATTTGCTCAAAAAAATAATTTGCTCAGAAAATGTCGATTCACTGACTTTTTTTGACTTTCCGTCAGTGGGCTTTCCGTCAATAGACCAAGAAATGAAACAAAGTGAAATACTGGGGAAAAAAATAATTAATATATAAGCCTGCATTCCCGAATTCCTACCGTTTCAATCATCTGAGACGTCTTGTATGCTAACATGACATCGTAGCAACCTTTGAGACGTTTTTCCTACATCCAAGAAAAAAAAAAACTCAGGAAGTACATGAGGAAACAAGATGGTGAAAACACATACAAGATTTCAAAATAGCTTCAAAAAATCACAAATGAGTGAGGACATTTCCGCGGAGATGATGAATCTTGAATGGAACTTGTCATGTACAAATTACGAAGAATACAATGCAAAATGCAACCACGGGTCCATGGGACCCGAAGCATGCGGTTTCGAGGTAGCGTTTTTATTAAATGTAAATAAATTATTCCTCTTAAAACTGAACGGAAAAAAAATTAATGTTACAGCAATATAATTAATGTAACATTTTAAAAAATGTTAGAGCACATCAAAAAATCTGGCAGGTCCATTGGACCCTGCCTACGCTGGGGTTACACCCAGGTGGGGGAAATTGGGTTGGACAGGACCCATGAGTTCCAACCCTGACTACAGGAGCAACAAACAATTCAAGGCTGGAATCTGGACCATTCTTATTTCCTTTTTGCACACAACATGTCAACTTGATTCGAGGACATAGTCTTACTCAGCGAACATCAGCCTGTTAGTGTTTCTGCCTTTAGTTTTGTTCACTACTAAGCTTGACAATGCAAGTTCACATCTACAGTAGGTAAGTCGTTGGGAACATCACTAAGACTTGTGCATCAACTAAGCGCAGACAGCTCGTGACCCCCCAGGAAAGCCACTCGCGGCCCCCTTGGCGTTTGGGGGGTCACGACCCACCATTTCATTTGAAAAAAAAACTGCTCTAGATGTACGTTATGGACTTGACCCAGCTATCGTTTCGAATCCAGACCCATCTATAAATGTCATCCCGGTGTTTCACTGGTAGAGCGATTCATCAACGCCACAAAGGTTAACGAGATTCCCCAGCGGAGCACCATGGCCAAAACACC
>CM068954.1:19204553-19220572 GCA_035128595.1 Eptatretus atami
GTGGTCACTCTGGCTGGTGCTCGTGAACCAATAATAACTAAATCAATAAAATTCCTAGCACACACCTGTTTACCATAAATGTTGAAACGAATGCCAGTGAAGGTCGAATGACACAATACTTAACGTGACATCAAATAAGCAACTCTCATGTGGGATCCGTTGGAGGAACGTCCTATCCCTATCACACGTGCACGTGACGTTGAGAGAAGAATGCTGAAGTTTTCGAGTTTTTTTAAAAAAGAAAAAGAAAAAAGTTTCCCGACCCCCCCCCCCCCCGCTGGGGGACCGCCTCCAGTAACAGGACACGCCCACACCCGAGATCCCTCTTTTGCTCTTGAGGAAGCGCTCACATCCGGCAGTTCGTTCCCAGGGGGGACAACGAGGCAGTCGGGATCGAAGATGCTAATCGCCTCATCGTGTCACTAACTTACCCTCGCACTCACACCATCGCGTTCCAGAAGCGGGGCAGAGAGAAGAGAGCAGGCGAGTGAAAGCGGACCTGACAACTACACTCACAACAACAACAACAACTAACAACACGTCACGTTCGAGCCTGCACCGGGAGAAGGTTGGCGTTCCGTTGCTCTGTGTGTGTCCACATCGACGGACAACGTACAGTACATATCCCATTCACAATCCCGAACCCGCCGTTGATTCACATCCCACGTATAATCCACTTGATGTACCTGTTGTGACCGCGTACTTGTCCTTCGTGACGTCTATTCCGCATATTCCTCTGCATCATGTCCCCCCCCCCACACGCCTCCCAGTGGTAAGTGGCGCTCGGTGACGATCTCCTGTCCGTGTTCCTACCCCCAAAGCCCGGATGCCTGTGTCTGCAACGTTCACAGTCCAATCACGGAACGTTCGGTGACCTGAGAACAGATTTTAATTATTTTATTCTCTCTCTACCCTCGCCATCATTTGCACGTAATACGAGACGACGTTTGATGATTTTCGTTTTTTACCATTGACCTGTCCTCACACGCACTTCGGTCCGAGTAAGTTTGTAACAATTGCTGATTTTATTCGTTGCTCGACGAAGTACATGCGCCCCGGCCAGGCCTCGCTGAATATTAATATTAAAATATATACATATTCATTAAACCTTTTCCCTCCTCTTTTTTATATATATAAAGTAACCACGAATTATTCGCAGCCCGGGATAACTACAGGTAACGCACAACCGACGAATCCCGTACCTGAATGTGACGTCAATATTATGATATGTCACCAGATGTACGTCACAGACGCCTGCACAGCGACTTCCACTGATTTGTACGTAACGGCTGTAAATCGATAATAATCGGTATAGTTCACGGTGTGGTTCCAAACTCACGGCGTATAACATGGTTACCCATGGGGGTTCATCGGGTTGTCAAGGTGCAAGGGTGGAGGGAAACTATATCACTACAACCCGTACACACACCACCAAAACAACACACCAATCTACACACACACACACACAACACACATCACACACACACACCCACATCACACACACACACGACACAAACACACTTCGGCTGTTTGAATGGATTTGATTACTTCTACTGATCGTAATAACTGCAGTGCTGTCACTATAAATCAAAGCAATCCATTAATAGTGTAATTTTTCAAAATTTCATGGTGTCACTCGTCGCCTGGTGTTGGTGTCGTATGCAGCTTTAGCTGGCCGGGTAGCTAATCATTTCTTGAGCCGTGACTGTATCGCTGATAGCATGCCCTCTGTAACAGGTAAACACACTGAACTGTACTCATTTCGCCCAACCTCGAACTGGTTCCATTGAGCCAGGATGACGGGATGAGTATCAATCCCCTTCTGGTGAGTTAATCAGCGGCCGACAGGGGCTTGAAACTCAGGACCGCTCGGATCCAAAGCCGCACCATTAACTCACTGATGCCTAACACCAGCGTACATACTTTGCCTGATGTTTGTCCTCAAAGGTTAATCAGATGCTGGTATAGCAAACAGCGATAGGGGTTTGCTCCGAGGTAGAACCTGTTAAATCCACCTCCAACTAATCCACCTAAGTTTTGTCGTAACTCGATGCATAACTTTTTATTAAATACCGTGCTAATTTATCTTTTTTGGCCCCGTCTGGCTCAATGCGTGGAAGAATGGCTTGAATCAAAAAATTTTTTAAAAAATTACTTTTATCCGAGACTCGGATGTTCATTCAAATCTGAATCATTTCGTCCTTGCACACACCCATATCTGTGCAACCAATTTTGTCCAAATCCGTCCAGAATCCTTTTGAGATATCGTGCTCACCAGTATCGACCAACAACTAAACAGGGATGTGCAAACAACCTGCATCCACCTTCGTGCAGATTAATGGAGTGTTTCCCTTCCTTCGTCATCCTAAATCAACTTTGTAATAACAGTGAGTTTCCCAAATCTGACAGAGGGACCGATCCGAGTGACTGCTCTGCTGTACTTTTTAAAGCCTCTTATGCAAAGGGAATTGTTGTAGCAGTCTGGATATTTGGAACCATGAGACGCGCGCACCTCCCCTCCACCCAAGCCCTTCCAATTTCCAACAGTAATGCTGTGCCAACCCAAATCCCGAGCATTTAATTCACGTTACGAGTGGCAAATATCTATTACTTCTTAAAGTTCCAAATTATTCTCCATCTTCTTCTGCGGGGTTCGCGGGGAACGTTTTTTTGGTCCAAGTGTTTCATGAACTGGCTGGCCAGGCCTGACATTGATGAAGTTTACTGGAATTTGGAATTTCTCCAGGGGTCCTAGGCTCCAACTCACGGCTCTTCGGAATGAAGACACTGTGGATATTAACTCGATCAACAACCTATGCTGGTCAGACGGTTTCTCGTGGCTTTAACATCTTCCTGATGGATAGCAAACACATTAACCAATGTCCTGCCTGATATTACACCAGTTTGACAATTTATATCACTGGTTTGTAGATTCGAACCCAGGCTCGACATCTCAAACTCCAAATCGCACATTCCCTCTCAATAATGTTTCCAGTCCTGTACGAGTGTAAAATTATGGTGTGCTATGATTGTTGCCAAATCGGTGGACAATTAATAAAGAAGTTATGAAATTAAGCAGAGAATATTAAGCTTAAATGGTTCCCAGACCAATTGATATCGCAAACATCTATTAACCTCCATGCTCTTCAGCCGAAAAAGCTGCATGAGCAATAAAACTACACAAGGTAAGTAACCCTTGCCCAATTTCGAACCTTACCCAACGGGTTCCTCTACAGCTGCAAAACAATACACAAGCAACACATGGCATAAAATCACGTATGCAACGTCCCCTCAGCCGCCGGGCCGGTTTCATCACTTGTTTTGGCGAGTCAATCAGCGACAGGCGTCGACAGAAAACACACACCACCAATTAATTACACCGGAGGTGGTGGGGATTAATAGGTTCTTTATTTAAATATTTTAAATCTATTTTATTAAAATGAAATTTATTTTAATAAATAAATTTTATTTATAATCTATTTAACTGTGTCCATGAGGTGTGTGTGTTGTGTCGGATGCGAACATTAGTGCGGGGAGTGTGGGGGAGGGGGGGTACTCTCTGAAAAAATGCCTGCGAATGTTGGGGCATTGGTTTTAAAATATATTTTTTATTTTCTTTTTTTACATGGTCGAGGCTCGGTACGAAGAGCGATGACAGAACAAATCAGACACAACAGACAAGGAGATAAACCACAGCAGGTGGAGAGAGAACGCAGACTGAGACGGCAAACAAGCGGTGCAGGTAACAATGAGGGGTTAAGGGGAAAACGGCTTTAAAGGGTGGACAATATGAATACTATAAGCCAAATTGTGGTTTGACGATTGTGATTTTGTCAAGGTAGGTCTGAAGAGGGGGGAAGAGGCTGCTGCTTCTGCAAGAAGGAGAGAAATTCATGGAGAGAGCAGAGTCATCAGCAAAGGGATAAAGAGACGGCCAGTGAGATCATTGATGAAGATTAGAATAATATGGGGCTAGCAACACTGCCATGGGTAGCTCCATGCTTGACCAGGGAGAGGAGATGAAAGGGTTCTGATTTGAAAGCCACACGTTGGCTTACAAGAGGGGAAGGAATCGTAATCCAAGAGTGGAGTTGGCCTTGGATTCGCATGGGCACACAGTTATGGAGAGCCAAAGGCACGGATGCCAGACTTGTTTATTCAAAAGCTCGAGATATGTCCAGAGAGATGGCCTTGATCTCAATGTCTGATATTGGGGCCTCCACCAATTGTTGGAGAGTCGAAGCAAGCAATGTCCAAGGTAAAGTGATCAGGATCTTGAATCCAAACTGTATGAATCTGAGATGAGGCTGTTGGGATAAAGGAATGATTTATTGTCACCTGCGACTGATGGATTCCATGACTTGCTGATGATTGGAGAATAAGCCATTCTGGGTTGTGGTTAACGGTGATACCATTTTTCGCCAACCTTTTTATGCAATGCGTGAGTTGCTGAATTTCCAAGCAAATGGAAGATGAACCGATGGTAAAATGACACAGAATGAGCCATTCACCTTCCTCACGAGGCAGAGTCGCTGTGGTGCCATTTGAAGGAAGGGTAGGGATGGAAGGGGAAGCATACACCAGAGAGCGACTTAACACCAGAGACCCCAGGATTAAGAGGAGGGAAACAAGTGAAAGGTCATTCTTGAGATTGGACAGATTGTTTTCTTGGCTCTCACTGAGGAATAACACTATACCTGTGTGCCAAAGGTGGCACAGGTGGTGCCCTAATTTTACTCATTGAATCAAGCATCTCCATAAACCCCCTCCTCTCAAAGCTGCTTGGTAACATGATTTAAAAAATTATTGAGAAGTCTCAATAGATATTGCATGCAGTTTGAGTAATGGAGAAATGTACTACTTTTGGCCGTTTTTCAAAAGAAATAATATTGGCGCCACTGTCACTGTATGTAAAGCAGCAATCTGAAAAACCAAAGATATGCGATTGAACCAAATTTCTCACCACAAATTCCTTGCAGTAAACATCACGCCAATAAGCGATAGTCCATTTGATGTGAGCACGCTGTGAGCAAAAAAATTATTGATTTTGTAGAGCAATAACGAGAAATAAATAAATGACATGGAATGACCCGTATGATATAACTAAAAGAAAGTTCATTGAAGGATGGGGGGAAAAAAATTCTCGATTGCATTTTGCAACCCTTTCGTCAACTTGTAATAATACGGTACGAGTTCCTCAACGTGACAGAGGGCCTGCTCTCTCCGTGACATGCATCTGCTGTTGTTTTTTTTAAAGCCTCTTATGCCAAAGGACGACTTGTTGTAACACGTCTTGATAACTTGAAACCAGGGAGACCTCCCACCATCCCTTCCTATTCCGCAAACGATATGCAGTCATGCTGTGCCAAGAACGCACAGCCATTACGAGCATTACAACACGTGCGGAGTGCAATGATGGGTTGATAAATACTGGACGATCGGTACAAATGAAGATGCTCCGATTGGTGGCGAGCAGTTTGCAAATTTTTACTAAGTCTCCGAGCAAGATTCTAAATCCCTTCTGAATGGTTGCGAGGCTACTTGCTGAACACGGAGTTTAATCCTTTGGTCTTCATGAAGGGTGGATTGGGTGGAGAGGGGGCCGCATGGGTGGGGGTTGTGTGTTGTGGGGTACTGTTTGGCTTGGTTTAAACAACCTCTTACCGGTAACCTACGGACAAATTGTTACGTAGGGTTACTCCCATGATGTGCTGGTTCCGTGCTCGCACTTTAAGAATGTGTTTGTACCCTACACTGTAGTTTTCAACTTATTTATTTTTTTTTGCCAGCTTTTAGCAGTAATCGAAGGCTTCTTGGAAGAGATTGCTACTTGTACCGCGTGTTGGAAATAGCCATTCGGAGACAGTGATGTACTCCACTCGAATTACACAGGAAGTTCTTGGAGTTTCCTACTTGCACAATACTTATCAAGTGGCATAATTGTTGAAAACCATTCAAGCTCGTTACCTATCAATGTATTGATTCATGAAATTGGACAGATGTTTTGGCCGATACGTGTTGGTATTGCATCTCCGAGCAGGATTGGTGAGTACACTGGGTTTGCATGGTCAAACAAGCCCGAAGGGAAAGCGATGGAATTCTGCCGTTGGTTCAAATGAACTCCCATCCGAAGAGGAAAACTGGCAATTACTGAAAGTGAGACTGTCTCATCCGCAGATGGCCACGCGCCACGTCTATTCTAAGTAGATCGCACCCGGGGTCATAGCGGCGTTCAGCTGAACGTTCGCCCGATGAACGACTGCACTGATGCACAGTATCGAAAACCGAACAGCGTGGAACTGTTTTGTCAAGATCGTGTGGACCTGAAGCCTCTGCTGGGTTCTCCCCCACAAATTTGCACCGAAACGCACAACAAAAACAACTAGAATGGCAACTTCGGATAGAGCGCATACCCGTCCAGGCTGAGCGGTTTTACATTTGTAGCCAATTCATTGGGCCAGATCCCATGTGGATCTTCAACCAAATCAGCAATTCGTCCACTGGTACAACACCCAACTTGTCTCTAAGTTTGTCTGAATCGTCTCACAACATTTTTGAAATATCGTGCTCTGTTATTCGTTTTGGACTGATCTTCAATGGTAAACAATCATCTTCTAAAAATTAAAAATAATTTCTCATATCCGGGATCTGGAAGAACAATCTTCACAAATCAATCTGTCATTTTTCACGCACCCAACCTGTCCACCAACGTTTGCATGCATCAACCATGTCCAAACTTTTGAATATCTGCTCGGCAGACACATATCAAACCGGTGAAAAACATAACCTGAACCACCCTTAAGCGGTGGAAGGTAAGAACCGAGGATTAATTTAATGTGACATTTAAATAACTTTTAATTTTTCTTATAAGTCACTGGAATATTCTCCATACATAACATCCCCTTCCACACAGTACAACTCCTGAAATACCTTGGAGTGATCATAAAGTAAAGACGATTCAATATTGGAAAATCTTGTAAGGAAAGGCAAACCAGCACTGTGGGTTTATTTGTTCGCTGGCAACACCAGGAGCTCCCCAAATCCTTCTAGGGAAGCTGCTATACAACCTATCAGTCCTCATGTGGAATACTACATCAGTGTTTGGGACACAACAACTCGAATTGGACATTCAGAGATTGTAAATATCCAACGTCGACGGGGCCAGGTACGTCTTTATTGACGACCGCAAGACGAGAGTGTTCCAGCATGATTCACATCTTGAAATAGCAAAGTCCTTTCTCAGAGATGCACGTAACGCAGAAGATCTACATCTTGAGAACCTCGGTGGCCATCTCCCAAGGTGCCCTCCTTTACGCAAGTAAAACACAACCGAAACGCATAATATGATCCTCAACACGCAGTACAAGGGGTAAACGTCGACACAAATTGCTTTTAATTGTTCAACCTTCCGACCCGATGGAACGACCTCCCGCTAGTGTCGCCTTAGAACGATTCCAAACGAGCTGAAATAAATATGTTAACAACTTTAATTCGGACTAAGTCCAAGCACATGCAACGCGCAACACAAATTACATCTTCAGAGATAAGCTGGAAGACCTTTTAACATCATCCACCAGAATATAATAAGTAAGTAATAATAAGAAGAATTGGTGAGGGGTTGGAATGTTTTTTACAGCATTTTTTTAAACCACCCTTACTTTCCCTAAACGAGACCACAAGTGTAATTTGGCATGTCATAAATGATGGAACAATTTCATCGAGTTGAACTCCGCGTTGGTGTATCGGATGTCACCATTTTGAATTCATTTGCAAATTTCCAGATGATGTATTGACGCATTTTCCTCTGCTACTGTGTGTTTTGCAAGAGAATTGACTCAACCCGATTGCTCTTTGTGGCTTTTTCCAATGAATGAAGGACTTTGCGAAATTGTCAGGGAGTGGGGAGAGGAGTGGCTGAGTGGGTTGGAGGGGTGGGGGGGGGGAAGTTATAATTTCAATTGAAATTTGTTGTCGTCGCAATGCTTGTATTGCCGCGAACCATTTCCATCTCTAATATGAGAGATTGAAGACTTTTTAGCGAAGCGTTGTACGTTGTCGGACCTTTTAAAACCCTATCATGTGGATTCTGTTCTCCTGACCGGTTGAGAATGGGAAAGTCTGTGATACTGCGGGAAATGAATGCAAGGGCTCATGAGAAGGAGCGTTTAACTGGCTCTAAACTCAAGGGGTCGTTTAGTTCCATAATTTTGGATAACTGTGTTGCCAGGGCCTGTTTTCAATCCCATTCTCCCTCCAGGGCTTCAAGGCAGGTGATGCAGCACCATCAGCATGTCATGACCCCCCCCTCTCCATGCGATCTTTTCCATCCCCATTAAACCAACCTTACTACTTGCACGTCCGGCTTTTGTCTCCTCCATTTCCTATTCATTACCTGCTTGTTGTGTGCGCCACCTGTCGCCTCACCGTCAGTACGATTTCCACTTTTGCTATCGCGATTCTTCGCTCATTTACGAGCTGAGATCTTGCAAACAAAAAAATTAAAAAAATAACCATCACAACCCATGGTGACCGTGGTCCCTGTTCTGTATGGAGGTGCACTTTACATAAAACAAAGGGGTGGGTGGTAGGGGTGGGGGGGGGGGGGGGGAGTGTAACGATTGATGCTGATCGGTTCTGTTGATCGTTGTCTGAGAGTGTGTGTAATGGAGAGGGCGGTGCTAAAGATGAAGAATGGGAGGTTAGATGGAAAAATGTGCCGAGTCGTTTGAGAATATCTGTCAGTGATCTGTGAAGACACTGTCCTCCCCTCAAGCCACCACCCAGTGTGAAGGGCAGGTGACAAGGGTCGTTGTTCACTCGTTCACAATGACAGGTCTTGATTAGAGTATAACACTTGATGAATTTAATGAACGCATTCCATCAAGACATTTCACAAAGCTTCTTCTTTTCAATTTTAAAGCATTGCACCAGGCTGCTTTGCCCGTTGCCAGTTATTACTCAGTCCTTACAAGTGAAATCCTGCTATCCATCCAGGTAGGACCCAAGACTGGTCCCCTGCTGGACCTTGTTTGCTTGTTTCAGGTTTTTTTTTACAATTACTTGTTTTTTTTTAAACAAAACGGCGAATCTGACTGCTTGTAATCAAATGCTGTGTGCGAACTCAGGCGTCACATTAATATTGGGCCGTCAAAGTAATGTGACTACATTTCATTCGACGGCTCTAAGTAGTTGGGTATGGGTTTTGTTTTTAGGGACTTTTGAGCGACACTGATTGCAACACCATGTCAACTGCAACACCGCCAAAGCTGAGTTTTATTACAATTCTGAATGTTTGAGCTCTAAGAAGTACTGGAAGTTTTACGATGTATTCAAGTTGCATGTTCTTCAAGGATGTTTCTTGGTGACATGTTGAAGTAAGCATAAATTCGAATAGATAGTGTATTCGCTTTGCGAATAACCCTAGGCTGTCCTGAAATCCTCATTAATTATTTCAACCTTGATCGTGTTTTCGGAAGCAGACATCAGGTGTGCCGTGCTTTTACTCATTCTCAAAGCACTCTATTCCACTCGAGCAAAGAACGCCGATTTGGGAGGCAGTTTTCGCGATGGAGTTTAGTAGTTTGAAATGTTGGCTCAACTTCAAATCCTCCTTGAAGTTCTTATCGAGACTCGCAACTCGCTTTGGAGGAGTACAGTGAATGCAAGACTCGTCTTTATCCTGATTTTATCTTGAATAATATAAATTTCATATTCTTTCATTATCAGATTGAAGGCATTTTTTATTATTATTTTTTTATTATTATTTGGTAGTTTTGCCCTTTTTGTTTGGGTAAAGAAATTGCACGGCAGAGCATATTAACCATTAAATTGATGAAGCACATCAACAACGTGAGAAATCAGCATGGGGCCTCATGAAGGGATCATTACGTGACTGTTTTAATTACTCGATTTGCTTAATCAAGGGGAGCTCTGCGAACCACCTATTTAATGGAACCAACTTATCGAATCTTGTGTGTGGCGGTTGGCTGGAGAAAAGAAAATTGCCCACGTCATTGCAAGAACAGCAAAACACCATTGTACCGGTGGCATGCCAGTCTGGTGTCGCTATATGTTAACACTTTCGAGGGATGACGCGCCCATTGTTGTCCTCGCCCATAATGCGAAACACCAGGGGCAGTTTATAGACAAGTCTGGATTAGAACTCGGGGCTAGACGGCTCAAGGTAAAGTGTACGTACCTTCAAGCAATGCCGCCACCTAATGCTAATTAAGGACGCATTCAAGACAACGAAATGAAGGGGATATTTCAATATTCTGGTGAAAGAGCCTACACTTAAGAGCAAAATCTTAAAAATGCAAACATCAAACTAAATGAGGATGTATTAAGCATTTGAACATAAGGAGGAGCATGAGGAGGAGGAGATGGGGACCAATACTTGCCTGTGCAGAGCGTTGGTGGCTGCTTAACAGTCTCCTTGAGCTTTGGGCAGAAATCCTGGAGGGTCGCCCTCCGACACAGTATAAACCAGCTAAGCTGGCACTCATTTTGCCGACCTCGGAAGGATGAACAGGCGGTGTAACCCCACCTGGTATTAATTCAACAGCTGAGTGGCATTTGAACTCAGGACCCTAGAATCAAAGGCCCGCCACCCCTAACATTAAGCAACACCATGCATATGAAATAAAAGGGTCTTGACTTATTTCAGAGGAGGTGGGTGATTGAGGGGGGAGAGCATATGTTGATGTACACAAACATTTTTATTTGTATTATGATCACTGATTATTTTTACTCTTGTCTATATTTTTTTGGGGGGGGGGGATTTTACTTTTGATTTGTAATTTCTGGTATTATAAAAGGTAAAATTAATTTATTTTAAGGCTCTTTTGTAAACAGTTTTAAATGCACATCCCTCTTTATTATTATTATTTATGACTTGAGGATCCGTTGAATGAACAGGCATTAGTCCATAGCTGAATGACCTAGCATGGGTTATTTCATAGTCATGGTTCTGAATACTTAACAATATGATTTATTAGCTTGGGCCAATTGCCATTTATTATGTACGACTTTAACAAATTCAGAGGAATCAGCTGGCTAGGTGTGTAGTGTTAAGTTCGTGGAGACAGGGTTCCCATTGCGTAATTAAACACACCGATGGAGTCGTCAAGAATTTTTGCACGTTTGGGAACGTAATAACTAATGGTCCGTCAAGAAATTGAGATTGGTGACAAGAAAGGAATGGAAAAAAGGTAATCCATGGCACAAGAAATGTGAATACAAATGGCAGAGAAAGATAGAACAATGATTCGCAAAAACTCTTCGTCACCCGGAAAGAACACAACACACATCTGGTGGAAATGGAATGGCACTAGAGAGTAACCGAAAGAACATACGATGCTGTCGACCAGCCCGGGGTAAACCATCTGTGCTTGTTGGTAAAAAAAAATAAACAAAAATAAAAAAATGCTTGCAGCCACATCTTACGTGAGTAGAGCAGAAATCCACAGACAATGCTTTTTTCATGGTAAAATCGCACCAAAGGTGTCGCCAGCGACGAGCAACTATGATTATCACCTTCAACAATGATGTTTTCGTTTTCTGTGAACAAAGGGCTAAAGACCTTCAACTGCTTTTCTCAGACAAATTCACAAAAGGAGAAAATGCTGTGTAAATGGCTTGATGAGGGGGGGTGAGTCATAAACTTCAGATGGCACCGGCTGCAACAAAGTCACAACAATACATGGTCACTGAACCTCCCGTGCCATCCATGCGTGGCTACAAGGGCGGTTGGGTGCGCGTGACCACCCCCCAAACCCCTGCCTGTTTTCAGCCACAGACCTCGCATCCACCCTTGAATGTGCTTCCACCTCCCACTTACATCTTGTTGCAAAGAGCAAGAATGCTCCTTGATCTGTCCTTTTCATCCATGTCCCACAAGGACCCTTGAATGCCAACTTATCATGCGTCGTTGCCTCGTTCCTGCTCGTGTGCCCCATATCCTTTCCTGGGCAGCATGCTGGAAAGTCTCTGTTTGCCTATGCTGAGAGATGTCCGGTGATGATGGAGGGCCTGTCCCAGTGCCAGCTCGCCACTATCCACTGCCATTCCAACATTTCAGCAAGAAGTGATATCTCAATCTGGGCATCGAGGGTAAGCCAGGGCACCTTAAGGCATTGATTTAAACTTCCGCAAGTTATTGTCCACTTTTCGAACCACCAGTCTAAGCATGAAGAAGCTGGAAATGTCTTCAATGTTAATTGTCAATAAATAATACAATGCAAGTGCAAAGTTCAAACGCAGTGAACTTGAAATGTTTCCTACCAATGGCTCATGATGTGCAAATTTTTTAATTTGACGTGTCGCCCGTGTGTTCGTGTTTGCTAGAGAATGCAACGGCTAATCGCGCTGCCCAGTTACCTGGCCAAATGAGATGGGCAAGCGGGATGGAGCCCGTGTGAAGAAAGCCAGCCTGGAGCTGGAAGAGGACGTGCAGACGATGCAGCACTGCTGATGGTACAGTGCAGACATTCTCATCTCATCTTGTCAAGTTTGAATATGCCAGTGTTTTATGTTTATTTATTTATTTTCCCTCTCTGCTCGTGTGATGACACAGAGAAGATGAGTTTGACCGACTCAGCACTGATTGATGTAGCGTTTTGAAGACTGATTCTATTCCGTGATCTTGCTGATGAAAAGTGCTGCCCATCAAATGTGCCGTCAATCATTGTTTGTGTGATGATTGCTTTTCTTCTTAGACTTGCCGTCGTTTGAAAATGATTCCCTTAATTGATTCATTACTTTTAATCTTCTACCAACCCTTCTATCAAGCAGTTGTGGCAGAAAGGAAAACACCTGTGAATCCGACCGTTTATCAACATTCCAGGCAAGGAAAGCATCGCATCCTGAAGCAGCCCTCTTTGTTACGTGCGTTACACGACTCTGGCCTCCGGCCTGCGTCCCACATTCTGCCGACCGCGCTTCAATCCAAGACCACGCACAGCCTCCGGACAACATGCCACAGGTCTCGTCCCACTGTAGTTATCTCCTGGGCACTTTTGTGCGAGTATAGTTTAACACAGAAAAGCTTTTTACTTTTCGTAAAGAATAAAGGCTGAATTTGTTTTCCTTCACTAAAATCAATAAACGAAAACAACACAGGCCGCCGGTTATCGCTCACCCTCAGCCATTATGTTTGTCAGATTTTGCATTGCGTTTGTTAACTGCAAGAATGAAGATTTCACATCGTCATTTCTTTCCATCTTCCTCCACTCAAATTGCACTGCTTTTGTCTGTCTCAAGTATCAACTTCCCAATTGAAAGATCTGTCCTCGCTCTTTCATGGCAGACGCCCAAACGTTTGACTACGATAAAGTTTCTTGCGACAGAAAGATTGAGGATAACTGGAGGACATCAGCTACCGCTCTTCAGCTGTGAACGTGTGCTGATGCCTTCCATTTGCCAAGACCTACTCGACTCGCTTGAAAGGCAAGCAGGTCTCGTTGTGGTGAGCAATGAGTACCGTGGTGCATGGTCCGTCATCCTCGTGTCATCAACTCCATTATGTACGCACCTGTCGCTCATTTTGCATTTTTATCACCGAACTCACGCGTTGGGTTAGTACTGACGGGCTTTTGGGTGGGAAGTGGAAGGAGGAAGCGTGACCAATTAGGTTTGCGTCCTATTTCATCATGCACTCGCTATTTGTCCAACTGGAGTCTATTATAATGTTGCAGACCTGAGTTGACCACGGAATCGTTTCCTCCTGGGATTTGTTTCCACATTCCGTGGATATCTGATATCTAATTGGCTCAATTTTCAATCGATGAAATGTTTGTTACTTTCCCCCAGCGTTTTGCTTTCCAGACAGATTAAACTGAGTGCCTAACTTAACTCCTTCCACCTGAACAAGGCCAACATGTGTGGGGCCTTAAAAAGACATCGTCGAGGACAGATTACACTGGACAGTATTCGCCCATTGAATGTAAAAATCATTATTGCTACATGAGCTATGCTCAACGATTGCTGCAATGTGAACGTCTGTAATGGTGGGAATGCTAAGGGACACATTAAAATGTTACGGTCAGGGGCGGTGGAAACTCGCACATCCCGGCACTGAACCGATTCCATGTGGCCCTGATGCAGGAACTGGCTGACCTGCATAGCCAAAGGACGCTGCTCTTGTGTTCTCTTCTGGGCTTCGTGCCAACGACTCCACGCTCTTCACTCTCGCCAAGATGCTGCCTGGTGCGTGTGAACCAGTCTACTCCTCCGAATTCCGATTCTTGTCTACAGGAAGAATTGATATAACCGCCCTTTTCCCATCACTCTCCAAGGGTTGCGAATTCTATTCTGATGCGGAAACGCAATGCATCCATGATCCGGGCTATAGGTAGCAGTGGAGTGCCCAAGTTCAATTTTCCGGCACAACGATGAGCCAGCTCATCTGGATGAGTTGCTGCCCGTTCTGATCCCATGCACCCCAAATAATATTGTAGCCATTTGAGACGGTGCACTCCCATGATGGGATGGATCATCATGTGTCTCTCTGATGTTTTCTCTTCACGCCGTGAGTCAACGGAAGAACCAGTTTTTCTAACGCACTTTGTCCTTTCTGTTTCTCTCCAATAAAGGAGCAATCTGCCCACTGGAGGAGCTCTGTGACGTGAGTCACAAATATGGTGCATCACCTTCATTGACGAGTGTCCATTGCCGTCGGGTTGTACGGGGCACGAGGTGGGTATTAAGCGACCGTTGAAGCCTAATGCACAAGATGGACATATCTCAGGCACACTTGGTATGCTAATGTGATGCGATCAGAATATCCGAACTTGCTGGGAAGTGCGGGAATGGGGAAGGGGGGGTGGATGTGTGTGTAGAGGTGGTGAGGGAGAGGAGATGATATGTTGGGTTGTTGTTGGTTAGCATATTGCATGCTAAAACAAAACAATCTGTTTCCTCATGCAAAATAAACATTTTAGAAATGTAATTTGATGTGAACAAAATCTGTACACGATTGGCCAGTATGTTGTCGGTCAGTTGTTCTGTCGGTTCAGTGCCTCCCATATGTGCTGCACATATGACATGCATCCCTCCAACAGGGCAAAGCCTAGCGGCGCATTGGGGTTATGTGGCCAGCACGAAACACGCTGGTGGACACCATCCGCTCGTATGCTGGCCGGCTTCATCTTCAACCACATCACTGCGCCCATGTGCTGGCTGGTTGCCACGGAGTTGGGCGGGTGCTCAAGAGCGGCGGAGGGCCGTGCTCTGCCGCGTGGCCACAATCAGCGAAACGTCATATACCTGCGGCATTTGCTTATGGGATGCTGGATGTACCATTATTCGATTGTCCACCACATATTCCTGTGCTGGTGGCGTCGTACAACCTTCCACCAATACACGACAATCGGTTAATAAGGCAACTACCCCACTAGATGCATCACCGCACATTGCGCAGCAATCCTTAGTAACAAGGTTATCGGGCATAAATATAGTCGTGCTTTGTAAGTAAAAATTGAATCGCAGTACTCAAGCTCCTGTATTAAAAAATAACAAAACATTTTGACATGATCCCCTCTCACCCCCCCCCCCCAAAAAAACAACCAAAACAACAAAAACAAAGACAATAGGCCAACGTTAATTATCGAAAGGAAGTTCCACAATACATATGAGTAATAAGAGATATTGTAATTTCTAACGCTCCGAGCCCTCTGAGGATTTGTTGTTCTGCTCCAAAACCGTTCTTCAGCCCCTTGCAAATCATGGAAATACAACGATCCTCTCTATCAATGCATCATGAGGGGTGATAATCAGCCATCGGCATTGAACGGTTCAGTCCGGCAGCAAAGCATTGTGATAAGTTCACCAGTTCTTCTATACAAGTTTGACCAGATATTTGCGCTATTCCTTGCTGCTCGAAGTTTATTCGGAAGTACGTTTTACTTGTTGGTGGTTTTATATCTACAATCCTCGCAATCTATTTTCCACGGAATGTGTCAGGATTTGTCGGTGCTTCCAAGATGGAGTTTTCTTCCAAATTCCGTCCGTGTCAAAAGTGT
>CM068954.1:19220740-19245776 GCA_035128595.1 Eptatretus atami
ATTACGAGACGACGTTGATGATTTTCGTTTTTTACCTTTGACCTGTCCTCACACGCACTTCGGTCCGAGTAAGTTTGTACAATTGCTGATTTTATTCCGTTGCTCGACGAGTACAGTGCGGCCCCGGCCAGGCCTCGCTGAGATATTTAATATTTAAAAATACATATTTCATTAAACTTTTCCTCCCTTTTTTATATATATAAATAACCACGAATTATTCGCAGGCCGGGATAACTACAGGTAACCACAACCGACGATCCCGTACCTGATGTGACGTCATATATATAGTCACAGAGTGACGTCACAGACGCCTGCACAGCGACTTCCACGTGATTTGTACGAACGGCTGTAAATCGATAATAATCGGTATAGTTCACGGTGTGGTTCAACAGTCACGGCGTAACCATGGTTACCCATGGGGGTTCATCGGGTTGTCAAGGTGAGGTGGAGGGAACTATATCACCTACACACACCATCACACACACACACACACAACACACACACACACACACACACACACACACACACACACACACTCGAGCTGTTTGATGGGATTTGATTACTTCTCTTGATCGTAATAACTGCAGCCTGTCACTATAATCAAAGCAATCCATTAATTGGTAATTTCAAACATTCATGGTTGTCACCTCTGCCTGGTGGTGGTGGTCGTATGGCAGCTTAGCTGCCGGGGTAGCTATCATTTCTTGAAGCGTGACTGTGTCGCTGATGCAGTGCCCCTCTGTACCGGTACACACACTGGAACTGGTACTCATTTCGCCAACCTCGAACTGGTTCCATGAGCCAGGATGACGGGATGAGTCAACCCCCCTGGTGTATTAATTCAGCGGCCAAGGGGCTTGAACTCAGGACCCTCGGATCCCAAGCCGCCACCCTAACCACTGAGGCCAACACCAGGCTACATACCTTTTGCCTGATGTTTTGTCCTCAAAGGTTTAATCAGATGCTGGTATTGCAAACAGCGATAGGGGTTTGCTCGAGGTAAACCTGTTTAACCACCTTCCAAACTAATCCACCAAGTTTTGTCGTAACTCGTGCATAACTTTTTTAAAATACCGTGCTATTTATCTTTTTTGGCCCCGTCTCTCAATGGTGAAGAATGGCTTGAAAAATTAAAAAAATAAAAATTACTTTTATCCGGATCCGGATGTTCATCAAAATCGAATCATTTCGTCCTTGTCACACACCCAACCTGTGCACCAAGTTTTGTCCAAATCCGTCCAGAACCTTTTGAGATATCGTGCTCACAGACGGACAACAACTAAACAGGGATGCAAACAACCTGCATCCACCTTCGGTGGCAGAGTTAATGAGTGTTTCCCTTCCTTCGTCATCCTCAAATCAACTTGTAATAATCAGATGAGTTTCCCAATCTGACAGAGGGACCTATCCCGAGTGACATGCTCTGCTGTACTTTGTTAAAGCCTCTTATGCCAAAGGGAATTGTTGGTACAGTCTTGATATTTGGAACCATGGAGACCCCACTCTCCCCTCCACCCCAAGCCCTTCCAATTTCCACAGTAATGCTGTGTCCAAGCCACAAATCCCGAGCATTACACACGTACGAGTGCAATATCTATTACTTCTTTAAGGTTCCAGATTATTCTCATCTTCTTGCGGGGTTCGCCGGGGAACGTTTTTGGTCCAAGTGTTTCATGAACTGGCTGGCCAGGCCTGACATTTGAATGAAGTTTACTGGAATTTGGAATTTCTCCAGGGTCCTGGCTCCAACTCATCGGCTCTTCGTGATGAAGACACTGTGGGATATTTAACGTCGATCAACAACCTATGCTGGTCGACGGTTTCTCTGGCTTAACATCTTCCTGATGGATAGCAAACACATTAACCAATGTCCTGCCTGAAACACCAGTTTGACAATTTATATCTGGTTTGAGATTCGAACCCAGGCTCGACATCTCAAACTCAATCGCACATTCCTCTCAGATATGTTTCCAGTCCTGTACGAGTGTAATTATGGTGTGCGTGATATGTTGCCAAATCGGTGTGACAATTAATAAAGAGTTATGAAATTAAGCAGAGAATATTTAAGCTTAAATGGTTCCCAGACCAATTGATATCGCAACATCTATTAACCTCCATGCTCTTCCAGCCGAATAAAGCTGCATGAGCAATAAAAACTACACAAGGTAAGTTACCCTTTGCCATTTCGAACCTTACCCGGGTTCCTCTACAGCTGCAAAACATTCACAAGCAGCACATGCATAATGATCACGATGCAACGTCCCCTCAGCCGCCGGGCCGGTTTCATCACTTGTTGGCGAGTCATCAGCGACAGCGTCGACAGAAACACACACCACCAATTAATTACACCCGAGGTGGTGGGGACTTCAATAGGTTTTTTATTTTAACTTATTTTAAATCTATTTTATTAAATGAAATTTATTTTAATTAAATTAAATTTTATTTTAAATCTATTTTAACTGTGTCCATGAGGTGTGTGTGTGTGTGGTCGGATGCCGACATTAGCGGGGAGTGTGGGGGAGGGGGGGTACCTTCCTGAAAAATGCTGCGAATGTTGGGGCATTGGTTTTTAAATATATTTTTTTATTTCTTTTTTTTACATGGTCGAGGCTCGTAGAAGAGCGATGACAGAACAAATCAGGACACAACAGGACAAAGGAGATAAACCAACAGCAGGGTGGAGAGAGAACGCAGACTGAGACGGCAAACAAGCGGTGCAGGTAACAATGAGGGGTAAGGGAGAACGCTAAGGGTGGACAATATGAATACATAAGCCAAATTGTGTTTGACGAGTTTGTGATTTTGTCAAGGTAGGTCTGAAGAGGGGGAAGAGGCTGCTGCCTGTCTGTCAGAAGGATGAGAAATGTCATGGGAGAGAGCAGAGTCATCAGCAAAGGGATAAAGAGACGGCCAGTGAGATCATTGATGAAGATTAGGAATAATATGGGGCCTAGAACACTGCCATGGGGTACTCCATGCTTGACAGGGAGAGGAGATGAAAGGGTTCTGTTGAGAGCCACACGTTGGCTACAAGAGGGGAGGAAGTCGGTAATCCAAGAGTGGAGTTGGCCTTGGATTCCATGGGCACACAGTTTGGAGAGCAAAGCACGATGCCAGACTGTATCAAAAGCTCGAGATATGTCCAGAGAGATGGCCTTGATCTCATGTCTGATATTGAGGGCCTCCACCATTGTTGGGAGAGTCGAAGCAGCATGTCCAAGGTAGAGTGATCAGGTCTGAATCCAAACTGATGATCTGAGATGAGGCTGTTGGAGAAAAGGAATGATTTTATGTCACCTGCGATGATGGATTCCATGACCTTGCTGATGATTGGAAGTAAGCCATTTGGGTTGTGGTTAAGGTGATCCATTTTTGCACCTTTTTATGCAATGCTGTGATGTTGGCTGATTTCCAAGCAAATGGAAGATGACCGATGGTAAATGACACAGAATTGAGCCATTCAGCCTTCTCACGAGCAGAGTCTGCTGTGGTGCCATTTGAAGTGAAGGGAGGGATGGAAGGGGAGCATACACCAGAGAACGACTTAACACCAGAGACCCCCAGGATTTAGAGGAGGGAGACAAGTTTGAAAGGTCATTCTTGAGATTGGACAGATGTTGTTTTCTGGCTCTCCTGAGGATAGACACATACCTGTGGTGCCAAAGGTGGACACAGGTGGTGCCTAAATTTACTCGTTGAATCAAGCATCTCCATAAACCCCTCCTCTCAAGCTTGCTTGGTAACAGATTTAAAAAATGTATTGAGAAGTTCTCATAGATTATTGCAATGCAGTTGAGTATGGAGCAATTTACTTTTGGCCTGTTTTCAAAGAATAAATATTGGCGCCACCTGGTCACTGGTATTGTAAGCAGCATCTGAAAACCAAGATAGCGGATTGAACCCAAATTTTCTCCCAAAATTCCTTGCAGTAAACATGCAACGCCAATAAGCGATAGGTCCATTTGATGTTGAGCACCTGTGAGCAAAAAATTATTGATTTTGTAGAGCATAACAGAAAATAAATAAATGAATGAATGAGCCGTATGATATACTAAGAAGAAAGTTCTTGAAGGATGGGGGAAAAAAATATCTCGATTGCATTTGCAATCCTTCTCGGTCAACTTGTAATAATCGGACGAGTTCCTCAACGTGACAGAGGGGCCTGTCTCTCGTGACATGCTCTGCTGTTGTTTTTTTTAAAGCCTCTTATGCCAAAGGGACTTGTTGGTACAGTCTTGATAATTTGAACCAGGGAGACCTCCCACCTCCCTTCCTATTCCCAAACGATATGCAGTCATGCTGTGGCCAAGACGCACAGCATTCCGAGCATTACACACGTGCGAGTGCATGTATGGTGTGAATGATACGTTGGACGATCGGTACAACATGAATGATGCTTCCGATTGGTGGCGAGCAATGTTGCATTTTTAACTAAGTCTCCGAGCAGATTTTAATCTTCTGAATGGTTGTCGAGGCTACTTGCTGAACACGAGTTTAATCCTTTGGTCTTCTTGAAGGGTGGATTGGGTGGAGGGAGGGCATGGTGGTGTTGTGTGTTTTGTACAACCTTTTCTTACCGGTTTAACCACTACTGTGGAACTTTAAAGTTTGTTCGCACAAGTAGGGTTACTCCCATGAGTTGTGTGGTTCTGTGCTCCACTGTTAAGAATTGTGTTTGGTACCTACACTGTAGTTTCACTTATTTATTTTTTTTTGTCCAGCTTTTTAGCAGTAATCGAAGGCTCGTGGAAGAGATTGTACTTGTACCGCGTGTTGGACAAAGCCATTCGGAGACGTGAATGTACTTCCACCTGAATTACAAGGAAGTTCTTGAGTTTCCTACTTGCACAATGACTTTATCAAGTTGGCATATTGTGAAAACCATTCAACTCGTTACTATCAATGTATTGATCTCATGAAATTGGACAATGTTTTGGCGTCACGTGTTGGTATTGCATCTCCGAGCAGGATTTGTGAGTACACTGTTGCATGGTCCAAACAAGCCCGAAGGGAAGCGATGGAAATTCTGTCGTTGGTTCAAAATGACTCCCATCTGAAGAGGAAACTGGCATTACTGAAAGTGGAGACGTCTCTCCGCACGATGGCCACGCGTCCACGTCTATTCTAAAGTAGATCGCACCCGGGGTCATGCGCGTCAGCTGAACGTTCGCCCGATGAACCACTGCACTGACTGCACAGTATCGAACAACCGGCACACTGGACTGTTGTCAGATCGTGTGGACTGAAGCCCTCTGTGGGTTCTCCACCACAAATTTGCACCGATCGCAACAACAAAAAACAACTAGAATGGCACTCGGTAGAGCGCATACCTCTGCCAGGCTGAGCGGTTTACATTTTGTAGCCAATTCATGGGCCAGATCCCAATGTGGATCTTCACCAAAATCTAAGCAATTCGTCCTCGTCACACACCCAACTTGTCCTCTAAGTTTTGTCTGAATCGGTCCACAACATTTTGAAATATCGTGCTCTGTATCGTTTTGGCCTGATCTTTCAATGGTAAACAATCACTTCAAAAATTAAAAATAATTCTCATATCCGGATCTGGAAGAACATCTTCACAAATCAATCTGTCATTTTCACGCACCCAACCTGTCCACCACGTTTCATGCAAATCCGTCCAAAACTTTTTGAGATATCCTGCTCGCAGACACATACAAACCGGGGTGAAAACATAACCTTGAACCACCCTTAGCGGTGGAGGTAAGAACCGAATGGATAATTTTATGTGACATTTATAACTTTAATTTTTCTATAGTCACTGAATACTCCATACATAACATCCCTCTCCAGCAGTACAACTCCCTGAAATACCTTGGAGTGATCATAAGTAAAGACGATTCATATTGGAACAATCTTGAGGAAGGCAAACCAGCAACTGGGATTTGTTCGCTGCAACACCAGAGAGCTCCCCAAATCCTTCAGGGAAGCTGCCTACAAATCCCTAGTCAGTCCTCATGTGGAATACTACTCAAGTGTTTGGGACACACACTCCGAATTGGACATTCAGAGATTGTAGAATATCCAACGTCGACGGGCCAGGTACGTCTTTATTGACGACCGCAAGACGAGCAGTGTTTCCAGCATGATTCACATCTTGAAATGGCAAAGTCTTTCTCAGAGATGCACGACCAGAAGATCTACATCTTGAGAGACCTGGTGGCCATCTCCCCAAGGTGCCTCCTTTCGCAGAAGTAAAACACAAACCGGAAACGTCATAATATGATCCTTCAACACCGTCAACCAAGGGTAACGTCGACAAAATTGCTTTTAATTGTTCAACCTTCCGCACCCGATTGGAACGACCTCCCTGCTAGTGTCGCCTTAGAACGATTCCAGAACGAGCTGAATAAATATGTTTAACAACTTTAATTCGGACTAACGTCCATCAACATGCACGCGCAAACAAAATTATCATCTTCATGATAAGCTGGAAGAGCCTTTTAAACATCATCCACAGAATAATATTAAAAAAAATAAGAAGAATTTGGTGAGTGGGTTGGATGTTTTTTAACATTTTTTTAAACCACCCCTTACTTCCCTAAACGAGACCACAAGTGTAATTTGGCTGTCATAAATGATGGAACAATTCCTCGAGTTGAACTCCGTTGGTGTTGGATGTCACCGAATTCATTTGCAAATTTCAGATGATGTATTGACGCATTTTCTCCTACTGGTGTTTTTGCAATGAGAATGACTCAACCGATTGCTCTTTGGGCTTTTCCAATGAATGAGGACTTTGCGAAATGTCAGGGAGTGGGGGAGAGGAGTGGTGAGTGTGGTTGGAGGGGTGGGGGGGGGGAGTTATAATTTCAATTTGAAATTTGTTGTCGTCGCAATGCTTGTTTGCCCGACCATTTCCATCTCTAAATATTGAGAGATTGAGAGACTTTTAGCGAAACGGTTGTACGTTGTCGGACCTTTTAAAACCCTATCTGTGGATTCTGTTTGACGGTTGGAATGGGAAGTCTGTGATACTGGGAAATGATGCAAGGGCTATGAGAAGAGCGTTTAACTGCTCTAAACTCCAAGTGGCGTCGTTTTAGTTCATAATTTGTGGAACTGTGTTCCAGGGCCTGTTCAATCCCATTCTTCCCTCCAGGGCTTCAAGCAGGTGATGCAGCACCATCAGCATGTCATACCCCCCCTCCCCATGCGATCTTTTCCATCCCCATTAAACCCCAACCTTACTACTTGCACGTCACTGCTTTTGTTCCCTTCATTTCCTATTCATTACCTTGCTTGTTGCGCCCACCTGTCGCCTCACCGTCAGTACGTTGCCCTTTTGCTATCCGATTCTTCGCTCATCTACGAGCTGAGATCTTGCAAAACAAAATTAAAAAAAATACCACATCACACACATGGTACCTGTGGTCCCTGTTCTTATGGAGGTGCACTTTACTAAAACAAAGGGGTGGTGGTAGGGGTGGGGGGGGGGGGGGTGTAACGTATTGATGCTGTCGGTTCTGTTGATCGGGAGAGTGTGATGTATTGGAGAGGGCGGTGCTAAAGATGAAGAATGGGAGGAGATGAGAAAATGTGCCGAGTCGTTGAGATGATTGTCAGTGTCTGTGAAGACACTGTCCTCCTCCAGCCCACCCAGTGTGAGGCAGGTGACAAGGGTCGTTGTTCCACTCGTTCACATGACAGGTCTGATTAGAGTATCACTTTGATGAATTTATGAACCATTCCATCAGGACATTTCACAAAGCTTCTTCTTTTCAATTTAAAGCATTGCAACCATGGCTGCTCTGGCCCGTTGCCAGTTATTACTCAGTCCTTCAAGTGGAAATCCTGCTATCCATCCAGGTAGGCCCAAGACCTGGTCCCCTGCTGGACCTTGTTTGCTTGTTCAGTTTTTTTTTACAATTATTTTGTTTTTTTTTTAAACAAAACGGCGAATCTGACTGCTTGTAATCAAATGCTGTGTGCGAACTCAGGCGTCACATTAATATTGGGCCGTACAAGTAATTGACTCATTTCATTCGACGGCTCTAAGTAGTTGGTTGGGTTTTGTTTTAGGGACTTTTGAGCGACACTGATTGGCACACCATGTCACTGCAACACCGCCAAAGCTGAGTTTATTACATTTGAAGTTTGACTCTAAGAAGTACTAAGTTACGATGTATTCTAGTTGATGTTCTTCAAGGATGTTTTGCTTTGGTGACAAATTTGGCAAGTGAGTAATTTCCGCTTTCGAATAACCTGGCTGTCTGAAATCCTCATTAATTTATTTCAACCTTGATCGTGTTTTCGGAAGGCAGACATCAGGGTTGCCGTGCTTTTCCATTCTCAAAGACTACTCTTATTCCACTCGTGCAAAGAACGCCGATTTGGGAGCAGTTTTCGCGATGGAGTTTGAGTAGTTGTGAAATGTGCTCAAAACTTGCAATCCTCCTTGAAGTTCTTATCGGACTCGGCAACTCGCTTTGGAGGAGTACAGTGATGCAAGACTCGTCTTTATCCTGAATTTTATCTTGAATATATAAATTTCATTTTCTTCATTATTCAGATTGAAGGCATTTTTTATTATTATTTTTTTATTATTATTGGTAGTTTTGCTCCTTTTTGTTTGGGTAAAGAAATTGCTACGCCAGAGCAATATTAACATTAAATTGATGAAGCACATCAACAACGGTGAGAAGTATCAGCATGGGGCCTCCATGAAGGGATCATTACGTGACTGTTTTAATTACTCGATTTGCTTAATCAAGGGTGAGCTCTGCGACCACCTATTTAATGGAACAAATTATTCCCATCTTGTGTTGTGGGGTTGGCTGGGAAAAAGAAAATTGGCCCACGTCTTGCAAGAACCAGCAAGAACACCATTGACCGGTGCTGCCAGTCGGGTCCTAATGTTTAACATCTTTCCGAGGGATGACGCGCCCATTGTTGCCTCGCCCATAATGCGAAACACCAGGGTGGCAGTTTATAGCCAAGTCTGGATTAGAACTCGGGCTAGACGGCTCAAGGTAAAGTGTACGTACCTTCAAGCAATGCCGCCAGCCTATCTAATTAAGACGCATTCAAGAACAACGAAATGGAAGGGGATATTTCATATTCTGGTGAAAGAGCCCTACTTAAGACAAAATCTTTAAAATGCAAACATCAAACTAATGAGGTGTATAAGCATGAAATAAGGAGGAGGATGAGGAGGAGGAGATGGGGACCATACTCTGTGCAGAGCGTTGGTGCTGCTTAATCAGTCTCCTTGACTATTGGGCACAATCCTGGAGGTCGCCACTCCGACACAGTATACCAGCAAGCTGGCACTCATTTTGCCGACCTCGGAAGGATGACAGGCCGAGTTAACCCACCTGGTATTAATTCAACAGCTGAGTGGCATTTGAACTCAGGACCCTAGGATCCAAAGCCCGCCACCCTAACCATTAAGCAACACCATGCATATGAAATAAGGGGTCTTGAGCTTATTTCAGAGGAGGTGGGTGATTGAGGGGGAGAGCATATTGTTGATGTACACAAACATTTTATTTGTATAATATCACTGATTTATTTTTCTCTTGTCTATATTTTTTTGGGGGGGGGGGATTTTACTTTTGATTTGTAATTTCTGGTATTTAAAAGGGTAAAATTATTATTTTTAGCTCTTTTGTATGAACAGTTTTAAATGCACATCCCTCTTTATTATTATTATTTATGACTTGAGGATCCCAGTGATGAACGAGGCATTAGTCATACTGAACTGAGCCTAGCATGGGTTATTTCATAGTCATGGTTCTGAATACGTTAACATATGATTGTTATTAGCTTGGGCCAATCCATTTATTATGTACGCTTAACAATTTCAGAGGAATCACTGGCAGTGTGATGTTAAGTCGTGGAGACAGGGTTCCATTGCGTAATTAACACACGATGGAGTCGTCAAGAATTTTGCCACGTTTGGGAACGTAATAACTAGATGGTCCTCAAGAATTGGATTGGTGACAGAAAGGATGGAAAAAGGTAATCCATGGCAGCAAGAAATTGATACAAATGGCAAGAGAAGATCAGAACATATGATTCCAAAACTCTTCGTCACCCGGAAGAACACAAACACATCTGGTGGAATGGAATGGCACTAGAGAGTAACCGAAAGAACATACGATGCTGTCGACCAGGCCCGGGTAAACCATCTGTGCTTGTTGTAAAAAAAAAAAAAAAAAAAATGCTTGCAGCCACATCTTACGTGAGTAGAGCAGAAATCCACAGACAATGCATTTTTCATGGTAAACGCACCAAAGGTGTCCCAGCACGAGCAACTATGATATCACCTTCACAATGATGTTTCGTTTTTGTGAAACAAAGGGCTAAAACACCTTCAACTGCTTTTCCTCAGACCAATTTCAACACAAGGAGAATGCTGTGTAAATGGCTTTGATTATGAGTCATAAACTTCGGATGCACCGCTGCAACAAAGTATCATGGTCACCCTCTGCTCCTCCCCACCCGCCACCCCCCAACCCCTTGCCTTGTTTACAGCCACAGACCTCCATCCACCTTGACTGTGCTTCACACTCCCACTTACATCTTGTTCAGAAGACAAGAATGACCTCCTTGATCTGTCCTTTCATTCCATGTCCCACAGGACCCTTGCAATGGCCAACATCATGCGTCGTTGCCCGTTCCTAGCTCGTGTGCCCATACCTTTCTGCAGCATGCTGGAAAGTCTCTGTTAGCCTATGCTGAGAGATGTCCGGTGATGATGGAGGGCCTGTCCCAGTGCCCAGCTCGCCCACTATCCACTGCCATCCCAACATTTCAGCAGAAGGATACCAACACTGGCACCGAGGGTAAGCCAGGGCACCTTAAGGCATTGATTTAAAACTTCCGCAAGTTATTGTCCACTTTTCGAACCACCAGTCTAAGCATGAGAAGCTGGAATGTCTTCAATGTTAATGTCAATAAATAATACAATGCAAGTGCAAAGTTCAAACAGTGACTTGAAAGTTTCTACCAATGCTCATGATGTGGCAATTTTTAATTTGACGTGTCGCCCGTGTTTGTTTGCTAGAGAATGCAACGGCATCGCGCTGCCCATTCCTGGCCAATGAGATGGGCAAGCGGGATGGAGCCGTGGTGAAGAAAGCCAGCCTGGAGCTGGAGAGGACGTGCAGGAGATGCAGGCCCTGCGTGATGGTACAGTGCACATCTCTCATCTCATCTTTGTCAAGTTGAATACCGTGTTTTATGTTTATTTATTTATTTTCCCCTCTGCTCGTGTGATGACACAAGAGATGAGTGACGACTCAGCACTGATTGATGAGCGTTTTTGAAGACTGATTCTATTCCGTGATCTTTGTCGATGAAAAGGCTTGCCCATCAATGTGCCGTCATCATTGTTTGTGTGATGGATGCTTCTTCTTAGACTTGCCGTCGTTTTGAAATGATTCCCTTAATTGATTCATTACTTTTATCTTCTACCAACCCTTCTATCAGAGGTGGCAGAAGGAAAACACCTGTGAATCCGACCGTTATCAACATTCAGCAAGGAAACATCGCATCTGAGCAGCCTCTTTGTTACGTGCGTACACGACTCTGGCCTCGGCCTGCGTCCCACATTCTCCGGACCGCGCTCTCAATCCAAGACCACGCACAGCCTCCGGGACAACATGCCATCAGGTCTCGTCCCCACTGTAGTTCTCTCCTGGGCCACTTTTGGTTGCGAGTATAGTTTAACACAGAAAGCTTTTTACTTTTCGTAAAGAATAAAGCTGAATTTGTTTTCCTTCACTAAAATCAATAAACGAAAACAACACAGGCCCCGGTTATCCTCACCCATCAGCCATTATGTTTGTCAGATTTGCATTGCCGTTGTTAACTGCAGAATGAAGATTCACATCGTCATTTCTTTCCATCTTCCTCCACTCAAATTGCACTGCTTTGTCTGTCTCATGTATCAACTTCATTGAAAGACTGTCCTCGCTCTTTCATGGCAGACGGCCCCAGTTTGACTACGATAAGTTCTTCGACAAGAAGATTGAGGATAAGCTGGAGGACCACAGCTACCGCATCTTCAAGACTGTGAACCGGTGTGCTGATGCCTTCCCATTTGCACAAGACTACTCGGACTCGCTTGAAGAGGCCAAGCAGGTCTCGGTTTGGTGCAGCAATGACTACCTGGGCATGAGTCGTCATCCTCGTGTCATCAACTCCATTATGTACGCACCTGTCGCTCATTTTGCATTTATCACCGAACTCACGCTTGGGTTAGTACTGAAGGCCTTTTGGTGGGAAGTGGAAAGGAGGAACGTGACATTAGGTTTTGCGTCCTATTTCATCATGCACTCGCTATTTGTCCACTGAGTCTCATTATAATGTGCAGACCTGAGTTGACACGGAATCGTTTCCTCCTGGGATTGTTTCCACCTTCCGTGGGATAAATTCTGATATCTAATTGGCTCCAATTTTCAATCGATGAAATGTTTGGTTAATTTCCCCAGCTTTGCTTTCCAGACCAGATTAGAACTGAGTGCTACTTAACTCCTTTCCACCTGACAAGGCCAACATGTGTGGGCCTTAAAAGACACGTCGAGGACAGATTCATCTGGACAGTATTCCCCATGTGAATGTACAAAATCATTATTGCTACATGAGCTATGCTGCAACGATTGCTGCCATGTGAACGTCTGTAATGGTGGGGATGCTACAGGGACACACTTAAAATGTACGGTGCAGGGGCTGGTGGAACTCGCAACATCTCCGGCACGAGCCGATTCCATGTGGCCCTCGAGCAGGAACTGGCTGACCTGCATGCCAAGGACGCTGCTCTTGTGTTCTCTTCCTGCTTCGTAGCCAACGACTCCACCTCTTCACTCTCGCCAAGATGCTGCCTGGTGCGTGTGAACCGTCTACTCCTCCGAATTCCGATTCTTGTCACAGGAAGAATTGATAATAAGCCCCCTTTTCCCATCACTCTCCAGGTTGCGAGTTCTATTCTGATGCCGGAAACCATGCATCCATGATCCAGGGCATCAGGAACAGTGGAGTGCCCAAGTTCATTTTCCGGCACAACGATGCAGCTCATCTGGATGAGTTGCTGTCCCGTTCTGATCCCAGCACCCAAAAATTGTCGCCTTTGAGACGGTGCACTCCAGGATGGTATGGATCATCATGTTGTCATCTCTGATGTTTTCTCTTCACGCCGTGAGTCAACGGAGAACCAGTTTTTCTAACGCCTTTGTCCTTTCTGTTTCTCTCCAATAAAGGAGCAATCTGCCCACTGGAGGAGCTCTGTGACGTGAGTCACAAATATGGGTGCCATCACCTTCATTGACGAGGTCCATGCCGTCGGGTTGTACGGGGCACGAGGTGGAGTATTGGCGACCGTGAAGGCCTAATGCACAGAATGGACATCATCTCAGGCACACTTGGTATGCTACATGTGATGCGAATCAGAAATATCCGAACTTTGCTTGGGAAGTGCGGAAAGGAGTGATGTGTGTGGGAGGGTGGAGGGAAGGGATGAATGGGTTGTTGTTGGTACATATTGCATCTAAAACAAAATCAACTGTTTCTCTCTGCAAATAACATTTAGAATGTAATTTGAGTGAACAAAATGCTGTACAATTGGCCAGTATGTTTGTCGGTCAGTTGTTCATGTCGTGTTCAGTGCCATCCCATAATTGTGCTGCACATATGACATGCATCCTCCAACAGGCAAAGCCTACGGCTGCATTGGGGGTTATGTGGCCAGCACGAACACGCTGGTGGACACCATCCGCTCGTATGCTGCCGGCTTCATCTTCACCACATCACTGCCGCCATGGTGCTGGCTGGTGCCACGGAGTCTGTGCGGGTGCTCAAGAGCGCGGAGGGCCGTGCTCTGCGCCGTGCACATCAGCGAAACGTCATATACCTGCGGCAGTTGCTCATGGATGCTGGATTACCAGTTATTCATTGTCCCAGCCACATCATTCCTGTGCTGGTGCGTCGTACAACCTTCCACCAATACACGACAATCGGAATAAGGCAATCACCCCACAATGCATCACCGCACATGCGCAGCAATCCTTAGTAACAATGGTTATCGGGGCATAATATATCGTGCTTGTGAAGTAAAAATGATCCAGTACATCAGCTCCTGTATTAAAAAAACAAAACATTTTGACATGATCCCCTCTCACCCCCCCCCCCCAAAAAAAACACAAACAAACAAAAAAAAGACAATAGGCCAACGTTAATTATCGAAAGGAAAGTTACCACATACATTGATAATAAGAGATTTGCAATTTTCTAACCTCGAGCCCTCTGAGGATTTGTTGTCTGCTCCAAACCGATTTCTTCAGCCCCTTGCAAATCATGGAAATACAACGATCCCTCCCTATCAATGCATCATGAGGGTGATCAGCCATCGGCATTGAACGGTTCAGTCGCAGCAAAGCATTGTGAAAGTTCACCAGTTTTCAACAAGTTGACCAGATATTTGCGCTATTCCTTGCTGGCTCGAAGTTTATTCGGAGTACGTTTAACTTGTGGTGGTTTTATATCTACAAGCCTCCAATCATTCCACGGGAATAGTTCAGGATTTCGGTGCTTCCAAGATGGAGTTTCTTCCAATTCCGTCCGTGTCAAGCGCAATGAAATGATGGGTGCACACCGTTGAGTTGTGTGTAGGCCGCCGGTCATCGGGCCGTCGTACTTCCTTATGCACCGCAGCCGCTCGTTTGGATGAACAGAAAATGCGAGAAGGCGGCCCTCTTGCCCAGGATATTTTACGAGTCCGATTTGCATCCAGAAACACAACCATTACGGTTAGCCATTTAAAAACCGCCCTCAGTTTGACTTTCCTGTTTGAATGTTGACAATTGTGTTGAAAGACTATCTGAATAATGGATTTTGCCCTGGCGACGGCAGGCTAAAAGTGCCCCGGCTAGCGGAAGTGAATCGCTGAACGTGCGCACACAGCGCATGCGTGAAAGGCGTCGTTTGTGTTCCCGAGATGACTGTAAAGTCTCGTATTAGCCTTTGGTTTGTGTTTGAATTTTATGTCCCTGCACTTTCAGGGCTTCCCCACGGGCAGAATTTTAGGCTTTTTGAAAAAAAATTTGCTCTAGCCTTTTGAACATTTATTTATTTAAAGTTCCTCTGTGGTTTTGAATGTGCAGGTTGGAAACGCCGCTCATAACACTGAAATGTGCAATGAGCTAATGTCCAGACACAACATCTACGTGCAGGCGATCAACTACCCAACGGTACCACGTGGAGAGAAATGCTGCGTGTGGTGGTGACACCACATCACACGCCACAGATGATGCAATACTTCGTGGGTATGTCTCTTTCGCTCATTTTTACCATTGACAGAGCCGGGGGAGCGAGCGGGGAGGGAAGAGTGTTCGACGGGTTAAAGGGTCATGGTGTAACCTCGATTCCCACGACAACGTGGTCCATCAGTGCGGGAGAGCAACGAGAACTTGGCTGAAACATTGTGCATGTTCGCATTGTGTCTGCAGAGCACCCTCACCAACAGCTGGAAGGATATCGGCCTGAACCTCCGTCCGACGCCTCCGCGGAGTGCAACTACTGCAAAATGCCAATCCATTTTGAGCTCATAAGTGAGCGTGATAAAGTATACTTTGACGGAATGAGCCGCAAATTGGGCATCGCTGTGGCCTAAACGGGCAAAGGTTCAAGTGGCTCTGGAAATTGCACAGGATTGCAGCTATTTAACCTCCTCGGCCTTAACTATTACAGCACCACTACTTAACCAAAACAACAAAACAAAGGTTACACCATTTGTCTTTCCTCCTGGTTTGTCTATCTCCTGTTTAATTTGGTGAAAGTGCTTTTAAAAAAAGTTTTGAGCAGATTTCCGATTCGATTTAGCACAGCACTCGGTGCTTCGCCTGCACTTATGTTATCAAAAGTCCACTTGTTCTCTCCTCGATTTTTATTAAATATCTCTCATCATTTTCTTTGCGACGGCGTTTTCATCCAAAGCTTTGTGGTGCATCCTTCGCTTCTATCAATGTTTCCACATTTCCAGTCGCAGTGCCCGACACATTTGCGATAGAGAGCAAGAGGTGCGGTGGACAGTATGATACACTGCCTCAAATCAAATGGGCCACGTGACGAGCCGCTCACCTTTTCCTCTCTGATTCGACAGCGACGGGTGGAATTTCATCATGTCCGTAAAAGTGCTTTTAAATTTGTGCATCCCCGTCGAGAGGTCGAACCATTTGTTTTTCAGGAATAGCGACAAAATAAAACAATGCCTTATTTTACCTCATGCGGGACCCTTCTCCCACCAAACTACCAGCTGTATACATGGTAACGTTATTGTGTTGCATCAATAGAGGAAGGAAGGAGAAGCGTCTATTACTAACATTCTTGCTTTAATTTGCTGCTGTTTGAGAATCCGATGATAACATGAGTATAAAAAAAAATTCTCTCTGATTTCCAGTAACCTTGGAGTAATCGTAAGTTTGTGCTTTTCTTTTCCTTTTATTTTTTTTTAAATACTCTTCCTTTCTGATTAAATGTTGATGTTATTAAATTTGATGATTCTTAACCGTGCCTCGCCAGAGCCTCACATCTCCAACACATTGAATAAATAAACTGCTGACTGGTCTCGGTTTGGCTACACTGAACATGCTTTTCATGGACAATTCTGGATTCGTTTATGTTGTGCGGTGCTTTGTTTTGGTGCAAACAACGTGTGATTGCATCTGGTGTGATATTCAAATTTGTTCGATTCTAACATGAGCAAAGGCAGCAACCGTTTCCAAATTATAACCTGGCATCAGCAGGGTGCCTGTGTTGGCTTAATGGTGAGGGTGTGGGGCTTGGGATCCTCTGATCCTGAGTTCAAACCCCACTCTGCTGTTGAATTAATATCTGGTGGGGTTGACTCTGCCCTGTCATCCTTCCGAGGTCGGCAAAATGAGTGCCAGCTTGCTGGTATCCTGTGTCGGAGTGGGACCCGTCCAGGATTGTGTCCAATAGCCAAGAGACTGCTTTGGCAGCACCAACGCTCTGCACAGAGTATGGTCCCAATGGATGGATGGATGGATGATCAGCAGGGTGGGTAAAAAGTTCCAAAATTTTTTTGATCACAATGAAACCATTTGGAGTATTTTCCAAGTGGAGAAGCAAGAGTTGGATTTTTAAAAGCTGCTCGGAGCTATGATTGTCGGCACATCACGGTTATCCTATTATTTATTACCTCCGCCACCGAAGGTGAGACGGCGGTTCGGTTTTCACACCTATCTGTTTGTCTGTCTGTGAGAAGGATATATCAAGTTGTGGACGGATTTCGGATGAAAATTTGGACAGGTTTGGTGTGTGACAAGGAAGAATTGATTAGATGTTGGCGAAGATCCGGATGTGAGAATTTTTTTTATTCTCTTTGTGATTCTTCACCAAGGAGAGATTGGGGCCAAAAACGATATATAGCAGAATATCAAAACGTTGTGGATGTGTTATGACAATGTAAGGGGGTGAGAACCGCAGATTCGATTGTTGGTGTAGGTCAGGATCCAGATCCAGCCTATCACTGGGATACAAACTTAAACTGTTCAAGCCTGGTGAGATATGTCTCTACCAAGTGCCGTTTTAGTTTTCATGCAAGTGAAACCTTGAATTTGGAGTCTTCTTTGTCTGGAAATGCTATCATTTCTCACTACCTGCCTTCACCTTTTGGGGGAGTATCACATGACCCAGCTAGCATCAAAGGCCAGTCACTGTTTGCTCTCTGTGAGCTAAGGCATTCCTGACCGTATCAACTCATCATGGTGTACAAAGCTTTGATACAGAGCTCCATGGAGTATGGCTCCCAACTCTAGGCTGGTGCTCCTGCTTTCCACCTTGCCTCTTTGTGAGACAGTTGCAAATGTTTTCCACACCATTGGACTCTCAAGAAAGGGCGCCCCAAGGACTGTCACTCTCCCACTGGCGGCTAATTGGGGCTTTCCCAAGCCACCGCAGGTCCCACGTGTTCCTCGAGAAACCCTCACGCTGCTCATCCCAAAACCCAGACCGGTTGTCCACCTGCATTGATTCTTCCTTTTATTCTCCCTTATTTGTTGTCTCCTCATTTGTCTTTCAAATGCTATTCCTATCACTACATATGCATACAGCATGTCTAGAAGAGATCATGCACAACCATGATGTCTTATACACATGCTGATTCTTTCCCATTCTGTTCCTCTCCCGACCATTGTGTCCCATTCTTGTTATTCCTTGTCGTGTATTCTTCATCTCTCCCTTCCTCCCTCCGACACCCATTACACTTTGGTAGTATAGTAAATCTGCTGCCTTATTATCATTTACCTCCCCCATGAGCCTGGAGCCTGGTATTTAAATAAAGAGGAAGTCTTCCATTGGTTGATCAGACATGCACAAGAATCCATCGATCCATCCATCCATCCATGGAGACCATACTCTGTGCAGAGCGTTGGTGCTGCCTCAGCAGTCTCCTTGGTTATTGGGCACAATCCTGGACGGGTCGCCACTCCAACACAGGCATACCAGCATGCTGGCACTCATTTTGCCGACCTCAGAAGGATTAACAGGCAGAGTCAACCCCACCTGGTATTAATTCAACAGCCAAGTGGGATTTGAACTTGGGATCGCAGGATACCAACTTCACCACCCTAACCATTAAGCCAACACCAGGCTATGCACAAGGATTCATTGCAACAACTGTGCTAGCGATTAAAATCCTCTGGGTTCCAAGGCATTTCCAAAACCACAAACCAAGCTTGATTAAAAAAGTAAGAGTCAATGAGTATTAAATGAGTTGCTGACCTTGCTGTAGGCTTTCACCGGCCTCGAAGCAAGCAACAAGATATTTTGTGCTTCGTGACCTCAAGCTCTGTCTGCTAACTGATTAAAAAAGTAAGAGCAATGAGTATTAAATGAGTTGCTGACCTTGCTGTAGGCTTCACCGTGCTCGACAACACAAGATATTTGTGCTTCGTGACCTTCAAGCTCTGTCTTAACGTTGTTAGTGCAAATACTGTTCGCCTTCTTCTGCACGAGTGGGCCATAAAATGTCAAACTCTAAAATACGTGACACAACCGAGCCAAACACAGCGACATTCAGTTAAAAAACTTGTGGCTGACACAAAACAGATCAGCTGGAACAAGTGAAACAACAAGCCAGTGTACGGCTTGCTCTTAATGCCTTCCAAGTTGGGGAATAAAAGCCAAACAAAGCTTTGTCCAATTAGGTCAGCATCCTACATGACTTGTTGGTGTTAGTATCTTTATGGCCTAAATCCACTTATGAGCACAAGGGTGGTTCAGAACAAGGCGAGCACAGTTCGAGCAACAGATCGGACCTTTGTTCTCGGAAGCTTCGAGCAAGGACTAAAGTGGTAAGAAGGGACGTTTCTTCGGGTTGTTGCTGATAAACCTTCAGCAATTACATATCGACGGTTCTCCACCAACTATATCCACGGCATTTATCAATTATCCAAGGCTACCCTTACGAGAACACAAGCCAGAGAACTTTATCAAGAAAACAGGAGTGCTCTTTCAATGTCCCCCTAATGGTTTTGAAAACCAGAGCTTCCATTAGAGGTTTCAAAGCGTACGTAAATGGAACTTTGATTATAAAGGCATTTATTTGATTTCGGAAAAACATTTGTTCGTCCCTGAATAGTTGTAAGAAGCTGTTACAGTCTCTTAGATACTTCACTTGAACCGAGCTGCTGAAACTTTGTTCACTTGGGCAACTTTTTTTTCGCAACGACGAGCGAAGACGACTCTCAGTTGGGCAACTTCATGGCAGCATTGAGCAACGTTTTTGTTCTTTTTTGATGCGTCATATTTTTACAACCCACTTGATATCACACTGGTGAGCTGATTGGCTGAGGCTATGAGTCGGTCACAGAATTGTAGAAAACACCAACATGATCAGCAAAGAAAGCCAGGTGTTGGCTTTAACAGTTAAGGTGGCTGGCTGAAGATCTAGGGTCTTGAGTGCAACCCCTGTCACCAGTTGAATCAAGACCAGGTGGGTTGACTCCACCTGTCAATCCTTCCGAGGTCAGCAAATGAGTACCACCTTTTCTGGTAATAGGGGCACTGGATCGCAGTACCCCAGAAAATAATGCAGCCAAAGGTTGCATACAAATAAATAAATGAGCAAAGAAGTGGATGGAGTTAATGAAGGGTCATGATTGGCAAAAAAAAAAATAAACCCAGCGCAGCAATTAAACAACTTTTTAAGTCTCGCACAAAGGCAAATTTCAGGCCCGATTTTTCAACCAGCGAGTAGCCTTTGTCACATAATTCCTGGCTCTTATCGCCTCCTCCAAATGCCAGAGAGAGGCCGAACCACACGACTGTAAAACACACACACACTCAGTGTCCTTCGCAATAAGGGTAGGCGAGCCATCACCGGCACCCTGAACAAATTATAATTCCTGCACTGAGCTACAGCGGCACAGCTGCACCCCAAACAAATGATGCACACCCCAACAGGTGTGTGCTGGCGCGCGAAAGAACCAGAATTAGGAAATATTCTTCGTCCAATTTCATTGATTCCTTCTCTTATTCTTCGTGAGGGAAATTGTCACACAAGTCACGTTTCATCAGGTGTTAATAAAGTTCCTATAGAAAGTTTACACACCACTTTCAAATATTTTCACCTCTTCTTGCCTTATCGCATGGAATTAAATTGCATTAAATTCGACTTTTTCCACCTTTTACTTACACATCGTAACCCACAACTTCCAAGTGAAAAACAAATTGTGCAAATTTTAGAAAATTAATTAAATATATAAAACTTGAATTGTGGTTGGATAAGGGTCCACCCACCTGAGTTAATCCTTGGTGGAAGCACCTTTGACAGCAATTACAGCTGTGATTCTGTTGGGATAGGCTCTCCCAACTTTGCACACCTTGATTGGGCAATATTTGCCCATTCTTTTGCACAAAACTGTTCAAGCTCAGTCGAGTTGCGTGGGGAGTGTTGATAGACAGAAATCTTCAGGTCGTGCCACAAATTTTCGATTGGATTTAGGTCGGGGCTCTGACTGGACCACTCAAGGACATTTATCTTTTTGTTCCTTAGCTACTCCAGTGGAACTTTGACTGTGTGCTTTAGGTTTTTGTCAAGCTAAAAGGTGAACTTTCCGTCCCAATTTCAGCTTTCTTGCAGAGGGCAGCAGGTTTTCCTTTGGGATTTTCCTGTATTTTGCTTCATGCCATTTTCCCTTTTATCCTGACAAGTGCCCCAGTCCCTGCTGATGAAAAACATCCCAACAACAGATTCTGCCACCACCATACTTCACAGCAGGGATGGTGTTCTTCGGGTTGATGTGCTGTGTTGGATTTGCGCCAAACGTAATTTTTTTTTTTTTTGTATGCACTGTCGAGGTTCATATGAGAGCAAATACACAGAACGTACAATAAATGGAGCAGGAGACAAGAGGGGGTGGAGAGAGGGAAGGAAAAAACAGTGTGGAACAGACAATGAGGAGATCTGTGGAAGGGAGAGGGATGGGACGGGGTACACAGGATAAACAAGATGGACACTACAAGGGACTTTCAGGTCCTTACACGACAGGACTTTCTGGAAGGAAGCAGGGAATTTGAAGGAGGTTTGGCGCTGGATTAACGGGAGATAGAAAAGATCGTGGTTTTGGATGGGGAAAGATAAGAGATGGTGGTAAACAGCTGTTTTGAAGACCTGCGAGGGAAGATGTGTGATTGATGTGTGGGAGTTTGTTCAAAATGTGGGGAAAAAAAAGAGGAATGAAAGAGTGAAGGTGAGCAGTGATCGTGATTTTTGGTAGTTTTACCGGAAGGGAGTTGCTGACGGACCTTGAGCACCCTGCGGAAATATGGGGGTCATATCTCAGGCAGAGCAGGGGGGCGAGGGTGAGGCCGGAGAGAAGACGGTAGAAGGCAGAAAGACCACCGACCTGCCTGTGGTGAGTGAGAAACCCAACGACAGCCACATCGCGGGAGAATAAATGATCCTCAATGCTTGGTTTCCACAGCGTGAAGCCGAGAAAGGTGAGAGGTGGGAGCACCAGCCTGGAGGGGAGAGCAATACTCCATCAGGCTGCGGAGGAAAGCTTGTAAGTGGTCAGGAAGCTCAGGTGTGCCAAGGAAGGACTTTGCACGATGGAGGATGCCCAATCGGCGACTGCTTTGGAGCCAGCTTGGAAATGTGTCTTTCCAAGGAAACATCATGGCAGATAGTGAGATCAGAAGCTTGAAAGAAAGGACTTCTTCAAGAGGATTGTTGAGAAATAGATGGGGGAAGGGTTTCCAGACAGTCCTTTTCCGGAGAGACATAGTGAGAGTGTGAGATTTGTCAGGATTGAAATCTGTTCCACGTGTTGGACCAGCTTGTTATTTTATCCAGATCTGCAGTGAGCGAAGAAGCTGCTGCTTGCTGATCTGAGGGATGACAGATGGCACAGCAGAGGGTGGAGTCATCAGCAAAGAGATAAAGAGGATTTTCCAGAGAGTCAGAGAGATCATTGATGAAAACCAGAAAAAAGAACTCTGCCTTGAGGAACTCCAGCCTAACATGAAGAGGGGATGAGAGAATTCCATTAAGGGCCACACGTTGGCTGTGACAGGAGAGAAGTCTGCGAGCCATGAGTGGAGATTCCTTGGATACCATAGGAAGAGAGTTTGGTGAAGCAGGGCAAGGTGCCAGACCATATCGGAGGCACGCAATATGTCTAGGAGATGGCTCTGATTTCATGTCTGACATTGGAGGATCTCATCCATTGTTGGGAGAGCAGAAGCAGCATATCCAAGGATAAAGTGACCTGATCTGAATCCAAATTAATGATCGGTAATCAAGCCATTGGAGAGAGGAAAAGATTAATGTCTGAAGAGACTGATAGATTCCATAACCTTGCTGATGATTGGGAGAAGGCTGATTGTCTGTAGTTGCAGGGATCTGTTTTGCACCTTTTTATGCAGAGCAGTAATGTTTCCAAAGCGATGGTAGATGACCTTGAGCAAATGAGAGCGTGAATAGAACAAAGAGAGGGTGAGCAAGAGCAAAAGGAGGCAGGTTTTTTAGGACACGTGGGCTGATGCTGTCTGGACCGGTTGCAGAATCTGAATCGAGTTTGACAGCAAGCCTTCCACCTTGTCAGGAGAAAAAGGACACAGAGTCCAGGACAGTTGGATGCGACTGGGTAAGGTGGGTACAGAAAGCGATGGGTTTTGGATGTAAGATTTCGATGCAAACACCGAGTTTAGGCATTCAGCTTTTTCACGTGCGGTATCAGCAGTGCGGCCATTTGAGGTGAGGGAGGGGATCGAGGGGAACATACACCAGAAACAGATTTGATTAGACACCACCAGGATTTGGAGGGAGAGAGAGAGAGTTTGAGAGTTCAGACTTGAGATTAGAAAGATGTTGTTTTCTGGATCTCCAGAAAGTACATACACTTGCTTCAGAGCTTTGTGAAGGAACTGAGATTACTGTCCATTGGATTTGCTTTCCATGAGGCAAAGACAAGTTGTTTCAGGACAACTGCCTCGCTACAAGCTTCAGTGAACCATGGGTGGGAGGAAGGGTAGGACAACTGAAGACGAGATGGGATAAATCTGTGAGAAGAGAGGAGAGAGAGAGAGAGAGAGATGAGAGAGAGAAGAGAGAGAGAGAGAGAGAGAGAGAGAGAGAGAGAGAGATTCTTTGAAAGAATTCCCAAGACGAGTTGATGTCGGAGGAAGTAGAAGATGGGAGACTGTGTAGAATTGATGGCTGCTTGAGAGTCCCTGCCCAGTCGGCCTGAGTGAAATGCCAGACTCGATGGATTTTTGTCCTGAGTGAAAATATTTTGCATTTCGACCACAAAGTTATATCTTGGTTTCATCAGGCCACAAAACGTTTTGCCACATGGTTTCAGAACACCTCAAACGGGACTCAAGGTGGGCTTTTTTGAGTCATGGCTTTTTTCTTGCCACCCTACCATACAGGCCAGACTTGTGGAGTGCTTGGATATTTTTGTCACATTGCACACAGTGACCAGTCTTTGCCATGACGGTCTTGTAGCTCTTTCAAAGTTGCCATTGGTTTCTTGGTGGCCTCTCCAATCAGTCTCCTTGCTTGGTCATCCAGTGGTGGAGGGACGGACTTATTTTAGGCAGAGTCTTGGTGGTACCATATGCCTTCCACTTCCTAATGATGGTCTTGACTGTACTCCAAGGGTTATTTCAAGCCTTTGAAATATTTTTAATCCCATCCTCTGATCTGTGCCTTTCCAAAACTTTATCTCAGAAGTCCTTTGAAAGCTCCTTGTTTCTCATGATTGAGTTTTTGCTGTGAAATGCAACCACCAGCCAGAAGAAACCTCCAAGAATTGATATTATTCTGAAATATTCAGAATCACTGCAATTTAACACAGGTGGAAGCCATTTGTAGAATTTGTTTTTCACTTGGAAGTTGAGGTTACAAAGTGTAAATAGAGGTGGAAAAAGTCTGATTTAAAGTAATTTATTCCAGGCTATAAGGCAACAAAAAGTGGAAAATTTTGAAGGGGGTGTACACTTTCGATAGGTGCAGTGTTATATCCTGTAATATACATGTACTAGCACTTGTTCCATTTCACTTTCAGCTACAGTGTTGATTTGATCATATCGGATGTCTAGAGCACTTTGTTCAATCTCTCGGCAATAATTAGTCTTACAATGGAACACAACCACATATATTAAATCTGAATCCCAGACTTTTTGTGAATGTCTTGGTCAAAATCGATTGTGACATTCTATGCAATATTATGGAACAAAATAATTGATCGACCTTGGACAGACATCAAACCCTGGTTTCTTCCTGGTTGCGAATCGATCATCGTTTTTGGTGTAACTGTTGATTCGTCATCGATGGAGCGACAAATATCTGAATGAGTAAGAATGTATGATGGGATATCAACAAGATTTTTCTCTGAACATTGAAGCTGTTCACCAACAACAATGCTTCACCAAACAAAAACGTGGCACATACGTGGGTCCTCCTCAAAATACTTTCCACCCAGTGTCACAGATCATTCCCAGTGGACTCTGTCCAGGTATGAGAGTGATTGAGGGAGGAGCCTGA
>CM068954.1:19247462-19261309 GCA_035128595.1 Eptatretus atami
AAAACGGCGAATCTGACTGCTTGTAATCAAATGCTGTGTGCGAACTCAGGCGTCACATTAATATTGGGCCGTACAAGTAATTGACTCATTTCATTCGACGGCTCTAAGTAGTTGGTTGGGTTTTGTTTTAGGGACTTTTGAGCGACACTGATTGGCACACCATGTCACTGCAACACCGCCAAAGCTGAGTTTATTACATTTGAAGTTTGACTCTAAGAAGTACTAAGTTACGATGTATTCTAGTTGATGTTCTTCAAGGATGTTTTGCTTTGGTGACAAATTTGGCAAGTGAGTAATTTCCGCTTTCGAATAACCTGGCTGTCTGAAATCCTCATTAATTTATTTCAACCTTGATCGTGTTTTCGGAAGGCAGACATCAGGGTTGCCGTGCTTTTCTCATTCTCAAAGACTACTCTTATTCCACTCGTGCAAAGAACGCCGATTTGGGAGCAGTTTTCGCGATGGAGTTTGAGTAGTTGTGAAATGTGCTCAAAACTTGCAATCCTCCTTGAAGTTCTTATCGGACTCGGCAACTCGCTTTGGAGGAGTACAGTGATGCAAGACTCGTCTTTATCCTGAATTTTATCTTGAATAATATAAATTTCATTTTCTTTCATTATTCAGATTGAAGGCATTTTTTATTATTATTTTTTTATTATTATTTGGTAGTTTTGCTCCTTTTTGTTTGGGTAAAGAAATTGCTCACGGCAGAGCAATATTAACATTAAATTGATGAAGCACATCAACAACGGTGAGAAGTATCAGCATGGGGCCTCCATGAAGGGATCATTACGTGACTGTTTTAATTACTCGATTTGCTTAATCAAGGGTGAGCTCTGCGACCACCTATTTAATGGAACCAATTATTCCCATCTTGTGTTGTGGGGTTGGCTGGGAAAAAGAAAATTGGCCCACGTCTTGCAAGAACCAGCAAGAACACCATTGACCGGTGCTGCCAGTCGGGTCCTAATGTTTAACATCTTTCCGAGGGATGACGCGCCCATTGTTGCCTCGCCCATAATGCGAAACACCAGGGTGGCAGTTTATAGCCAAGTCTGGATTAGAACTCGGGCTAGACGGCTCAAGGTAAAGTGTACGTACCTTCAAGCAATGCCGCCAGCCTATCTAATTAAGACGCATTCAAGAACAACGAAATGGAAGGGGATATTTCATATTCTGGTGGAAGAGCCCTACTTAAGAGCAAAATCTTTAAAATGCAAACATCAAACTAATGAGGTGTATAAGCATGAAATAAGGAGGAGGATGAGGAGGAGGAGATGGGGACCATACTCTGTGCAGAGCGTTGGTGCTGCTTAATCAGTCTCCTTGACTATTGGGCACAATCCTGGATGGTCGCCACTCCGACACAGTATACCAGCAAGCTGCACTCATTTTGCCGACCTCGGAAGGATGACAGGCCGGAGTTACCCACCTGGTATTAATTCAACAGCTGAGTGGCATTTGAACTCAGGACCCTAGGATCCAAAGCCCGCCACCCTAACCATTAAGCCAACACCATGCATATGAAATAAGGGGTCTTGAGCTTATTTCAGAGGAGGTGGGGTGATTGAGGGGGGAGAGCATATTGTTGATGTACACAAACATTTTATTTGTATTATATCACTGATTTATTTTTCTCTTGTCTATATTTTTTTGGGGGGGGATTTTACTTTTGATTTGTAATTTCTGGTATTTAAAAGGGTAAAATTATTTATTTTTAGCTCTTTTGTATGAACAGTTTTAAATGCACATCCCTCTTTATTATTATTATTTATGACTTGAGGATCCCAGTGATGAACGAGGCATTAGTCATACTGAACTGAGCCTAGCATGGGTTATTTCATAGTCATGGTTCTGAATACGTTAACATATGATTGTTATTAGCTTGGGCCAATCCATTTATTATGTACGCTTTAACAATTTCAGAGGAATCACTGGCAGTGTGATGTTAAGTCGTGGAGACAGGGTTCCATTGCGTAATTAACACACGATGGAGTCGTCAAGAATTTTGCCACGTTTGGGAACGTAATAACTAGATGGTCCGTCAAGAATTGAGATTGGTGACGAGAAAGGATGGAAAAAGGTAATCCATGGCAGCAAGAAATTGATACAAATGGCAGAGAAAGATCAGAACATATGATTCCAAAACTCTTCGTCACCCGGAAGAACACAAACACATCTGGTGGAATGGAATGGCACTAGAGAGTAACCGAAAGAACATACGATGCTGTCGACCAGGCCCGGGGTAAACCATCTGTGCTTGTTGTAAAAAAAAAACAACAAAAAAAAAATGCTTGCAGCCACATCTTACGTGAGTAGAGCAGAAATCCACAGACAATGCATTTTTCATGGTAAACGCACCAAAGGTGTCCCAGCACGAGCAACTATGATATCACCTTCACAATGATGTTTCGTTTTTGTGAAACAAAGGGCTAAAACACCTTCAACTGCTTTTCCTCAGACCAATTTCAACACAAGGAGAAATGCTGTGTAAATGGCTTTGATTATGAGTCATAAACTTCGGATGCACCGCTGCAACAAAGTATCATGGTCACCCTCTGCTCCTCCCCACCCGCCACCCCCCCAACCCCTTGCCTTGTTTACAGCCACAGACCTCCATCCACCCTTGACTGTGCTTCACACTCCCACTTACATCTTGTTCAGAAGACAAGAATGACCTCCTTGATCTGTCCTTTCATTCCATGTCCCACAGGACCCTTGCAATGGCCAACATCATGCGTCGTTGCCCGTTCCTAGCTCGTGTGCCCCATACCTTTCTGCAGCATGCTGGAAAGTCTCTGTTAGCCTATGCTGAGAGATGTCCGGTGATGATGGAGGGCCTGTCCCAGTGCCCAGCTCGCCCACTATCCACTGCCATCCCAACATTTCAGCAGAAGGATACCAACACTGGCACCGAGGGTAAGCCAGGGCACCTTAAGGCATTGATTTAAAACTTCCGCAAGTTATTGTCCACTTTTCGAACCACCAGTCTAAGCATGAAGAAGCTGGAAATGTCTTCAATGTTAATGTCAATAAATAATACAATGCAAGTGCAAAGTTCAAACCAGTGACTTGAAATGTTCTACCAATGCTCATGATGTGGCAATTTTTAATTTGACGTGTCGCCCGTGTTCATGTTTGCTAGAGAATGCAACGGCATCGCGCTGCCCATTCCTGGCCAATGAGATGGGCAAGCGGGATGGAGCCGTGGTGAAGAAAGCCAGCCTGGAGCTGGAGGAGGACGTGCAGGAGATGCAGGCCCTGCGTGATGGTACAGTGCACATCTCTCATCTCATCTTTGTCAAGTTGAATACCGTGTTTTATGTTTATTTATTTATTTTCCCCTCTGCTCGTGTGATGACACAAGAGATGAGTGACGAGCTCAGCACTGATTGATGAGCGTTTTTGAAGACTGATTCTATTCCGTGATCTTTGTCGATGAAAAGGCTTGCCCATCAATGTGCCGTCATCATTGTTTGTGTGATGGATGCTTCTTCTTAGACTTGCCGTCGTTTTGAAATGATTCCCTTAATTGATTCATTACTTTTATCTTCTACCAACCCTTCTATCAGAGGTGGCAGAAGGGAAAACACCTGTGAATCCGACCGTTATCAACATTCAGCAAGGAAACATCGCATCTGAGCAGCCGTCTTTGTTACGTGCGGTACACGACTCTGGCCTCGGCCTGCGTCCCACATTCTCCGGACCGCGCTCTCAATCCAAGACCACGCACAGCCTCCGGGACAACATGCCATCAGGTCTCGTCCCCACTGTAGTTCTCTCCTGGGCCACTTTTGGTTGCGAGTATAGTTTAACACAGAAAGCTTTTTACTTTTCCGTAAAGAATAAAGCTGAATTTGTTTTCCTTCACTAAAATCAATAAACGAAAACAACACAGGCCCCGGTTATCCTCACCCATCAGCCATTATGTTTGTCAGATTTGCATTGCCGTTGTTAACTGCAGAATGAAGATTCACATCGTCATTTCTTTCCATCTTCCTCCACTCAAATTGCACTGCTTTGTCTGTCTCATGTATCAACTTCATTGAAAGACTGTCCTCGCTCTTTCATGGCAGACGGCCCCACGTTTGACTACGATAAGTTCTTCGACAAGAAGATTGAGGATAAGCTGGAGGACCACAGCTACCGCATCTTCAAGACTGTGAACCGGTGTGCTGATGCCTTCCCATTTGCACAAGACTACTCGGACTCGCTTGAAGAGGCCAAGCAGGTCTCGGTTTGGTGCAGCAATGACTACCTGGGCATGAGTCGTCATCCTCGTGTCATCAACTCCATTATGTACGCACCTGTCGCTCATTTTGCATTTATCACCGAACTCACGCTTGGGTTAGTACTGAAGGCCTTTTTGGTGGGAAGTGGAAAGGAGGAACGTGACATTAGGTTTTGCGTCCTATTTCATCATGCACTCGCTATTTGTCCACTGGAGTCTCATTATAATGTGCAGACCTGAGTTGACACGGAATCGTTTCCTCCTGGGATTGTTTCCACCATTCCGTGGGATAAATTCTGATATCTAATTGGCTCCAATTTTCAATCGATGAAATGTTTGGTTAATTTCCCCAGCTTTTGCTTTCCAGACCAGATTAGAACTGAGTGCTACTTAACTCCTTTCCACCTGACAAGGCCAACATGTGTGGGCCTTAAAAGACACGTCGAGGACAGATTCATCTGGACAGTATTCCCCATGTGAATGTACAAAATCATTATTGCTACATGAGCTATGCTGCAACGATTGCTGCCATGTGAACGTCTGTAATGGTGGGGATGCTACAGGGACACACTTAAAATGTACGGTGCAGGGGCTGGTGGAACTCGCAACATCTCCGGCACGAGCCGATTCCATGTGGCCCTCGAGCAGGAACTGGCTGACCTGCATGCCAAGGACGCTGCTCTTGTGTTCTCTTCCTGCTTCGTAGCCAACGACTCCACGCTCTTCACTCTCGCCAAGATGCTGCCTGGTGCGTGTGAACCGTCTACTCCTCCGAATTCCGATTCTTGTCACAGGAAGAATTGATAATAAGCCCCCTTTTCCCATCACTCTCCAGGTTGCGAGTTCTATTCTGATGCCGGAAACCATGCATCCATGATCCAGGGCATCAGGAACAGTGGAGTGCCCAAGTTCATTTTCCGGCACAACGATGCAGCTCATCTGGATGAGTTGCTGTCCCGTTCTGATCCCAGCACCCCAAAAATTGTCGCCTTTGAGACGGTGCACTCCATGGATGGTATGGATCATCATGTTGTCATCTCTGATGTTTTCTCTTCACGCCGTGAGTCAACGGAGAACCAGTTTTTCTAACGCCTTTGTCCTTTCTGTTTCTCTCCAATAAAGGAGCAATCTGCCCACTGGAGGAGCTCTGTGACGTGAGTCACAAATATGGTGCCATCACCTTCATTGACGAGGTCCATGCCGTCGGGTTGTACGGGGCACGAGGTGGAGGTATTGGCGACCGTGAAGGCCTAATGCACAAGATGGACATCATCTCAGGCACACTTGGTATGCTACATGTGATGCGAATCAGAAATATCCGAACTTTGCTTGGGAAGTGCGGGAAGGAGTGATGTGTGTGGGAGGGTGGAGGGAAGGGATGAATGGGTTGTTGTTGGTACATATTGCATCTAAAACAAAATCAACTGTTTCTCTCTGCAAATAACATTTTAGAATGTAATTTGAGTGAACAAAATGCTGTACAATTGGCCAGTATGTTTGTCGGTCAGTTGTTCATGTCGTGTTCAGTGCCATCCCATAATTGTGCTGCACATATGACATGCATCCCTCCAACAGGCAAAGCCTACGGCTGCATTGGGGGTTATGTGGCCAGCACGAACACGCTGGTGGACACCATCCGCTCGTATGCTGCCGGCTTCATCTTCACCACATCACTGCCGCCCATGGTGCTGGCTGGTGCCACGGAGTCTGTGCGGGTGCTCAAGAGCGCGGAGGGCCGTGCTCTGCGCCGTGCACATCAGCGAAACGTCATATACCTGCGGCAGTTGCTCATGGATGCTGGATTACCAGTTATTCATTGTCCCAGCCACATCATTCCTGTGCTGGTGCGTCGTACAACCTTCCACCAATACACGACAATCGGAATAAGGCAATCACCCCACAATGCATCACCGCACATGCGCAGCAATCCTTAGTAACAATGGTTATCGGGGCATAATATATCGTGCTTGTGAAGTAAAAATTGATCCAGTACATCAGCTCCTGTATTAAAAAAAACAAAACATTTTGACATGATCCCCTCTCACCCCCCCCCCCCCCCCAAAAAAAACACAAACAAACAAAGACAATAGGCCAACGTTAATTATCGAAAGGAAAGTTACCACATACATTGATAATAAGAGATTTGCTAATTTTCTAACCTCGAGCCCTCTGAGGATTTGTTGTCTGCTCCAAACCGATTTCTTCAGCCCCTTGCAAATCATGGAAATACAACGATCCCTCCCTATCAATGCATCATGAGGGTGATCAGCCATCGGCATTGAACGGTTCAGTCGGCAGCAAAGCATTGTGAAAGTTCACCAGTTCTTCAACAAGTTGACCAGATATTTGCGCTATTCCTTTGCTGGCTCGAAGTTTATTCGGAGTACGTTTAACTTGTGGTGGTTTTATATCTACAAGCCTCCAATCATTCCACGGGAATAGTTCAGGATTTCGGTGCTTCCAAGATGGAGTTTTCTTCCAAATTCCGTCCGTGTCAAGCGCAATGAAATGATGGGTGCACACCGTTGAGTTGTGTGTAGGCCGCCGGTCATCGGGCCGTCGTACTGTCCTTATGCACCGCAGCCGCTCGTTTGGATGAACAGAAAATGCGAGGAAGGCGGCACCTCTTGCCCACGGATATTTTTACGAGTCCGATTTGCATCCAGAAACACAACCATTACGGTTAGCCATTTAAAAACCGCCCTCAGTTTGACTTTCCTGTTTGAATGTTGACAATTGTGTTGAAAGACTATCTGAATAATGGATTTTGCCCTGGCGACGGCAGGCTAAAAGTGCCCCGGCTAGCGGAAGTGAATCGCTGAACGTGCGCACACAGCGCATGCGTGAAAGGCGTCGTTTGTGTTCCCGAGATGACTGTAAAGTCTCGTATTAGCCTTTGGGTTTGTGTTTGAATTTTTATGTCCCTGCACTTTCAGGGCTTCCCCACGGGCAGAATTTTAGGCTTTTTGAAAAAATAATTTGCTCTAGCCTTTTGAACATTTATTTATTTAAAGTTCCTCTGTGGTTTTGAATGTGCAGGTTGGAAACGCCGCTCATAACACTGAAATGTGCAATGAGCTAATGTCCAGACACAACATCTACGTGCAGGCGATCAACTACCCAACGGTACCACGTGGAGAGGAAATGCTGCGTGTGGTGGTGACACCACATCACACGCCACAGATGATGCAATACTTCGTGGGTATGTCTCTTTCGCTCATTTTTACCATTGACAGAGCCGGGGGAGCGAGCGGGGAGGGAAGAGTGTTCGACGGGTTAAAGGGTCATGGTGTAACCTCGATTCCCACGACAACGTGGTCCATCAGTGCGGGAGAGCAACGAGAACTTGGCTGAAACATTTGCATGTTCGCATTGTGTCTGCAGAGCACCTCACCAACAGCTGGAAGGATATCGGCCTGAACCTCCGTCCGCACGCCTCCGCGGAGTGCAACTACTGCAAAATGCCAATCCATTTTGAGCTCATAAGTGAGCGTGATAAAGTATACTTTGACGGAATGAGCCGCAAATTGGGCATCGCTGTGGCCTAAACGGGCAAAGGTTCAAGTGGCATCTGGAAATTGCACAGGATTGCAGCTATTTTAACCTCCTCGGCCTTACTATTACAGCACCACTACTTAACCAAAACAACAACAAAGGTTACACCATTTGTCTTTTCCTCCTGGTTTGTCTATCTCCTGTTTATTTGGTGAAAGTGCTTTTAAAAAAAGTTTTGAGCAGATTTCCGATTCGATTTAGCACAGCACTCGGTGCTTCGCCTGCACTTATGTTATCAAAAGTCCACTTGTTCTCTCCTCGATTTTTATTAAATATCTCTCATCATTTTCTTTGCGACGGCGTTTTCATCCAAAGCTTTGTGGTGCATCCTTCGCTTCTATCAATGTTTCCACATTTCCAGTCGCAGTGCCCGAACACATTTGCGATAGAGAGCAAGAGGTGCGGTGGACAAGTATGATACACTGCCTCAAATCAAATGGGCCACGTGACGAGCCGCTCACCTTTTCCTCTCTGATTCGACAGCGACGGGTGGAATTTCATCATGTCCGTAAAAGTGCTTTTAAATTTGTGCATCCCCGTCGAGAGGTCGAACCATTTGTTTTTCAGGAATAGCGACAAAATAAAACAATGCCTTATTACCTCATGCGGGACCCTTCTCCACCAAACTACCAGCTGTATACATGGTAACGTTATTGTGTTGCATCAATAGAGGAAGGAAGGAGAAGCGTCTATTACTAACATTCTTGCTTTAATTTGCTGCTGTTTGAGAATCCGATGATAACATGAGTATAAAAAAAATTCTCTGATTTCCAGTAACCTTGGAGTAATCGTAAGTTTGTGCTTTTCTTTTCCTTTTATTTTTTTTAAATACTCTTCCTTTCTGATTAAATGTTGATGTTATTAAATTTGATGATTCTTACCGTGCCTCGCCAGAGCCTCACATCTCCAACACATTGAATAAATAAACTGCTGACTGTGCTCGGTTTGGCTACACTGAACATGCTTTCATGGACAATTCTGGATTCGTTTATGTTGTGCGGTGCTTTGTTTTGGTGCAAACAACGTGTGATTAGCATCTGGTGTGATATTCAAATTTGTTCGATTCTAACATGAGCAAAGGCAGCACCGTTTCCAAATTATAACCTGGCATCAGCAGGGTGCCTGGTGTTGGCTTAATGGTGAGGGTGGTGGGCTTGGGATCCTCTGATCCTGAGTTCAAACCCCACTCTGCTGTTGAATTAATATCTGGTGGGGTTGACTCTGCCTGTCATCCTTCCGAGGTCGGCAAAATGAGTGCCAGCTTGCTGGTATCCTGTGTCGGAGTGGTGACCCGTCCAGGATTGTGTCCAATAGCCAAGGAGACTGCTTTGGCAGCACCAACGCTCTGCACAGAGTATGGTCCCAATGGATGGATGGATGGATGGATCAGCAGGGTGGGTAAAAAGTTCCAAAAATTTTTTGATCACAATGAAACCATTTGGAGTATTTTCCAAGTGGAGAAGCAAGAGTTGGATTTTTAAAAGCTGCTCGGAGCTATGATTCGGCACACCGGTTATTTCCTATTTATTTATTACCTCCGCCACCGAAGGTGGACGGCGGTTCGGTTTTCACACCTATCTGTTTGTCTGTCTGTGAGAAGGATATATCAAGTTGTGGACGGATTCGGATGAAACTTTGTGGACAGGTTGGGTGTGTGACAAGGAAGAATTGATTAGATGTTGGCGAAGATCCGGATGTGAGAATTTTTTTTATTCTCTTTGTGATTCTTCACCAAGGAGAGATTGGGGCCAAAAACGATATATAGCAGATATCAAAACGTTGTGGATGTGTTATGACAATGTAAGGGGGTGAGAACCTGCAGATTCGATGTTGGTGTAGGTCAGGATCCAGATCCAGCCTATCACTGGGATACAAAACTTAAACTGTTCAGCCTGGTGGAGATATGTGCTCTACCAAGTGCCGTTTTAGTTTTTCATGCAAGTGAAACCTTGAATTTGGAGTCTTCTTTGTCTGGAAATGCTATCATTTCTCACTACCTGCCTTCACCTTTTGGGGGAGTATCACATGACCCAGCTAGCATCAAAGGCCAGTCACTGTTTGACTATTCTCTGTGAAGCTAAGGCATTCCTGACCCGTATCGAACTCATCATGGTGTACAAAGCTTTGATACAGAGCTCCATGGAGTATGGCTCCCAACTCTAGGCTGGTGCTCCTGCTTTCCACCTTGCTCTTTGTGAGACAGTTGCAAATGTTTTCCACACCATTGGACTCTCAAGAAAGGACGCCCCAAGGACTGTCACTCTCCCACTGGCGGCTAATTGGTGGGCTTTCCCAAGCCACCGCAGGTCCCACGTGTTCCTCGAGAAACCCTCACCTGCTCATCCCAAAACCCAGACCGGTTGTCCACCTGCATTGATTTCTTCCTTTTATTCTCCCTCTATTTGTTGTCTCCTCATTTGTCTTTCAAATGCTATTCCTATCACTACATATGCATAACAGCATGTCTAGAAGAGATCATGCACAACCATGATGTCTTATACACATGCTGATTCTTTCCCATTCTGTTCCTCTCCCGACCATTGTGTCCCATTCTTGTTATTCCTTGTCGTGTATCTTCATCTCTCCCTTCCTCCCTCCGACACCATTACACTTTGGTAGTTAGTAAATCTGCTGCCTTATTATCATTTACCTCCCCCATGAGCCTGGAGCCTGGTATTTAAATAAAGAGGAAGTCTTCCATTGGTTGATCAGACATGCACAAGAATCCATCGATCCATCCATCCATCCATGGAGACCATACTCTGTGCAGAGCGTTGGTGCTGCCTCAGCAGTCTCCTTGGTTATTGGGCACAATCCTGGACGGGTCGCCACTCCAACACAGGATACCAGCATGCTGGCACTCATTTTGCCGACCTCAGAAGGATAACAGGCAGAGTCAACCCCACCTGGTATTAATTCAACAGCCAAGTGGGATTTGAACTTGGGATCCTAGGATACCAACTTCACCACCCTAACCATTAAGCCAACACCAGGCATATGCACAAGGATTCATTGCAACAACTGTGCTAGCGATTAAAATCCTCTGGGTTCCAAGGCATTTCCAAAACCACAAACCAAGGCTTGATTAAAAAAGTAAGAGTCAATGAGTATTAAATGAGTTGCTGACCTTGCTGTAGGCTTTCACCGTGCCTCGAAGCAAGCAACAAGATATTTTGTGCTTCGTGACCTCAAGCTCTGTCTGCTAACGTTGTTTTTAGTGCAAATACTGGTTCGCCTTCTTTTCTGCACTGAAGTGGGCCAATAAAATGTCAAACTCTAAAATACGTGACACAACCGAGCCAAACACAGCGACATTCAGTTAAAAAACTTGTGGCTGACACAAAACAGATCAGCTGGAACAAGTGAAACAACAAGCCAGTGTACGGCTTGCTCTTAATGCCTTCCAAGTTGGGGAATAAAAGCCAAACAAAGCTTTGTCCAATTAGGTCAGCATCCTACATGACTTGTTGGTGTTAGTATCTTTATGGCCTAAATCCACTTATGAGCACAAGGGTGGTTCAGAACAAGGCGAGCACAGTTCGAGCAACAGATCGGACCTTTGTTCTCGGAAGCTTCGAGCAAGGACTAAAGTGGTAAAGAAGGGACGTTTCTTCGGGTGTTGCTGATAAAACCTTCAGCAATTACATATCGACGGTTCTCCACCAACCTATATCCACGGCATTTATCAATTATCCAAGGCTACCCTTACGAGAACACAAGCCAGAGAACTTTATCAGAAAACAGGAGTGCTCTTTCAATGTCCCCACTAATGGTTTTGAAACACCAGAGCTTCCATTAGAGGTTTCAAAGCGTACGTAAATGGAACTTTGATTATAAAGGCATTTATTTGATTTCGGAAAAACATTTGTTCTGTCCCTGAATAGTTGTAAGAAGCTGTTACAGTCTCTTAGATACTTCACTTGAACCGAGCTGCTGAAACTTTGTTCACTTGGGCAACTTTTTTTTCGCAACGACGAGCGAAGACGACTCTCAGTTGGGCAACTTCATGCAAGCATTGAGCAACGTTTTTGTCTTTTTTGATGCGTCATAATTTTTACACCCACTTGATATCACACTGGTGAGCTGATTGGCTGAGGCTATGAGTCGGTCACAGAATTTGTAGAAAACACCACATGATCAGCAAAGAAAGCCAGGTGTTGGCTTAACAGTTAAGGTGGCTGGCTGAAGATCTTAGGGTCTTGAGTGCAACCCCTGTCACCAGTTGAATCAAGACCAGGTGGGTTGACTCCACCTGTCATCCTTCCGAGGTCAGCAAAATGAGTACCACTTTTCTGGTAATAGGGGGCACTGGATCAGCAGTACCCCCAGAAAATAATGCAGCCAAAGGTTGCATACAAATAAATAAATGAGCAAAGAAGTGGATGGAGTTAAGAAGGGTCATGATTGGCAAAAAAAAAAAAATAAACCCAGCGCAGCAATTAAACAACTTTTTAAGTCTCGCACAAAGGCAAATTTCAGGCCCGATTTTTCAACCAGCGAGTAGCCTTTGTCACATATTCCTGGCTCTTATCGCCTCCTCCAAATGCAGAGAGAGGCCGAACCACACGACTGTAAAACACACACACACTCAGTGTCCTTCGCAAAGGGTAGGCGAGCCATCACCGGCACCCTGAACAAATTATAAATTCCTGCACTGAGCTACAGCGGCACAGCTGCACCCCAAACAAATGATGCACCCCACAGGTGTGTGCTGCGCGCGAAAGAACAGAATTAGGAAATATTCTTCGTCCAATTTCATTGATTCTTCTCTTATTCTTCGTGAGGGAAATTGTCACACAAGTCACGTTTTCATCAGGTGTTAATAAAGTTCCTATAGAAAGTTTACACCCACTTTCAAATTTTTCACCTCTTCTTGCCTTATCGCATGGAATTAAATTGCATTAAATTCGACTTTTTCCACCTTTACTTACACATCGTAACCCACAACTTCCAAGTGAAAAACAAATTGTGCAAATTTTAGAAAATTAATTAAATATATAAAACTTGAATATCGTGGTTGGATAAGGGTCCACCCACCTGAGTTAATCCTTGGTGGAAGCACCTTTGACAGCAATTACAGCTGTGATTCTGTTGGGATAGGTCTCTCCCAACTTTGCACACCTTGATTGGGCAATATTTGCCCATTCTTTTGCACAAAACTGTTCAAGCTCAGTCGAGTTGCGTGGGGAGTGTTGATAGACAGAAATCTTCAGGTCGTGCCACAAATTTTCGATTGGATTTAGGTCGGGGCTCTGACTGGACCACTCAAGGACATTTATCTTTTTGTTCCTTAGCTACTCCAGTGGAACTTTGACTGTGTGCTTTAGGTTTTTGTCAAGCTAAAAGGTGAACTTCCGTCCCAATTTCAGCTTTCTTGCAGAGGGCAGCAGGTTTTCCTTTGGGATTTTCCTGTATTTTGCTTCATCCATTTTCCCTTTTATCCTGACAAGTGCCCCAGTCCCTGCTGATGAAAAACATCCCAACAACATGATTCTGCCACCACCATACTTCACAGCAGGGATGGTGTTCTTCGGGTGATGTGCTGTGTTGGATTTGCGCCAAACGTAATTTTTTTTGTTTTTTTTGTATGCACTGTCGAGGTTCATATGAGAGCAAATACACAGAACGTACAATAAATGGACAGGAGACAAGAGGGTGAGAGAGGGAAGGAAAAAAACAGTGTGGAACAGACATGAGGAGATCTGTGGAAGGGAGAGGGATGGGACGGGGTACACAGGATAAACAAGATGGACACTACAGGGACTTTCAGGTCCTTACACGACAGGGACTTTCTGGAAGGAAAGCAGGGAATTTGAAGGAGGGTTTGGCGTGGATTAACGGGGATAGAAAAGATCGTGTTTGGATGGGGCGAAGATAAGAGATGGTGGTAAACAGCTGTTTTGAAGACCTGGAGGGAAGAGTGGGATTGAAGAGTGTGGGAGTTTGTTCAAAATGTGGGGAAAAAAAAGAGGAATGAAAGAGTGAAGGTGAGCAGTGATTCGTGATTTTGGTAGTTTTACCGGAAGGGAGTTGCTGACGGACCTTGAGCACCCTGCGGAAA
>CM068954.1:19281919-19306571 GCA_035128595.1 Eptatretus atami
CGACAGAATTGTCCGTCCGGTGGGCGAAGTGCCGCGATTCGAGTCACGTGGCCGTTCGCACGCCGGCGGGTGCGAATTCGCAACAATATATTCACACACACAAAGGGTGGGGCATTTACATCTGACAGTTTTATTATCCTTATAACTTATTTGTTTCTAAATCAAATAAAATAAAATTCCTATACAACATAGGCCACATTTTTCACATTTTCTAAATCAATTTTGATTCTTTATTTCTTAAAAATTACATCAGACAAATGGGCCCCTTTCCAATTCGTGCATTCACGACAGCGGATCATCATATTGTTAATTACCGCAAGCAATATCTCCTGATCAATACAGCGGATTGTTGCAGTGATGTTTGCCTTCAATTCATCGATCGATGTGGGATGTTCCTTATAAACTTTGCCCTTCAGAAATCCCCACAGGAAGAAATCTGGTGGAGTTAAATCTGCCAAATCAAAGTGTCCCTCATCTGTCACGATGACCTGTTTGTGAAATTGGCATGCTAATTGCATTTAAAAAAAGATTGAAACAAAGAAGAAAAAAAAGAATGCTCATTGCATTTAAAGTGCTCCATCATTAAAAACTTTCAAGTATTATCTCTGTAAAACAAAGAAAACAATAATTAGTTATGCCAAGATTGCTTCACGCAAGAAACATTGCAAATGCGTCAGATATAAATAACCCACCGTGTGTGTGTGTGTGTGTGTGTGTGTGTGTGTGTGTGTGTGTGTGCGTGTGCTATAGACACAACAAGTTGCGTCACTCAATCGAGATCAGGTTATTTAGACACAAGTAAAACATGAAGAAGATTGTTGTTTTCAGCAGGAGCCAAAGTTAACTTGAGAGTGCAACACAGCATTGATGGTACAAATGTACAAATGGCCTCATTTCCTTGCTCAAGGTCATACAGGAGTGTGCAACCACTCGGGACACTCAGTGTAATCCAGTGGACACTGAAGACACTTTGTATATTAATTTCCATTCCACATACAACATGCAAACATTTCGATGGAATTATGCATACGGAATACAAATAAATACTGGATTAAATTGCTTTGATTCCCGACAGAGAATCACCTTTCAACTGAAGCGTGGAGACACCAGCCAGGCTCCGTCCCTCTCCCCAACAACACAAGGCGTATGTTTGGTGGATTTGCCAAGACGCTGTTCTTTCATTTTTTAACATCAATTTGATTGAGAGTTGAAGGTTTTTACTGTGGCGTTGACCTTCCACATGTGAAAATAATGTGGTACAGCACATTTCTTGGGAAATTGGGCCAGAGATTTTGAAACGTAAAAGGAACAAAACAAATAACCACATGATCAACCATAACAATGACCTTTTCTACCCCCGTAGACCCTCCCCAAACCCATTTCTTTCCAGGTTTGCAGTTTTTCCTTCCTCAGAGTTTGCGGCTGTATCCATCTTGTTCACCTCCTACGTCCTCCCCCTTGCCCTCATTTCTCCAAGTCTCCCTTGATTTTTGTCCCTCAACCCTGATGTTGATGTGTTTGCCACCCTCTCTTTCTCCTGTTCCTTTTGTTCTGTTCCGTCATGATCCGTTCCATGGACTAGCTTCTCCACGAGCTTTCACATTATATACAAAAAACACACACACACACACACACACACATTTTATATCTATAGATCTAATTCAACAACAAGCACAGAATGTTAACGTCAAAACCCACTGTTCCTCCACATTGTTGCAATATACAGAATGTCACAGTAACGCCGTACTGTTCCCATGTTCTAGTCGTTTTGTTCTCGTAGTCAAGGCCCTGTCTGCAGCCACGGAAAAGCCTCTCTGGAGGTGGGTTGTGGGTTGTGGGGGGTGGAGGCATAGGAGGGGCATCCTACATCTCACCCTCTCTTTCTTTCTTTCTTTCTCATTCACCCTCTGATATGGATTTATATTATAATAACAATTCAAACAGCAAGGATTCCTGAAGCATGAGATCTCATTTTAAACAGATAGTGCATTTATCCTGAGAGGAATTGTTTAAACCACTAGATTTGTTACTGTATTTCAGTCTTAGAGACAACTACGTTTGAGGAAACTTATCTGACCCTGTTGTAGTGTTTAAATAGGGCCGACAGGATTGTCCGGAGGTACACACGCTCGCCTCGAAACCGTCTAGCCTGGGTTTGAATCCCGACCCGGCTATAAACTGTCATCCCGGTGTTTCCCAGGTAAGCTGATTCATCAATGTGTGTGCCGTCGCTCGGATGGATGTCAAACTGGAAGTCCGGTCTGCTGCAGTTTGTTGGTGGATGGTAAATATCCCATGGTGTCCTTAGCGAAGAGTATGCGAGCTATCACTGGCACCCTGAAAAAATTACAAATTCCTGCCCTAATCAGCAGAAGGCATGGCATCAGCAGCACAGCTGTGCCCTCAGCCAATGATACTACCCCGCAGCCTTGTGCTGCATACAAACGAAGAAGAAGAAGTATTTAAATTAAAAAAGGATAATGAAAAAGGACATATAAATTGTCCTCCCATTGTTCCATGGTCTGTAGTAACGGCACGAAGAGTTAAATGGCTCACCTTGTTTGAAAGATTGCTGTGCTTGCCTCAAGCTCTGCGGAACCAACACCCCAAACCATTTCAAAGGGTCCTGAGGTAGCACCTTCTCCGCAGCTTTGTCGGAGGTTTTGTCCCATCTCTCCAAGCTCGAGGTATGTTCTCGATCTTCTGAACCTGTGGTGTCCATTTCTGTTGGATTCTTTCTTCTTCTCACTCCTGTTTGATAGAAGGGGGTCAACGATAAAAGGAGATGCAAAGAACTTCAGACATAAAAGCAGGATTCTGCAGACGAGGCTTGTAACACATCTCTATGCCAACACAATGAAGAAGCGCTTACACCCAGTCATGAGTAGGAGAATCCCACATCACGTGATGTAACAATGAATTGTGTCACATTCACATCTGATCGCAACGCTTCATGCTTTGGACCCCAGGTTCAAACCCTACCTACTGAGTCGATTTGTCCATCGTCTCCTAATAGCTTTGTAGTTCATAAAAAGGCAAATGCAGACGTAATGTCTTTGCCCTGCAGGCGACTTATGTACAAACTTCTCCATGGGCTTCATTGAGGTCAATGTTCATAATCATTATCAATATCTATCACACGACGTCACAGATCGTTGGGATGACAAGCTGGTGTTTTCATTGGAAAATATACCCAGTGGTGCCACTCTACTCTCCGAGCCAAGTTAGTGCAGGAACTTGCACCTTGTTCAGGATGCCAAGGATAACCTGCCTACTCATTGTCCAAGGCACAGAGACATCTTTCACATTCACGAGCAACCAACGCTAGAAGGGGCCCCGGGCCCCAGTTTAGCATTCAGCCGAGGGACAGCACACTCACAGATGCAACACCCTGCCTGCAGGTCACCACTCTGACAGTTCATCATCGAGTCAGCAATCAAACCTAAACAAGACAGCTCAGAGGCAAATGTGCTGCCGCTGCACCATCCTTTTGGAGTTGGTCAATGCCACGAAAAAAACAGAGTGGGGGGGAGGGTACATTATAGATTGCTGTCATGTAACAGCCGAGAAAAGGACAACTAACCAACCACACAACAGCCTAAAAGGCGACAACAAACCAACCACATATAACACAGCCTAGAAGGGGACAACAAAACAACCACATATAACGGCCGAGAAGGCGACAACAAAACAACCACATATAACACAGCCGAGAAGGTGACAACAAAACAACCACATACAACACAGCCGAGAAGGGGACAACAAAACAACCACATATAACACGACCGAGAAGGGGACAACAAAACAACCAGATATTGTTACGAATTTGGAAACCTATCGCACACAACATTCAGGTCCTATAGATTAGTGATATCGGTAAGTATGTGTTATATAGATCGCTTCCTTTCCCTTGTCTAATGGGTAAATAAATGTAAATGCGCTGCGAGTTATTCTGATAGGGTTTTTCTTTTATTTTTCCACGTTCCCCTCACTCTGACCGGCACCATTGTTCTTCGTGGGTTTAACCACAAACATGGGCGGGAATTCGCTCGAGACTCCGCCCAGAATGAGAGGGGTGGGCTCCTTGGCCAATCAGGGGCTTCACACCTCAGATCGAGAATGGAGAGGGCGGAGACGTTCCCCCCCCCCCCCGAAACAGGGTGAATAAGTACGCGGGCGCTGATCTTGATGGGTAGATCACATCTCGTGGGACATCACATCTCGTCTTGGCTGGTCTTGAGGGGGGACTTCTTCTTGGCGTGGTGGTCGCCATTGGGGGTGGTCGTCTTGCTGGGCTCATCGTGCTGGCCTTCTCTCGCCTTGGTCCTCGTCCTCATCCTCCTCCTCCACGGATCGAGCCGCTTGAAGACCGCACAAGGCGGACAGGTCCAAAATAGACCCTGGTCTGCAGCTCCACTACCTCCGAGCTGAAGGCCGAAATAAAGGCGTCAGCCACCACCGTGTGTGTGTGTGTGTGTGTGTGTGTGTGTGTGTGTGTGTATCCGTGGGCCCGTCCTCTAAGTAGAGAACTGTTAAGTGCTTTTGTGCTGTATATATTTGCATTGCATTAATTAATAGTCGGTTTAGTTCTGCTCTATGTTTCCCTTTTCCCTATTGTAAATAAATATCCCATTTGTTGAATGTTCCAGCTCATCCTCATCCTTTCCTCCATTGGCTTCGCGTGCTGCGTGTTGGGGATTAGCTGGCCATTGCCGTTGTAACAGGATAATCGGGACCGATGGTTCTTGGCGATTAAACCGCTCGGAATTGCACACGGAACTAGCACGCAAAGCGGCTCGTTTTCGTACGAGTTCCGTCGAGGGTGAATTTCCCGGTAGTTGGACCATGTGGGTATTTAGGTAAATTGAAATTGGCAATCGACCCTACCCCACGTGGTCTATCCATTGGCGAACTTCGGTCCAGTCAGGACCCGTCGGCTCCGGACTTATCCGGGGCGATGACCTATACATTCTGGGCGATCGGTCGGGCCGACTTGCAGCTCCATCTAGCGGTCGTGCCCACGGCCGATACCCGGCCCCGCAACAATATAACACAGCCGAGAAGGGGACAACAAACCAACCACATATAACAAAGCCGAGAAGGGGACAACCACCCAACCACAAATAATATCCTCGAAGGGGACAACCAACTAGCCACATATAACATCCTCGAAGGGGACAACCATCCAACTACATATAACACAGCCGAGAAGGTGACAACAAACCAACCACACATATCACAGCCTAGAAGGTGACAACCATCCAACCATATACAACACAGCCAAGAAGGGGACAACCAACCAGCCGCATGTAGTAGCCCAACATAAATGCTATGCACAGCACATTGTTATTTTTGTGAAAAGGGAGACCACAGTAATAGTGTGCAATCTTTTTATTAAAATTGGAGCATGAAGAAGGATTGATAAAAGAGCCAACTTGACAACAAAAGAGTGAAATAGTAGAGATTACAAGGAGTGAGGACAAGTATGTGAAAGGTACATGCATGCAACCCCCCATAATCGCAAGTTCGAACACACACACACACACACACACACACACACACACCTTCAGTCCAAAACAATTACTCAAAGCAATAACAATCAACTATTGAAAAACAATTCAATTATATAAACAACGGCAACATCTAACACATCAAATTATCATTTGAAGGATGTTACAAATGATACCAATTCCACAACACTCTCCACTTCACCTTATCTGAATAGAAACCTCAAAGTAGTTGCACGGTTTTAAAGTAAAAAGTTCAGCGATCTGTGTCAGATTGACCGATTTTCCGAATGTCTGGATCGTAGATGGTTCAGCGTGTACGCACGTGCACAAACTTGTCCGAGACACCCATCTGTAAATTATTCTGACTTCCGGCTTTATAAACCCGTATCCAAATAACTGAAACTAGAGTGAAGTCGATTACGTGCCATCAAAATTCCCCACGCTTCCCACCTGTGACCGCCAAGTCCCCACCCCCTGGGGCATGAACCGGGTGTCAAATCCCCCCCAAAAATCGTTACATATTTCATGTGTCTCCCAGTGTTGATTGCATTAAACAAAGTTTCAAATAAAAATGCGATAAAAAGTGCCCGTGATTGCATTTTTTGGTACTTGACCTTCTGACCCTACTGCAGCGAGGCGAAGCCAAAAATGACACTGCTCTGGCACCTTCTTGTCATGTGGTGATCATAACTACCAAGTTTGGTGAATTTCTGCCCAATCGTTCAGAAGATCACGTGAAGGATGGACAGACGGACGGACAGACAGTCAGTCACCCTTTTTTTTCTTCTTTTTTTTTAAACCTTGAGCTTCTGGGCCCTGTGCACAAAAGGTGTCATGGTGAATCGCGTGATGAACAGGAATTGTGGAAGAATAAGTGGTAGAGTAGTGGATAAGGCCATTCGTTACGTCGGCATTAAAGTCAGCGAGTCAAATGGACAAGCAGCCTCACCTTGTACTTCAGCTGTCAAGGTTTCCACAGGGCCTTGGTGTATTCTATTGATTCGTGATCCAGCCTCCAGTAGCTGGAGGCTAGTTAGGCCTGCAGGCTTCTTGCTGCAAAACAAACGATACATCATGCACGCACCCTGGAGGACATCGACTCGATTCCCAAACCACCAGTCAGTAATGTGCTGAAGTACGCAGATTATCATTTCAGCATCTCCGGATCGATAATCAGGAATTATAGGCGAGACGCAAACAAGCATAATGTTAATAATAAATCATAATAAAACATTCCGACATCAATGCTCGCATTAGCCGAGTTGGGCAAGCTGTTCTCACCATTGGTTTCCAAAGGCTTTTCGCTTCTGCAAACGACCTTCCTTCATTTGGAAAAGGCTTTGTAAGACCGGCAGACAATCGGTAGTGGAAATATCACGTGCTGGCCTACATAAGATTTGAGTGCTCTGACGAGTTCTAAGATAGCCAGAGAGAAAGCAAAGGGTCGAATCTGCCACATTCATTTGGCTGTTGTGATAATGTGCTTGTACTGCATTTAAATTCATCGAGACGCTTATACTGTGTGCAAAGTCCTTAGACTGCTCGAAGCGTCAAGCAGTCAAATCACTTTGCACACAGCTCAATACCAAAGGTGTGAATCCACAATGGAGTTTTCACATCAACTGTTGTGTTAAAAATTTCCCTGCTTTTAAAGATGAAGATCACATAACTTGCAATTTTATAGTTCCTGTAAATGCGTGCGAGTGTATGGGTAAAGTGGTGGTGGTGTTGGTGAGTACACTTTATTTATTTTTAAAAAAATTTATACAAGGTCTAAGGCTCGTAATGGAGCTGCCACTCAAACACACGCATGGACATACTGATGAGTCGAACACTGAACAAGGCCAATGGGCTTGGGTGAAGTGCCGTCACTTCCCGGGATACTCTGGGTAACAGCAACGTCATAACAATGGTGCCGCTTCTCTCACCACACTCAACGGGGAATTTCCTCAGGAGAAATTTCCTCCTCCCCATGGATGCCAACCTATGGAGATTGTCCGTGCTCCATCGTTTTAAATGCTGAACGTCAAGCGAGGAAGCAGCATGTACTCTTTTTAAAGTCGTTGGTATGACTCAGCCGGGGTTTTAACCACCGACCTCCGAGACTCGAAGCAGACGCTCTCAGCATTACATCACCGAGTCTGGTTAGAACTGGCATTCTCAGAGGTTGTGGGTCCACTTGACTGGCATTCTAGAGGTTGTGCGTTGAAATCCAACTGAAGGCAACTCAGGATTAAAGATTTGGATTCCAAGCCGAAAGAAGTCGAGGAAGTTTCAGGAGAACTGCCACACCGCCACTGCATTGTCAGTAAAACCCAGCTGGCTCATTGACAACCTGGAGGGTGGGATCATCCAACAGCCAGCCCTCACCTTGTCTTGTCTACATATGATGCTAGTCCACCAGCTATCATTCCCCTTGCCTTGTGACAGAAGGTCGTTCTGAATGGGTTCTCCCCTTCTCATGGCCTAACATTTAACAAATAAATTAAATAGATATCACTAATTGGCTGGAAATAAAAATTCATAAATCCATATGTTCCAAGCTTCATATTTGCCACCAAAAAATTCACAAACACAAGTACCTTCGACCTTTTGCATCAGGTTGGTGAGCTAAGTTGCATTATACAGAGGCACTCTGCTTATGCCTCGTCATAAATATGATTAAATATAATGACGAGTCCAGAAGAAAAAAAAAAAGACAACTATGAACAGACGGAAAAATAACGTGAAAAAGCTGGTCTTTATTTAAACACACACAAAAAGAAGACTAAAATCAGGTTAACTGAGAAGATCGACCTGTTCAAATAGGAAGACGATCACGTGGAAATTGTGGGAAGTTTCGTCTTCATCGGTTCTAAGATTGAAGTGAATGGAGAATGCGGAGGAGAAATTAATGCACGGTTAGCGTTGGGGAGAACAGCAATGTCAGGATCCATCATCTCTCTTGGTGAAGCCACGTTTAAAAGTTGGCCTCCAAACCAGTCGCCGATTGCCGACATCCTCCGTCGTGCAAAGTCCACCACTTTCCCCTCTGGGCTGGCTCCCGGTCTCACATCTTGCTCAGCTTGATGCCGTAAAAACCAAGGCCTTCAAGATCATTGGAATCTCTCACGATGAAGCTGAGTCTATCGGCCTATCAATTCGCCATGGCAGACAGGTCGATGGTCTCTCAGTCTTCCGCCACCTCATTTCTGGTCTTGCACCCTCTGCCCTGCCCCCACGTATCTGCAGGATGCATGAAGTCCACCATCAACCCCCTTCTGGTGACACTACCTAAATCCAGGATCACTGCCCACCTGCACTCATTAATTTCTCTTGCCTGTGGAACCAACTTACACATCCTCTTTGATCTCATTCTTCCCTCTAGGTCTTCAAGACAGATCTCTAACACCATCTCAGATCATCCCCAATCCAAAACCATGATTTTTTCTATCCTCATTAACCTCCCCCAAAATCCCTCCTCTTCCAAATTTTCAGTTTTCCCTCCTTTGAGCTTCCTTTATCCATCTTGTCCACCCCATGCATCATCTTGCCGACACTCCTCCCCACACCCATAGTTTGTCCAAGTCTTCCTCTATCTTGACCTTCAACTCTGCTATTGGTGTTCCCCTCTCTCTACTGTTCCTTTTGCGTTCTGTTACATCCTGATCTGTTCAGTGCACAAGCTCTTCCACAAGCCTCGACTGTGTATACAAAAAAAACAATAATAACAATAGGCAGACCTCAAATGTGTTTAATGGATGCGGTAAAGCTCTGCAACCAAGCTGTTTCTGCCAGAGCTTGAGGAAGCAGTGCAGGACAGGGAAGTTTGGAGAAACCTGATCACACAATGGTGTTGGCTTAATGGTTAGGTGGCGGGCTTTTGATCCTAGCGTCCTGAGTTCAAATCCTGCTCACCGTTGAATTAATACCAAGTGGGGTTGATTCAGCCTGCCATCCTTCTGAGGTCAGGCAAAATGAGTACCAACTTGCTGGGATTGAGCCATTCAAGTATCCTGCGTCAGAGTGCACCCTCCAGGATTGTGCTCAATAGCCCAGTAGACTGCTTCGGCAGCACCACGCTCTGTACAGAGTATGGTCCCGATGGATGGATGATCAATATCACCAGAGGTCGGCCACGACTTGTTGGAAGCGGATAACTAGATCAGAATATAACTACTATTTGCAATTTAGCAGAAATTGATCTTTAAATTACAATTACATTTTTTACAATTACAAATTGACTATATTGACTATATGACTATACAATATATACAGTGACAATATAGTGATGACGTGACTATATGATGCTGAGAGAGTGACGATATGGTGCTGATGACAGTGACGATATGGTGCTGATGACAGTGACGATATGGTGCTGATGACAGTGACGATATGGTGGCTGATGACAGTGACGATATGGTGCTGATGACAGTGACGATATGGTGCTGATGACAGTGACGATATGGTGCTGATGACAGTGACGATATGGTGCTGATGACAGTGACGATATGGTGCTGATGACAGTGACAATATGGTGATGACAGTGACTATATGCTGCTGATGACAGTGACTATATGGTGCTGATGACAGTGAGTATATGGGTGCTGATGACAGTGAGTATATGGTGCTGATGCCAGTGACTATATGGTGCTGTAGAGTAGAATTTAGTCGGGTCGATAAAGAGTAAGTACTTTGATGCTCTTCAAAGTTATTTCAATATTTCCATTCACACAAGGTTAACGATTAGTTTTCAGTGGTGAATGCGATTTTGGAAGTCGAGGTCCTTGGCAGGTGTATGCCCATAAATGGGAAATTGGTGCGATCATCTCCGAGCGTGCAGGATTTTAACATTTCTTGAGCTTGTTGATTGATGGCGTGCACTCCAAGAATTCTGCGCAGAATTCGGACCCGTCGGAGTCTGAATTAAGCCGGAGGACCCGTCTGCTAGGATTGGTTGGTGGGCGTGAAAGATCCCACGGTCATTCGTGAAGAATATGTGAGCTATCACAGGCACCCTGAACGAATTACAAATCCCTGCTCTAGCCTTACAGGGGGCACCGCATCAGCGGCACAGCCACGCTCTCAGCAGTGATGCAAGCCATCAGCCACGTGACGAGGATCACACTTGTAACAATCACAAGTCTGAACATACATTGATGTAATACCTGCAGCAGACATGGACAAGTGGCGCCATCTTGTGAGGGTACTGCAGTGGAGAGACGTTTTTGTTGCCCATGGAGTACCGAGCCTGGGAGAGGCCGAGCCAACCCTGAAAATAGAAAATAAAAAACAAATAAACAAAAAAAAGTAACACGCACACATGCACACATGCACACACATCAAGTAGAAATACAATCCATTCATCGCACATCTCCTCAGGTGTTGTTACGGAGTCACGACGCTGCTCTCTCTCCAACGGCAGGTCCGGTGCTGTAAAGCAGCAGCGCGGAAATGATAGCACTGGGTGGTTTGCATTTGCCTTTCAAGTGGCAATTAGGGACAGCAATTTGTAATTTGGTCCACGGTGGCGGTGAGAACTCACCTACTCTCCAAGGAAGACAATGGAGGATCTTTAAAAACGAACACCAAGTAATGCTAGCACACAGGACACCCCGCTTGACGTCCATCAGAGGAACTGCGCACTCGCTGATGGAACACCCATACCAGAGAAGCTCAGAAGCACCACCAAACAGATGGGTTGGGAATCGAACCCAGCCTAGATAGCTGAGAGACCAGCGCGCTACCACCACACCATCCCTTCGGACTGATGTGCAACTTGATCCATGTTAAAACAGCGACGATTGTGTGCAAGGTTTCCTCTTTAGAAGCTAATGGGTGTGATGAAGTTCCCTTTGAACAAACAATTTTGATTCCACTTCAAAAGAGAAGAGTTTACAGGGAGACGACACACAACCAGGATTACTGCAGACTTCACCAATACAAATTATTCAATCAACAGCTTCAACATGATACGTGGCTGCTGGTAACCATTATGCCCCTCAATGCTACACTGTTGCTACAATGATGGCAGTTCCTATGATGCCAAAAGGGGACGCAAATAGTGCTGCTCATGAGGGCCATGACAGTTCCTATGATGCCAAAAGAGGACGCAATAGTGCTGCTGCATGTGAGGGCCATGACAGATGGTGTCAGGGCGAAGATTTTGGTTTGGGTGTGCACTGTGCATGAGGGGTGGTTATTATGGTGTGGGTGGGAGGGGCGGGGGTTGCTGTGACGGCATTGATGGGTGGTTGTCTGTGTGTCTGATGACAGTGACGATATGGTGCTGATGACAGGCTAGATTGCGTATGATGGTGCTGATGACAGTGACTAGATGGTGCTGATGCAGTGAGACTGACGACATGTGCTGATGCAGTGACGACATGGTGCTGATGGCAGTGACGACATGCTTGGATGCTGATGGCATGACGACATGGTGCTGATGGCAGTGAACATCTATCTATAATTCCAGCAATCTCTGTGTGTGTGTGTGTGTGTTTGTGTTGTCTGTCTGTCTGTCTGCGACCACCGTTTCTCGATAACCGCCGGTCCGATCTTATTGAAACTTGCCGAGGAATATTGCCGGGGACACCGCGGATGTGCCTTTTCAGGACGGCCATTTTATTGTTATGACAAGTTACGGCCTTTTTATTGCTTTTTTCAGTGTTGGAAAGGTGTATATATCGCAGCTGAAGTGTCGTTCCACCTTATCATGCCATTTTTTTCCCAGATATCTCAGAATAATGATAACAGCATATTAATAATAATAATAATAGCAAATAATTGGAGTAATAAAAAGAATAACGTGATACAATGACCAATGTCTGTAAACCAATAATGACCTATATATTGTCTGTCAACCAATAATGACCAATAACGTCTGTCAATCAATGACAGGACAAGGTGCTATGACATCACGAATGACTCACAATTAATGTTTATTTATTTATTTATTTTTGCACGATTGACGTCACAATTATTCTTCTTCTTCGTTTGGTATGACGTCACAATCGAGGGGCGAGAGAGGGGAGGGAGAGAGGGGGGGGAGAGAGGGGAGGGAGAGAGGGGGGGAGAGAGGGGAGGGAGAGGGAGGCGAGAGAGAGGAGGGGGGGGGGGGGGGGGGGGGGGGGGAGAGAGGGGGGGGGGGGAGGGGGGGGGAGGAGAGAGGGGGGAGAGGAGGGGAGGGAGGAGGAGGGCGGAGAGGGGAGAGAGAGGGGGGAGAGAGAGGGGGAGAGAGAGGGGGGAGAAGGGGGGAGAGAGGGGGGGGAGAGAAGGGGGGAGAGAAGAGGGGGAGAGAAGAGGGGGGAGAGAGGGGGGAGAGAAGAGGGGGGAGAGAAGAGGAGGGAGAGCAGGAGGGGGAGAGAGGGGGAGGAGGGGGGAGAGAGAGAGGGGCAGAGAGGAGGGGAGAGGAGGGGGAGAGGAGGGGGAGAGAGGAGGGGGAGAGAGGGGGAGAGAGGAGGGCGAGAGAGGAGGGGAGAGAGAGGGGGGAGGAGAGAGAGGGGGGGAGAGAGAGGGGGAGAGAGAGGGGGGAGAGAGAGGGAGGGGAGAGAGAGGGGGGGATGAGGAGAGGAGGGGGAGAGAGAGGGGGGGGAGAGAGAGGGGGGAGAGAGAGGGGGGGAGAGAGAGGGGGAGGGGAGAGAGAGGGGGGAGAGGAGAGAGGGGGGGAGGAGAGGGGGGAGAGAGGGGGGGGAGAGAGAGGGGGGAGAGAGAGGGGGGAGAGAGAGGGGGAGAGAGAGGGGGGAGAGAGAGGGGGGAGAGAAAAAAGGGGGGGGAGAGAGAGGGGGGGAGAGAGAAGGGGAGGGAGAGAAAGGGGGGGAGAGAGAGGGGGGAGAGAGAGGGGGGAGAGAAGAGGAGGGGGAAGAGAGAGGGGGGGAGAGAGGGGGAGGAGAGGGGGGGAGAGAGAAGGGGGGAGAGAGAAGGGGGGAGAGAAAGGGGGAGAAGAGAAGGGGGGAGAGAGAAGGGGGAGAGAGAAGGGGGAGAGAGAAGGGAGAGGGAGGGAGAGAGGAGGAGAGAGGAGAGCGAGATTAGGGAGGACGAGGAGGGTGGGGAGAGAGGGGTGGGAGAGAGGGGTGGGAGAGGGGGTGGGCCGAGATGAGGGCGGTGGGAGAGAGGGGGTGGAGAGAGAGGGGGGGAGAGAGGGGGGGAGAGAGGGGGGAGAGAGGGGGGGGAGAGAGGGCGTCAAAAATTCTTCTCTTCTTTTTTCGTTTGACTTATGACGTCACAATTGAGCTGGGACCTGAGTATGTTTCCCAGGTGTTTCCCAAGTTATGGCCATTTATGATACGGTTGTCCGATTTAATTGAAACAATTCCCCAATCCAGTCGTCGTTTACGACGAGAGCCAAGGAACGAAGCTGCACATACTAGCCAGCTACGCACACTACGGCACGGCACCTGACAGGCTGCCAGCTGGTGCTGATGGCTAGTACGTGAGGTGCTGATGGCGACTGATGGTGCTGAGCAGACTGACTAGATGCGTGACTGATGCAGGATGACATGAGTAGGTGCTTGATGAAGCGATGATGGCTGCTGAATGGTAGCTGACTGTATGGTGCTGATGGCAGTGAGCATCGTATGAGTGACTGATTTGATTGCAGTACAATGACTGTATGCGGGAGCTGATCGACAGTGACTGTATGGTGCTGATGAGCCAGTGACTTGATATGGTGCCGATGGCAGTGACTGTATGGTGCTGATGGACAGTGACTGTATGGTGCCGATGCAGTGACTGTATGGTGCTGATGCAGTGTGATGCTGATGCAGTGACTGTATGGTGCCGATGCATGTGACTGATGGTGCCGATGCAGTGCTGTATGGTGCCCGATGACAGTGACTGTATTAGTGCCGGATGACAGTGACTGTATGGTGCCGATGACAGTGACTGTATGGTGCGATGACAGTGACTGTATGGTGTGCCGATGACAGTGACTGTATGGTGCCGATGACAGTGACTGTATGGTGCCGATGACAGTGACTGCTATTCTGACGATGACAGTGACATGTACGGTGCCGATGACAGTGACTGTATAGGTCCGATACGTGCCGATGCAGTGACTGTATGGCCCGATGACAGTGACTTGTATGCGTGCCAGATGACAGTGACTGTATATGGTGCCAGATGACAGTGACGTATGGTGCGATGACAGTGACTGTATGGTGCCGATGACAGTGACTGTATGGTGCTCGATGACAGTGACTGCTATGTGCCGTGCATGAAGTGACTGATGGTGCCGATGCGCTGACGTATGGTGCGATGCAGACTGTATGGTGCCGATAGGCAGCTGACTGATTATGTGTGCCGGATGACAGTGACTGTATGGCCTGCAAGATGCATGACTGCCTTATTATGGGTGAACTGGCACTGCTGTATGTGGTGACTGATGACATGTGACTGTATGGTGCTGATGACAGTGACTGCTATGGCTTGCCGATGACAGTGACCATGTGCTGTGATGACAGTGACTGTATCGGCTGCTGTACAGTGACTGTATGGGGATGCTGATGCAGTGACTGTATGGACTGTGCAGTGACTGTATGGTGGTGATGACAGTGACTGTATGGTGCGTGATGACAGTGACTGATATATGTGGTATGCTGCTGACTGTCTGTATGGGGCTGATGACAGTGACTGTATGGTGCTGATGACATGCTATGCTGCCTCGATGACAGTGACTGTATATGGCCGTGACTGACATGATGACCAGTGACTGTATGGTGCTGATACAGTTGCACTTATGTGCCTGATGACGAGTGACTGTATGGTGCTGATGACAGTGACATGTATGGCTTGCTCATGACAGTGACTGTATGGTGCTCATGACAGTGACTTATGGTGCCTCATGACAGGACTGTTATGGTGCTCATGACAGTGACTGTATAGTGCTCATGACAGTGACTGTATGGTGCTGATGACAGTGACTGGATGGTGCTGATGGCATGACTGTATAGGTGCTGATGACAGTGACTGTATGGTGCTGACGACAGTGACTGTATGGTGCTGACGACAGTGACTGTACGGTGCCTGACGACAGTGACTGTATGGTCTGGACGACAGTGACTGTATGGTGCTGACAACAGTGATGGTATGGTGCTGATGACAGTGACTGTATGGTGTGACGACAGCTGAATGTATGGTGCTGACGACAGTGACTGTTTGGTGCTGACGACAGTGACGTATATGGTGCTGATGACAGTGACTATATGAGTTGACGACAGTGACATTATGGTGCTGATGACAGTGACTATATGGTGCTGATGACAGTGACTATATGATGTTGATGACGTGACTATATGGTGCTGATGACAGCACTATATGATGCTGATGACAGTGACTATATGATGTTGATGACATGTGACTATATGGTGCTGTGACAGTGACTATATGGTTGCTGATGACAGTGACTATATGGTGCTGATGAATGACTATTATGGCTGCCGATAATGCTGATGACATTGACTATTACTAGGCGCGGCCCGTAGGTGCGTGCCCGTAGGTGCGTGCCCGTAGGTGCGTGCCCGTAGTGCGTGCCAGTATGTGCAGCTTCGTTCCTTCGCTCTCGTAAACGATGACTGGATTGGGGCATTGTTTCAATTAGATCGGACCAACCGTATCATAAATCGGCATAACTTGGGAAACACCTGGGAAACATACTCAGGTCCCCAGCGTCAATTGGGACGTCATATCAACGAAGAAGAAGAATTGTGACGCCCCTCTTTCTCCCCCCCTCTCTCTCCCCCCCCTCACCCCTAGCTCTCGCCCCTCCTCTCTCCCCCTCCTCTCTCGCCCCTCTCTCGCCACCTCATCTCTCCCCCTCTCTTGAATTGTGACGCCCCCTCTCTCTCACCCTCCTCTCTCGCCCCTCTCTCCCCCCCTCTTCTCTCGCCCCTCCCTCTCTCGCCCCCTCAATTGTGACGTCATACCAAACGAAGAAGAAGAAGAATTGTGACGTCAATCCTGCAAAAAAAAATAATAATAATAAATAAACATTAATTGTGACGTCATTCGTGACATCATAGCACCTGTCCTGTCATTGGTTGACAGACGTTATTGATCATTATTGGTTGACAGACAATATATCGGTCGTTATTGGTTGACAGACATTGGTCATTGTATCACGTTATTCTTTTTAATACTGCCAATTATTGTGCTATTAATTATTATTAATATGCTGTTATCATTATTCTGAGATATCTTGGGAAAAAATGGCATGATAAGTGGAACGACACTTCAGCTGCGATATATACACCTTCCAACACTGAAAAAAGCAATAAAATGAGCCGTAACTTGGGAACCGCTCGTCCGATTAATATCAACCTTGAAAAGGCACATCGCGGGTCCCTGCAAGTTTCAATAAGATCGGACCGGCGGTTATCGAGAAACGGCGGTCGCAGACAGACAGACAGACAGACACACACAGATTACTGAATATATAGATAGATGGTGCTGACAGTGACTATATGGTGCTGACAGTGACTATATGGTGCTGACAGTGACTATATGGTGCTGATGACAGTGACTTTATGATGTTGATGACAGTGACTTTATGATGTTGATGACAATGACTATATGGTGCTGACAGTGACTATATGAGTTGATGACAGTGACTAAATGGTGCTGACAGTGACTACATGGTGCTGACAGTGACTATATGGTGCTGCAGAGACTATATGCGCTGACGACAGTGACTATGTGGTGCTGATGACAGTGACTATATGAGATATGATGACATTGACTATATTGATGTTGATGACAGTGACTAAATGGTGTGAACTGACTATATGTGCTGACAGTGACTATGGTGCGCAGTGACTACATTGGTGCCCGACAATGACTATATTGGTGCTGACAGTGACTATATGGTGCTGACAGTGACTTATATGGTCTGACAGTGACTATATGGTGTGACAGTGACTAATAGGTGCCTAGACAGTGACATATATGGTGCTGACAGTGACTAATGGTGCTGACAGCTGACTATATGGTGCTGGACAGTGACTATATGGGTGCTGACAGTGACTATATGGTGCTGACAGTGACTATATGGTGCTGACAGTGACTATATTGGTGCTGACAGTGACTATATGCTGTGAAGTGCTGTATCTGCTGCTGACAGTGACTATAGGTGCTGACAGTGACTATATGGTGCTGACAGTGACTATATGGTGCTGACAGTGACTATATGGTGCTGACAGTGACTATATGGTGCTGACAGTGATATATGGTGCTGACAGTGACTATATGGTGCTGACTAGTGACTATATGGTGCTGACAGTACTATATGGTGCTGACAGTGACTATATGGTGCTGACAGTGACTATATTGGTGCTTGACAGTGACTATATGTGTCGCTGCTGACAGTGACTAATATGGTGCTGACAGTGACTATATGGCCTGCTGACAGTGACTATATGGTGCTGATGACAGCTGACTATTATGGTGCCGATGACAGTGACTGTATATGGTGCTGATGACAATGACTGTATGGATGCTGGATGACAATGACTGTATGGTGCTGATGACAATGACTGTATGGTGCTGATGACAATGACTGTATGGTGACTGTGACGCCCCTCTCTCCCCCCTCCCCCCTCTATGGTGACTGTATGGTGTTGGGAGTACCTGTTGTACACCAGTGTCCATCTCGTGCCGTTTGACAGCCATGTCCTCCAGCAGATGCAGCATGTGCCATGCGAGGAGGTCCAGCCTGCGGTACAGTTCGTCTTGAGACAAATCATCGCACATATTTCCCGGGTTTTTGGAACCGGTCTCCTCCCGAAACAAGGAATCAATATCTCCGACTTTTGTGGAAGTTGGTTCATTCGTTCCCATGGTGTTCTTGGAGTCCTCGGAACTGGGGTCTCCGACCTGGGAGGGGAAACTCGGTTCCAAATCGGACATCGTGAAGGAGACAGAAACAGCCAGAGAAGCACAAAGACACGAAGAAACACGGTCTCGACTCAACTCGAGTCGACTCCAATATTATTGCAGGAAATGACGTCACAAGTCTCTCGCGTTCCTCCTGAATACTAATAAAAATTACAGATATTTATAATTCAAAGCAAACATGGACTATGTAAGTAAATTACAAAACACATCACGTTTATAACACGCAATGATGCTTTTCGCTTATACACCGCCAAAGATTTAAACGCCACTAGGTCGCCTCAACAAATTGAGATTTTGAAACATCGAATAAATATAAATATTAGCGAACGTAGTGAGCCTCATACTCAACGCGTGCACATGAGAGAATAGGAAACAACAACACACAACACAATACCCTGGCAATTGGAATCCGTGTCGTCGGCTATGACCCTTTTGCTTCCGGTTTTTGTCATGGGGAATGATGCGTTCCGGAGAAAAAGCATCGTCGGAGACATGAAATACCCAAATATATCAGACATGGTGTATATTTCCTCCACTGATTTTAAAAAGATATCTCCCACATCATCAAAAAATAATTTTTAATCGTGATTTACATTATTTGATCGCTGATCCCGAATCCAGGCCGAAGTAACCGGAAATTGCAGCATCGAATGTAAGAAGAATTCTACGTTCTCTTCTAGGCTTTGCCTATTCCATATTCGATGAGAGGCTGTGTGTAACAGCATCGACCGTGCACACGTCTCTGGCTAAAGCGGAAGTGACGCTTCATTTATTGGCCCACAAACGGAACACGAAACATCATATGTTCTGTCAGTGTGCCGATAAACCGGAAACGGGTGCACGTCCTGGGGCGGTGTATAAGCAGTACCAAAAAAGGAAATATAATATATTCCGTAAGATATATCACCATGCATTCAGCAAAAAAATTAAATATGGTGTCAAAAGGAAAAGCAAATGCAAGATTACAATTTAAATCGACGATTATACACGGCATAATGAAATATATATTTTATTTTGTCGCAGCTTTTTTATTGGTTCAAGTTTGTTTTGAAGGTGATTGGGATGGAGATATCACCTCAGTGTATTAAATCCGTGTTTATTGTTTGCGTTGTGCTGGTGTAGAGGAAAACAATTGAAGGTTGGGGCTTCGTGCAGCACGAAAGTATCGTGGAGGAACGAAATCTTTCGGCGAGGTGGGAGAAGGGAGGTTGGAGATGTATTTTGGGGATTGGGAACACGTAAGTAGGTTATCAGAATGGTGGAAACATTCCGAATTATATGCAGCATCACCTTCAATGAAGGAAGGGATGTGGAGGTGCATGTGTCCCCACCAGGGCGACGGAAGGGTGTCCCCACCAGTCGTGCGGACGGGTGGGTGTCCCCACCAGGCGTGCGACGGGAGGGTGTCCCACCAGTCTTGCGACGGGAGGGGTGTCCCCCACCAGGCGTGCGACGGGAGGGGTGTCCCCACCAGTCGTGCGACGGGAGGGTGTCCCACCAGTCGTGCCACGGGAGGGGTGTCCCACCAGTCGTGCGACGGGAGGGTGTCCCCCCAGTCGTGCACGGGAGGTGTCCACCAGTCGTGCGACGGAGGGGTCCCCACCAGTCGTGCGACGGGAGGGGTGTCCCCACCAGTCGTGCGACGGGAGGGGTGTCCCACCAGTCTTGCGACGGGAGGGGTGTCCCCACCAGGCGTGCGACGGGAGGGGGTGTCACCACCAGTCGTGCGACGGGGGTGTCCCCACCAGTCGTGCGACGGGAGGGGTGTCCCCACCAGTCGTGTGACGGGAGGGTGTCCCCACCAGTCCTTGCGACGGGAGGGGTGTCCCCACCAGGCGTGCGACGGGAGGGGTGTCACCACCAGGCGTGCGACGGGAGGGGTGTCCCCACAGGCGTGACCGGGGGCAGGGTGTCCCCACAGGCGTGCGACGGGAGGGTGTCCCCACCAGGCGTACGACGGGAGGGGTGTCCCCACCAGGCGTGCGACGGAGGGGTGTCCCACCAGGCGTGCGGCGGGAGGGGTGCCCCCACCAGTCGTGGATGGAAGGGTGCCCCCACCAGGCGTACGGCGGGAGGGGGTGCCCCACTAGGCGTGCCACGGGAGGGTGCCCCCACCAGGCGTGCCACGGGAGGGGTGTCCCCACCAGGCGTGCCACGAGGGGGTGTCCCCACCAGGCGTGCCACGGAGGGGTGTCCCCACCAGGCGTGCCACGGGAGGGGTTCCCACCAGGCGTGCCACGGGAGGGTGTCCCACCAGGCGTGCCACGGGAGGGTGTCCCCACCAGGCGTGCCACGGGAGGGGTTGTCCCCACCAGGCGTGCCACGGGAGGGGTGTCCCCACCAGGCGTTGCCACGGAGGGGCCCACAGGCGTGCCACGGGAGGGTGTCCCACCAGGCGTGCCACGGGAGGGGGTGTCCCACCAGGCGTGCCACGGGAGGGGTGTCCCACCCAGGCCTGCCACGGAGGGGTGTCCCCACCAGGCATGCCACGGGAGGGGTGTCCCCACCAGGCGTGCCACGGAGGGGTGTCCCCACCAGGCGTGCCACGGGAGGGGTGTCCCCAGCAGGCGTGCCACGGGAGGGGTGTCCCCACCAGGCGTGCCACGGGAGGGTGTCCCACCAGGCGTGCCCCGGGAGGGGTGTCCCCCACGGGTGCCACGGGAGGTGTCCCCACCAGGCGTGCCACGGGAGGGTGTCCCACCAGGCGTGCGACGGGAGGGTGTCCCCACCAGGCGTGCCACGGGAGGGGTGTCCCCACCAGGGGCTGACACGGGAGGGTGTCCCACCAGGCGTGCCACGGAGGGGTGTCCCCACCAGGCATGCCACGGAGGGGTGTCCCCACCAGGCGTGCCACGGGAGGGTGTCCCCACCAGGCGTGCACGGGAGGGTGTCCCACCAGGCGTGCCACGGAGGGGTGTCCCACCAGGCGTGCCACGGGAGGGTGTTCCCCACCAGGCGTGCCACGGGAGGGTGTTCCCCACCAGGCGTGCCACGGGAGGGGTGTCCCCACCAGGCGTGCCACGGGAGGGGTGTCCCCACCAGGCGTGGCACGGGAGGGTGTCCCCACCAGGCGTGCCACGGGAGGGGTGTCCCACCAGGCGTCACGGAGGGTGTCCCACCAGGCGTGCACGGGAGGTGTTCCCCACAGGCGTGCACGGGAGGGGTGTCCCCACGAGGCGTTCGACACGGGAGGGGTGTCCCCACCAGGCGTGCCACGGGAGGGGGGTGTCCCCACCAGCGCGTGCGATGGGAGGGGTGTCCCCACCAGGCGTGCGACGGGAGGGGTGTCCCCACGAGGCGTGCGAGGAGGGGTCCCCACCAGGCGTGCACGGGAGGGTGTCGCCACCAGGCGTGCGATGGGAGGGGTGTCCCACCAGGCGTGCGACGGGAGGGGTGTCCCCACCAGGCCTGCGACGGGAGGGGTGTCGCCACCAGGCGTGCGACGGGAGGGTGTCGCCACCAGGCGTGCGACAGGGGGGGTGTCGCCACCAGCGTGCGACGGGAGGGGTGTCCCCACCAGGCGTGCGACGGGAGGGGTGTCGCCACCAGGCGTGCGACGGGATGGGTGTCGCCACCAGGCGTGCGACGGGGAGGGGTTCGCCACCAGGCGTGCGACGGGAGGGTTCGCCACTAGGCGTGCGACGGGAGGGTGTCGCCACCAGGGCGTGCGACGGGAGGGGTGTCGCCACCAGGCGTGCGACGGGGAGGGTGTCGCCACCAGGCGTGCGACGGAGGGGTGTCGCCACCAGGCGTGCGACGGGAGGGGTGTCGCCACCAGGCGTGCGAGGAAGGGTGTCGCACCAGGCGTGCGACGGAGGGGTGTCCCCAACCAGGCGTGCGACGGGAGGTGTCCCCACTGGCGTGCGACGGGAGGGTGTCCCCACCAGGCGTGCGACGGGAGGGGTGTCCCCACCAGGCGTGCGACGGAGGGGTGTCCCCACCTGGCGTGCGACGGGAGGGGTGTCCCCACCAGGTCGTGCGACGGGAGGGTGTCCCCACCAGTCGTCGACGGGAGGCGTGTCCCACCAGTCGTGCGACGGAGGGGGTGTCCCCACCAGTCGTGCGACGGAGGGGTGTCCCCACAGTCGTGCGACGGGAGGGGTGTCCCCACCAGTCGTGCGACGGGGAGGGGGTGTCCCCACCAGTCGTGCGACGGGGAGGGGTGTCCCCACCAGTCGTGCGACGGGGAGGGTGTCCCCACCAGTCGTGCGACGGGAGGGTGTCCCACCAGTCGTGCGACGGGAGGGGTGCCCCACCAGTCGTGCGACGGGAGGGTGTCCCCACCAGTCTGCGACGCGGAGGGTGTCCCCACCAGTCGTGCGACGGGAGGGGTGTCCCCACCAGTCGTGCGACCAGTCCCTAGCAGGCGCGGCGCCACGACGGAAGGGTGCCCCAGCAGGCGCGGCGCCACGACGGAAGGGTGCCCAGCAGGCGCGGCGCCACGACGGAAGGGGTGCCCCCAGCAGGCGCGGCGCCACGACGGAAGGGTGCCCCCAGCAGGCGCGGTGCCACGACGGAAGGGGTGCCCCAGCAGGCGCGGCGCCACGACGGAAGGGGTGCCCCAGCAGGCGCGGCGCCACGACGGAAGGGGTGCCCCCAGCAGGGCGCGCGCCCGACGGAAGGGGTGCCCCCAGCAGGCGCGGCGCCACGACGGAAGGGGTGCCCCAGCAGGCGCGGCGCCACGACGGAAGGGGTGCCCCCAGCAGGCGCGGCGCCACGACGGAACGGGTGCCCCCAGCAGGCGCGGCGCCACGACAGAACGGGTGCCCCCAGCAGGCGCGGCGCCACGACGGAACGGGTGCCCCAGCAGGCGCGGCGCCACGACGGAAGGGTGCCCCAGCAGGCGCGGCGCCACGACGGAACGGGTGCCCCCAGCAGGCGCGGCGCCACCACGGAAGGGGTGCCCCCAGCAGGCGCGGCGCCACGACGGAAGGGGTGCCCCAGCAGGCGCGGCGCCACGACGGAAGGGGTGCCCCCAGCAGGCGCGGCGCCACGACGGAAGGGGTGCCCCAGCAGGCGCGGCGCACGACGGAAGGGGTGCCCCCAGCAGGCGCGGCGCCAGACGGAAGGGGTGCCCCAGCAGGCGCGCGCCACGACGGAAGGGGTCCCAGCAGGCGCGGCGCCACGACGGAAGGGGTGCCCCAGCAGGCACGGCGCCACGACGGAAGGGGTGCCCCCAGCAGGCGCGGCCCCACGACGGAAGGGGTGCGCCCAGCAGGCGCGGCGCCACGACGGAAGGGTGCCCCAGCAGCTCGCGGCGCCACGACGGAAGGGTGCCCCAGCAGCTGCTGGCGCCACGACGGAAGGGGTGCCCCCAGCAGGCACGGCGCCACGATGGAAGGGGTGCCCCCAGTAGGCGCGGCGCCACGGAATGTGTTTGGTTGTTTCCACCAAGTTTGTAATTATTATGTTGTGTGCAGTATCCTGGGTTGCCTCAGATACTGTGGGTGCTGGTTGCATCATTGCTGGGAGTGCATCTGTGCCGCTAATGCAGTGCCCCTGTTTCCAGTCACATTGTTCTCATTTTTCCGACCGCGGAAGGATGTCTGATTGAGTCTACCCACCTGGTGTTATTTCTCAGCATGACAAGGACTCAATCTCAAGACCCAAAGATCTTTAGCCAGCCACCTTCACCGTTAAGCCTACACCATTCTTCGGTCTGTGATTAAGAGTGTGGAGTTGCCACTCCACTAGTTGTGATGGAGTGTGCTTAGAGTTCTGGCTCCACTCCTTCAGGTGTTGGGGAGAAGGGTTGAAGAGTATGACGACACGTGAATCCTATGTTAAAATAGGTCGACCATCAACAAGCCTTCAACTTATTTCTAATTTCAGAGCTGGACAGGACAACAGGAGTCATTTACTTAATCAAACGGATAACCAAGTCAATGTTCATATTTGGTGTGCCTCTGTACGCAGGTGTTTGGTGATCAAGAGTGAAGGTTAAACATGCTGGCCCGGCGTGCCGCAAGTTTGCTTGTAGCTGGAACACGGTCCAGCAGGAGGTCATTCTGGTGTGTGACGGGTCACGTCCCATGCTGGTTGTACCCTGCCCCCGATCACAGTCTCTCTGGCTCACGGCAGTTGCGCACAGGATCAGTGTCAACTATTTACGTGAAGGACCTGTTTCAAGGTGAACTGAACAAGGTGAGGAAGGCTTGGTCCGTATTCCATGCGGGATTCACAGTGGTAACAGGGATGGAAGGACACTCACAAGGAGCTTGAATGTCGCAGATCATGGCAGTTCTTACGATAACACAGCTTTAGAGCAATTCCAT
>CM068954.1:19306596-19335024 GCA_035128595.1 Eptatretus atami
ATCATCTTACCCAAGGAATGAAATATTAACATAATGATATCATTGTCATTTTGGAATTTTTCCATGAGAGTGGGTTATTATGAACCTCGAACACCTTTAACTTGGACAGTTCTTTGTGGAACACTCTTGGTTGTATATATTATTATGGTTCACGACGCCAGCCAGAGTGACCACTATATTGGGTAGTCGATCTAGTCGAAAAAAAAAATTCCAAAAATGTTTTTTTTGAGATTTGTTCTACCCTTATTATCAGTATTTAAAATGGCGATTTCAGTTAATACAATGGCGATTTCGATGAAACTTGGTTGGTAGGTTCATACCATGACCTAGTTGTGTGCAAATGAGAACCGTTGCTATGGACACCACCGTTGCCTAGCAACGGGACTTTGAAATTTTAGAAAAATAATAAAATATATATATTTTTCGAAATCAAAAATCTGGCCATGAGCTACTGTGGGCATCATTCAGCCATATTGTCAAAAATTTCAGCCGGATCCTATGAAAACTGTCGGAGAAGATAGACTTGAATGAACCCTGGTCGAAAACAATAAAAAACGAAGTTCGTTATATCTCAGAGACTATGATTCATTGGTATGTCCTAGTTTAGTGTGTAGAAAGAACCGTTGCTATGGACCCTCCGTTGCCTAGCAACGGCCGAAAACCTCTAAATGTGGGGTATTTTAACGAAACAACAATCTGCAGCATTAACCCTTGAAGCTAGAATCATGAATTTTCTTGTGCTTAATCCTCAGGTCATTCCCCATCGAACGGGCCCATTGCGTCAGGTTCTATTGGGTAGGCGACTACCCATGTCCGCCTACCGGCTTGTTAACCTCGCCATCGAAGATGGATGGAGGTTACTGTTTTCACCCGTCTGTTTGTTTGTGAACAGTATTACGGAAAAACTCCTGGACGGATTTCGACGAAACTTGGTGGGGGATTAGGTATGGTCCAAGGATCATGCCATTAGATTTGGACTTGTTCCAAAAAAAAAAATTTCGATTTTATTTGAAAAATATTGGATTTTTTTTTTTTTTGCATTTCTACATGTTTTAAGTGATTTCCAACGACCCCCCAAAAAATTGTTGGAGAAAAAAAAACTTAGAAATTTTTCAAGTTTTTTTCAAAAAAATTCGATTTTTTTTTGGCATTTCTACATGCGCGTCGATCTAGTTTAGTTTATTCAATCGTGGTTCAGTAGAGTCTGATCCGTTTTGACCTACAATGAATAGGATATCAGGTTCACTTAAGTGACCCAGCAGTATTGGCGGCGGAGGTTTTGCACTCTACCGAGTGCTCCCCCTCTAGTTCGTTATGTCTGTGTGTCTGTGTGTCTGTCTGTCCAGAGCATAACTCCGTGGACTTTGATCCGATCTTGATGAAACTTGGTTATTGGTCGATATCAATGTCTAGTTGTGTTTCCTGGATGAGGGCGTGCTACGCCCATTGTGGGCGGAGCCACGCCCAAAAAATAGCCATTTTTAGGGGGTAGTCGGATTAAAAATCTATCTTCTCCGGGGAATTGACTGAATGAAATGGGTTCTTCGGTATTTGAATAGCAAAATGAATTATCTAAAACTTGTCGGTGTCCGATTTTTCATTTTCATCCCAAGGTCAAGGTCACAAGGTCAAAAACTTAGAAAATTGCGAATTTTGACTGAAAAATCATACGACCACCCAAACTTTGAGAGCTAGGATGACAATATTTTTTATGCATAATCGAGGTCATTCCCCACCTAAAGTCTTGAAACCATTTTGCTCTATCTCGAACACCTTGCCCGTGGCGCCCCCTTCAAGTTTGTTTTTCGCTGATTTCATCAAAGTATGGTAAATCCGAGGAGTGTGAAATGCCATATAGCCTATATGACGTTGTATTGTTCCTGGAATGTTCCAGAGGAAGTTTTGCACCAAAGTCATAATCCTTGACCTTTGACCTTTAAAGGCCACAAAGGTCAAATTTTCAAAGTTGTGGGAATCGAACCAGGTTTTCAACCTCTTCGACGACCTTACTCCAATAAGCTATAGCACGTATCCTGTTTCCTTATTTTAATGTCCACAACATCGTTGTGACCTTTAAAGGTTATGCAAAGGTCAAATTTTGAAAGTGTTGAACGAAACCAGGTTTTCGACATTCTTCAACGAACTAACTCCAATAACCTATAGCACGTATCCTGTTTCCTTATTTTAATGTCCACAACATTGTTTGTGACTTTTAAAGGTTATGCAAAGGTCAAATTTCGAAAGTTGTTGAACGAAACCGGGTTTTCGACATTTTGCAGCTAATAACCTATCCCCGTACCACATCATGTTCATCATTTTATAACTTGGTCAAAAATTATCACATTGTTCTCATCCTTGACTTCTGAAACAATCTGCATCGTCAAAATACCGCTCGTGAACCATTGTCGTCTTCAGACTTGTTATTATTATTTTTAATATCATTATATTATTATTATATTTATCTTTTGTCACTGTGTCGTTGTGATGAGCTCGTGTGTCCTGCAGTGTTTATCTCCATGCTATATGCTATGGGTTGTAGTTCATTTGTGAGCTAAACTATTTAAGAACAAACATAGATATGAAAAAATAACACATGCAGCTGCTTCTTATTTTATCCTATCATGAGCAACCACCACCCGTCGCTTCAGAGAGAGAGAGAGAGAGAGAGGGAGAGAGAGATGAAGGTACAGGTACAGGTACAGAGACAGAGGCAGAGACAGATCGGCGGAAGGCAGCCTGAGGTGAGAGACGGGGAAGGCAAATGTGCAGTGGAGCATTATTTATGATTCATTCTGTTTCATCCAAATTGTTTTGCATAGAATAACAGTGAAGATGAAAACAAAATAATGTCTTTTTTTCTTTTCCATTTTTCAATGTCCATTTTCTACCTGTCAAACTATATATCACGAAACCACAAGTTTTGATGTATCGGGGCAAAGGGAATGGATGGGATTGTTGAAAACTGAATGGGATAAACAGGTGCATTCGAGAGGATAGGTGCTTGTGAATGTATTTCCATGCAGAATCAATATCAAGCACTGTGGGGATCACAGTCCATTCCTTTTGTGACAGGACAGATTGCACACCCTCAACCACTTGTCCTGTGCAAACAACCAGATTCTATGGTGTTGAGGTTGCTCTCCAACAATAGCCACAGAGATATGGGCTTTGACCATAACAAGGTTTAAGAAACTGGAGATGTTGGATGGAAAGTTAATCATTCCAGTTCCAGGAAGGAGGATGTACCAGTTGCGGAAATTTGGTTGGGAAAGTTGTCCAGATCTGCAGCGTTGCAGAAGGCCTTTGCTGCAATACCATGGTTTGTGTTGCGGAGCTAACATTCAGCTGGCTAGCATGGTGGCAGTTGGAGTCGCCACAGATGAGGAGTATCGAGTTGGATGAATGTTTATGAGCTGATCCATGTTGGCAGATATGGAGGCATCATCGTTGGGTGAATGACACATGGACGCGTGCACACCAACACACCACACACACACACACACACACACACACACACACACACACATACACCACACGAGGTGGTTGCAGAGAAGTATGTGACTTTTTTGTTTTCATTTCATCTACAAATCACAACTCTTTAACACTGAAATAAGAAAGATGATCGTGTTTACTAAATAGTTATAGGTGAAGACATTTAACATCATCAAATCGGGAAATGCACATTCTGTAGATTTTATTCAGCTTATCTGGAATTTGTATTATCGTGCACCGACCGTCCATCCATCCATCCGTCCATCTCCGATTTCGACTTCTCTGGCCAAACCGTGAGGCCAATCCGGCTGAAATTTGGCAGCAATGTTCTGCTCCTGGCTTTAACGGGTATTGCAAAGCTCGTTCTGGTCACGTGACTTGAAGTTGTCAGGTCAGGTCAGATTAGATCTGGTACGATGCAGGAACCATGTAAACCTGTACTAGCCTGTTTCATGGTCGGGTTGTCAGCGACTAAACCGTCTCCCCCATCAGGATTCCTGGTGAGAAGGGTGTATGATATGGATACCCAGCAGAATTAAAAACAAAACTGTCAAAGGGCAGAGGAGCCTCTTGTGAGCCAACGGCCATCCATATCTAGTGCCCAACTGTCTGCGGACTCCTGCAGTTGGGTTGCTCTTTATTTGAAGGTTGGTGGCAGGATTTGCATTCCAGCCACCGTAAAACCCTTCATTCCGCAAAATGTACTAGAAGCACAAATAAATCTGAAACGCACTCCATGGGAGTACCTCCTGTGTTGCTGCCCTTTGCAAGGCAGCTCATCGGATGACAGTATGGGGCAAAGCCTTCAGGACACCCACTCTTTGATGATGGAGGGAAACCATGGGGTAACCTTCCTGGTTCAGATTGCGGTAGTGTGTGTCGGGTTGGTGCTGAGGTGTCGTCCACCAGAAGGCGGTCTCCTTTGGTTAACCGAGGCAGTCCCTTCGGGTGGGGTGCCTGGAATGTCCTATCCCTAAGAGAGGATGATCACCTATCTTTGTTATCATCTGAGCTCAAGCGTTTGGACATAGGTATTGCTTGATGTTGCCGTCCTTGATGTTGCGAGTGGATGTCTTGGAACTCACTGTCGGGCAAAGAAGAATTTTGTCTCGAAGGACATGGGATACCATTGACCAAGTCGCAAGGACAGGCTGAATGGCAGAGCTGAGCTGTTCAGGGACGTGAGGCATAAAACTGTACATGCGCTAAGGGTGGACAAGGAGGTCTATGTGTGAGGAATCTGTGAGGGGGTACATTCTAAACTGTGGTCAAGTGATTGTCTTCCTGCTTATAGGGGGATTCACACATTGCGTTCCTCAAGCCCGTCGCTTGATGTACTGCAGTTAGAGCGGAGGGTGGTGGGAAATTGACAGAGGAGTCCGAAGTGAAGGCCCGCTGGGCCAGTTACGTTGAGCGGCTGTACCAGGCTGATCCACCTGCTGTCGAGTTTGATGTTGGGTGTTGCTATCCTATTGCTGATCCTCCAATCAACTGTGATCTATCTCATTTTGTGTAAACACAGACTGCGGTGAACCAGATTAAAGGGGTAAAACTCCTGGGATTTGTGGCATCCATGTTGAACTTCTCAAGGCTGGTGAAAATGCTGTGCTAGTGTCATTGCATGCAGTTCTGTGGTCTGCCTGGAACACAGGCATCTTTCCGACTGACTGGAAGAGGGCCTTGTTGTCCTCTCTGGAAAGGGAAGGGTGATCGCCAAGACTGCAACAACTACCGAGGGGTGACGCTGCTCTCAGTGTCAGGCAAGGTCTTTTCTCGGATAATTCTTGATATGGTTCACCACCATCTGCTTGAGCACCAGCGTCCAGAGCATCAGGCTTTATACCAAAGAGGTCAACGATTGACCGTATCCTTGTTCTTCCGGTCCTTAATGAACGCAGACGAGAGTTTTGGCAGGGGCTGCTTGCAGCCTATGTTGAGCTCTGCAAAGTGCTCGATTCAGTGATTGGGATGCCCTTTTGTCTTCGTGGGGTGCCACCAAAACTGGACAATCTGATGTCTGAACTATACTCTGGTACTGAGAGTGCGTTGAGATGTGGTGATACCATCTCGTACTTATTTTCAGTTGTTACTGGAGTTTGTTTGGTGTGTACTGGCCGCCACACTTTTCAGTGCTTGTATGGACTGGATTCTGGGAGGATGTCGGAGAGATCAAGTTGCAGTGCATCGTTTAGGAATGTCAAGATCTCTGACCTTGATTTCGCAGATGATGCAGTCCTTTTGGGAGACTCTAGATATCCTTTTGGGGCCTCATGGTTACAGCTGGTTGATCCGCAGCTCAATGAGATGGGGTAGGCCAGGCATCTGCCTAGGGTTGGCCAGACAGCGGCCCTGGAGTACCGGCGGGAAGTGGACGCAGCAACGTGCTGCCCCGGCGCATTCTCCCATACTGACCTGACCTGACCTGACTTTGAGAGTCGGTCAAAATGGCTGACTTCGTAAAAAAAAATTCAGAAAACTTCTTCTCCAACTCACCAGTCAGAATGCTACCAAATTTGGGTTACAACATAAGGCCAGGTAGAGGTGTAAATTGCAGAGATCATGCCGATAACGTGACCGAAGTGTAAAAATGGTGGTCCCATGAATTCCTCAAAAATCTTCTTCGCCAGACCCACCACTCAGAATGCTATCAAATTTGGGTTGCAACATTAGGCCAGGGTATGAATATTAAATTGTGGTGGTCATGCCGATCACGTGACAGAAGTGTCAAAATGGCCGACTTGGTCAACTTTTCGGAAAATCACATTAATTCCTTGAAAAAATCTTCTTCTCCAGACTCACCAGTCAGAATGCTACCAAATTTGGGTTACAACATTCGGACACTGTCATGCATACATGCAGACATACATACACAGGGAGAATGCGCCACAGCACTTCGCTGCGTCCACTCTCCGTGGGTACTCCAGGGGCCTCCGTCTGGCCATCCCCCAGGCAGATGCCTGGCCCATCCCCATCTCTTAGGGATAGGACATTCCAGGCACCCACCCGAAGGGAGCGCCTCAGGTTATCCCGAGAAGACCGCCGTCTGGTGGACGACACCTCAGCACCACCCGCCCACACACCTCAGTGTGTGTTGCGGAATGAAGTGTTTTTTTGGTGGCCGGAGTGCAAATCCTGCCACCAACTTCGTAGGAAAGTGAACCAACCACAGGAGGATATCTGCATACGCAGTTGGCACCAGATATGGAATGTCCGTTGGCTCACAAAGAACTCCTCCACCCTTTGGCAGGTTTTGTATTTAATCCTGCTGGGGTGTCCGTATCTGTCCACCCTCCACACCAGGGGGACCTGGTGGAGGAAGGGACAGGGTCCTCATTTTAAATTGTGGAGGCCATGTCGATCATGTGACGGGGAATGTGTCAAAATGGCGTTCACGTGGCGTTCACTCCTTCAAAATCTTCTTCTCATGATTCACCAGTCAGAATGGTACCAAATTGGATTACAACATTAGGCAGGCCCAGATAAGCTAAGGTCAGTCAGTGGCTATTTTGGTTTTAGATCCTCGTGGAGGATCTCTGAGTCTTACTCACGTTGTTGTTCTTCATCTTCTTCTTGTGGACTTTTTTGTTTCACAGCCTACAGTTTTCATCGAAACTTCCTGAAACTTGGCGTATATATGTTAAAATACCCTTCGCAGACAGTAACCATCTCCGATTTTGAAAATTCCTCCTAGAAAAAAAAGTTATGACGTCAAATATTCTCCGCTAATGGAAATCGCCTAAAAAGACTATCTCGAAACTAGGCAAGCTTTTAATTCTGTTTGCGGAATCGAACAGGGCATTAGCAGAGATGAATTACCGCACATTTGATGCATCACTATGATGTCATATCAATTTTTATGGCGTCATTCCTATTTTTTGACTTTTGTTTCTTAACCCAGAGTTTCATTGGATCTTCGTGAAACTTGCCATGTATATGCAGAACGCCCACCGCAGGCAGTAACCATCTCCGATTTGGGAATTCTTCCTAGAAAAAAGTTGACGTCATAATATCGCCGCTAATGGAAATCGCCTATACCATTATCTCCGAAACTAGGCAAGCTGTTTGAATTTTGTTTGCGGGAATCATGCCGGGCAGGTAGCACAGATAATTTATCGCAAACCTGATGCATCACAATGACGTCATATTCGTTTTTTATGACGTCATCATTAAGAGGACGAGGATCTTAGCTCATTTGAGCTTGTTTTAGTTGTTTTTAATATCAATTTTTTGACTATTGAGCATTACAAGCTGACAGTGGAATTGTCTGAGAATCCTTACCATCCATGACATTGAAACGGATGTGCTGTTTTGTGGGTGAATATGTTCCAATGCAATGCTTTGTAAATACTTTTATGTAGGAAGAGGTATTCCCATTCCCTGAGATCAGCAATGATGAGCTGGATGAGCTCAACCAGCTGGTTGCTCCTGTTGAGAAGTTCTTCAATGAAGAAGGTATTTCTGATTTTTGCATACTTTTTATTTATTTATTTTTGCATCATCGTCTCTCCTCGACCATTTATCTGAGGTTTGGAAAGAGGTATTTCTTTTATCACAGATCCAATGATGCGAGGGTGGTTCAGATTTATTCAGTACAGCTGTATCTAAATTTTTTTTATCGTTTGAGGAATGTATATATGATGTTGCAAGCACAACCCATAATCGTGCGTTTCCTGCTTTAATGTAATGTTTTCTTTTTTGGTCCAACATGGTGGAAAGTGAGGCAGAGCTTCAAAGAGGATGGATGAGCAGATAGTTATGCACAGATAGTTATTTCTGTTCATCACAACGCATCAAGCCATTGACATTGACAGACTATTGGCTTTGATATAGTCCAGGTCAAATTTTAACGACCACCTATTAACTTGCTATTCTTCCTTCTTGCAGTGGATTCTGCAAAGATCGATGCGAGGCAAAAATACCACGGGAACTATTGCAGCGTTTGGGGGAGCTGGGCCTGTTTGGCATGCAAGTCCCAGTCGAGTATGGTAAGGCTTTGTATGATGATCGAGGGCCAGCATAACAAGGGTATAAAAGTGTCATTCATGAGTGGTGTCAAACCAGCTAATGAGTATCCAAAAAGGCACTTGTAAGTGAACTGGTATCGAACTGTGCTGGTCCATGGTTGTCCAACTTTCCTCTGTTCCTCACTGCTTCTATGTTCTTTTTCCAGGGGGTCTCGGCCTGTCCACACACAATGTATGCTCGACTCGAGAATGCATCTCCACGGATTCTTCCATCTCCGTCACACTTGCTGCTCACCAAGCCATCGGCCTTAAGGTATCTCAAGCTTAGGGTCTGCCTTTGCTTCTTCACCAACATTGTGGAATGTCTGCATTTTACATAGCCCTACAACATCAGAGTGATTGGATAAAACTGCAAAGACAGGTAGGGCAGGGTGGTGAGAATAGAAACTGGACATGTAGCTTACCTGGGCCTGGCCTAATGTGGAACCCTATTTGGTAGCATTCTGACTGGTGGGTCTGGAGGAAGGTTTTGAAGGAATGTATGTGATTCCGCCAAATATTACTAAGTCTGCATTTTGACACACTTCGGGTCACATGATCGCATGACTCCACAATTTAATTAATATCCTCCCCTGCCCTACTGTTGCAACCCAATTTGGTAGCATTCTGACTGGTGGTCTGGAGAGAAGTTTTGAAGAATTGTATGTGATTCAAATTTGTACTAAGTCTGCATTTTGAACACTTCAGGTCACATGATCGCATGACTTCCACAATTTAATTAATATCCCTCCCTGCCTATATTTGCAACCCAAATTTGGTAGCATCTGACTGGTGCGTCGAGAGAAGAAGAATTTGAAGGATTTGTACAACTGCTATTTTGACACACTTCTGGTCATAGTGATCAAATGCCTCCACAATTTAATATTAGGACTCTTTCCTAATTTGTAACCAAATTTGGTAACATCCTGACTGGTGGGTCTGGAGAACATTTTTAAAGGAATTTACGTGATTTTCCCCAAAATTGACTCGTCGACATTTGACACACTTCCAGTCACATGATCGGCATGACCTCCGCAATTTAACATCCTTACCCTGGTCTAATTTGTAACCCAAATTGGTAGCATTGTGACTGGTGGTCTGGAGTAGAAGATTTTGAATAAATTTACTATGGCAACCATTTTGACCTACTTAAAGTCATGTGACCGGAATGAGGTTTGTAATCCCAGTCAGGAGTGGAATATTGCTGCCAAATTTCAGCCGCATCGGCCAGCAGTTTGGCCGGAGAATAATTGAAAAAGGAGAAGGACGGACGGATGGTGCGCGATGACAATACCTTATCTGGAATTTACATTCCAGATAAGCTAAAAACTAATGGTAATGTATGCAAGACTGCGTGAGATAACTTCCACCAGGAAGAATGAGAGTGAAGAACATGATTTGATGTAACACACCAATAGGTTTTTATTTATTTATGTATTTTTTTTTATAGCAGAGCTAAATGAGACCGCTGTGTTGTTCGGCGAAGATCGTTGCTCGGATGTCAGTCTGTTTGGTACATTTCTTTTCTGGCTATCGGTGTTCCTGTGAAGTTGAGAGGTCCTTATCCTTACTACTTTCAGGGAATCTCATTGCCGGCACGGAGGAACAGAAACAGAAATATCTCCAAAGCTCTCGTCTGGCGAGCAAATTGCTGCCTTTTGCCTGACGGAGCCAGGGAGGTTGTGTAATGATCTTGCTGATTGTCACAACCATTTGATTATTGGAATAACTGAGGAAATGCTTTGTTTAATCTCACAATGCCTGCTGTATTCATGTAGTGGTAGTGATGCTGCATCCATCAAGACTGGAGCCACACTGAGTGAGGATGGCAAGAATTTCCTGTTGAACGGCACAAAGGTAACTCCTCAGGGTCACTTGTGTAGAGCCATATTTTTATTTTTAATTTTTTAATTTTAATGGTCCTGCTCAAATGGCCAGAGAGATGAATGGCCCTGAAATCATGCATCTTGTGCCAAATCATAGCCATTCTTGTTCCTTACAATGGGCTCAACATGTAGCTTATCCTGAATAGCTTGCCAAAACTAGAGTTCATAGAACACACTACCCCTTGCAGTTTGAGAGAAAAAAAGAACATGGGCAGGATCTGCCAGTGGTAAATTTGATTGGTCGAGATGATATAAAATGCCGTACTATTTTCTCCAAGACTTCTAAACGGAAGGATTTCGAAAGTGCCGAAAAGTCGATTTGTGTTCTTCAGTGTTTAGTATGTATTCAATTGAAATAAATAAAGATTTAGAGGTTTAGAAAATATATAATTGGAAGTTTACCACCATTGATGCAGTGTCTCTTGACACCACTTTATTTAACATGCTGCATCAGTTCTTTGGGCTTGTTTGTGTCCTTATGACGTCCTTAAATAGTGGGTTTCCTTTTTGGAATTGTTGAAGAATTCTCAATTCCTCTTGTACATTTGAGTCATTTATTAAATGACACACACATGCATATGGAGAGCCAGAGGAGATTCAATCTACATGCTCTTCCTCTGATTCTTCCTTACGTGTATTTTTTGAGTTCTGTTATAATATGCAGGGGTAAGGGTGGGGGATGGATCATAAGACAATGTCTTGTCATCCTCGAGACAGAATAGCGCCAAGGCTGAAGTTTGGGGTTCAGGGAAGAGATCACTCATAGCCTTATTGCAACAGCCATTTGGAGGTCAGTTTTGAATTCAAAGGACTGGAGGACATTTACGATCTGAAGTTGATAGGAGTTCAAAAAGATGTCTGGACATTACCTTCACACGCATTCCATTTAAGCTAGACTTCTGCTTCCAGACAGATTTTCAGATGCCAATATATAATTATTTTTGTACAAGAATCCCTAATAAGCTAATAGAACAATGGATGATTCTATGATACTGATAAAGATAAAGATTACTGGAAGGCGATCTGTTTTTGGGGAAGAGGGGTGTTTTACTTTGCAGACTGGTAACCTTCCAATACAGTAAAGAGATATATGGTCGTTTAAAATACATATATATATATATATATATATATATATATATATATATATATATATATTATATTCAAAATAGATGCATGCTCGAGCACATCGATGTATTAATCATGTTGTATTTTGAATCCATTTCCCATTAAAGGTTTATAACAATACATTGTGTTATATGCTAAAAACATTACTCTTTCAAAGTTCAAGTTAACATTTTAAAATCTTTTATCAGCCTTAAACCCATTATGCTTATTTTGGAGAAATTTGCATCCATAGAATGATGTTCAATTTTGTTTGATGCCAGACAGACAGTAAAAATACTATCTCACCCTCTCTGTGCATGTGCCATCGGGTGGAATTCAGAACCAAAGTTCTTTGAAATGGCAAATTTGTCTTCCGATTCGTTCAAAATGTAACATTCAATTGAAATTAAGTTATTTCTCGATCATTAACTGATGTTTGGAGACACAGACAGACAGGACAGACAATGTGAACCAATTGCTTAACCCTGCTTTTCGTTTAATAAAAGTTCATAAACATATGTATCTGATCTCCTTTGTTAACTCTTCAGCTAACAAAAGATATCGGATCAAAAGAGTGAATTTCTCTCTGCAGTGAGTGGGGCATTGATTGTGGAAAATCCTACCCACCCCACCCCCCCCCACCCTCACTTTCGACACCCCCCCCCCCCCCACCCTACACTTGATCATTGTTCCATATTGCACTCGCAATCCTACCATTCAAATCAATTTTCCGGGAAAATACTTTTGATGTGTATTATACCACGGTGCTATGAGGTAAATGAAAGAAGGGTATATAGGAACGTGTCTGTGTTTGTGTGGAAATATTATTTAATTTCCACTAGCATCGTCCATGTTCAGCACTTCTCGAAAATCCTGCAGGTGTGGATCTCCAATGGTGGGATGTGCCGACGTGTTCACAGTGTTCGCCACGTACTACGGTGCCTGACGCTCAGGGCCAGAGTACCGACAAGATCACGGCTTTCATTGTGGAGCGAGCGTTTGGCGGCATCACAAGTGGAAAGCCGGAAGCACAATGGGAATCCGAGGCTCAAACAGTCAGTATACCATTTATTCTTGTTGAAACCTCATACTGAGCCTGCTGCTCTTTGTTACAGATTTTCTGACACCGTATCACTCCTACTTGCAGCATGTGAAGTCAATTTTTGAAAACACTCCCGTGCCAGTGGAAAATGTTATTGGTAATGTTGGAGGTGGTTTTCAAGGTAAGTGAGGTGGTATCTTCCCCCTGCTCATTCTTCCTCCAAGTGTCACTCTGTTCTGTCCCCCCACCCTGCCCTCATCCCACCCTCCACTGTTTTTCTCCTTTATCATGTTCTGGTCTCTTCTATGTTCAGCTCTTACACAAGATTTCGACTTCGTATAAAATAATAAAAGCATCCACTTGTCCTTTTCTATGTTTTCAAAGCTAAAGCTTCCTTTACTTGTTTTTACAAGTTTATAAAACTTGAGAGTATATGATAACTTCTTGGATTTCTCACTTTTTACAAGGTCAAAGCTCATGGAAGAGTGGGGTGACAGAGGCTAGAAAGCAAGGGTAGCAGGACAACAGCTTGACACAACAAGCAAAGGATAGAATGAGCAAGAGAGAGTAGGAAACGCAAATTGCAATTAAGAGGATTGGGGCTAGGCAGGTTAATGGGTGTAAGAACGATTGTGTGGTAAGGACGGGGACACTGAGATTGAAGTACCTTCTGCTGTGGAGGGAGGAGTGGGATATAACACCTCAGGAAGTTGGTCAGTAGACTGAGAAGCAAGGACACAGTGTTTCAGTGGAGAGGAGTGCTCCCAGAGGAGTGGAGGTGCGTCCTGGAGTTGCTTGTGGAGGCGTGCAGTTGGAGTTGCGTCTGGTTGTGGAGGTGCGTCCTGGAGTGTCTTGTGGAGAGTGCATCCTGGAGTTGCTGTGGGTGTACCTGGAGTGCTTGTGAGAGTGTCCGGAGTTGCTTGTGGAGAGTGCGACCTGGAGTTGCTTGTGAGCAATTGACTGAGGACTGAAAGAGCAAAGAGCGGAGAACAGGGAGAGTCGGTAAAATCTCGTTCACGACCTGCCTGCAGAATGAGCGCAACAGCCCTTCTTATGCTTGTGCTTCGGTTCATCATGGGAGATGCCTATTATGTTAGAGCTTACCCTCCATATCTGCAGTCACCTTGTATTTGGCTGCTTGTGTTACCCTTGGGCAATCTGGGGTCCTTCACATATGCTGGTTGTTATGATGTCGGTAATGACTGGTGTTGTACATGACAAATTAAATGCAGGTTTGTCATGCACGGTTCAATCTGTGCTCGGCATGCAGATTGCCATGAACATCCTGAACACTGGCAGGTTCAGCATGGGAGCCTTTGTGCTGCGATGATTAGAAGACTATATTGGTACCAGTCTGTCTCTGCGTCCATCTGTGTATGCAATAGTGCATTCATTGGCTAAAATTGTACATGCATTTGTCTTGCATATCATGATGTCCCTTAATTTAAATGAAAGTCTCTGCAACATTTTTCTTTAAATGCATTGTTCTGTTAATTTTTCGAGTAACAGAGGAGGGATCTTTACAAGGTGTAGGGGAACATTATGTTTATACTGGTACAATAGGGGTGGATAGAAAACCCAAAGTGGATGTGTTGCCCTTTCGGGGCTCTTTATTAACCCAATATGCTTTTGCTTGAGTACTGGTTCATTTTTCCTGAGATGCACCATCTGTTGGCCCCTATATCTTCCTGTCCCTTTTCTCATCAAAACTCTTTGTGTTACCTGTCCTTTCCTGATTGGTTTTCTCTGGTGCCTTGACCTATTTGTTTTTGGTCCAGCCATGTCGGCGCGAGTATTGCCTGCACGAGGAAACAGTTCAACAAACGTCTCAGCGATTTGGAATGATCCAGGTTACATTTCCTTGTTTGCTCTAACATACTATTGTTTGTGCCCTTTGTATTTGATTTTGTGAATGAAGTACCATCTTCAGTTTAATCAAATGAGATATTTTCTTGTACTCTGTAGAAAGTTACATTCACATTTTTGTGTTGAAAATCCCATAATCTGCTTGGTTTTGTGCTACCAATGAAGAAATAATAAATGTTGCCAAACTAGGGGGGTAAGGAGGGGTGGGATGCCCAGCCGGGCAAGCTTTTCCCGGCGTTGGTTTTGGGATGTATTGGACACCACCAAACGGTGTAAAAGCAATGAAGTTATTGGCCTTCATGATGATTACCTTTTGCCTGGCTGGAAACAAGCTGGTCAGCAATACACTGACCCCACAGCCCAATATAATACACTAGTATAGCAAACCTCTCGGTGCCCTCAAAATGGCCTCAGGGCCAATGTTGGTAGCTAAAACCTTGCCCAGATTCTGAAGTACGGACACCCAAATGTGTGGCCGTTCAGTGGCGACGGTTTGGCTGTTAAAGAATAATTGTACAAACACGCTACTTATTTCATGGAATATATATAAAGTTTATTTATTCACGGATACCTTCTGCTATTGGTAATTCAATCGACATTGGTCTGTAGACATCGGAATGCTACGCAGCAGTACACCACTGACGTGGAATGGATACAGAGCTGATTGGATTTCAAAGCGATTTGACCAACTGCTGTCATGTGATTCTCTGGATCTTGTATGTGTCTCTCTTCTTTAATGGCTCTTGTTCCTCCTGTTTGATTGAACTGAACCCGGTGAACTGAGCGTCTGGCTGTAAATCAAGAACTCATTTCTCCTCAGGTGTACTGCTGCAATACCTCCCAAATCCCCTAGGAGTTTCTCTGGCCGGGACTCCTCCTCTGCTCCTACCTTCTGTTTGCTCCATGTGTTGTACTGTCCTCAAGTGACTGTTCCATTTGTCTGATGAGTCTGATGTCTTCTGGCTGATGAGTTAACATTCTGTTGTTGACCTTTAAAATGTTTCTTCTTGGAAACCACTGATATGTGTGGTCATGCCATATCTTTTAAACCCATAGGAAAAGTTTGCTGTGATGGCGATGCAGGCGTACGTGATGGAAAGCATGGCATACCTGACTGCTGATGTTGGGATCTGCCCGGAAGCCATGTTGTTCCGTCGGAGGCCGCTATAAGGTTAGGTCGTTTGTGGTTTGCTGCTTTTTGGCCAATTTATTTTTATGACCTATGCATATTTGTACTTATTGTTTCACATAAAGCCAGCAAATTAGTGTTTGTCCTCTAAAATGGCACTGTGCTTTCAAGCACCAACAGATGGCCCTTGTATTGTGATTTGGAGAAGTCGTGTGATGTGCTGGAATACCGATTTTGTTTGATGACTCCAAAGGTTGTTCTTGATTCACCATTTTTTATCATTTTTTTGAAGAGCTGTGTGGGTGCATGCTTTGTGCGGTGTTCAGCTCGGAAGGAGCGTGGATCTGTGTAAGTGAGGCCTTGCCAAGTATTGGGTGGCCTCGTGTTATGAAGACTTACTCGTATGAACGTTACCTCGTTTGTCGGCGGATTCCTCTCCATCTTCGAGAAGCACAGCTCAGTTAGATCCACCAGCGGTGTAAAGAAATTGCCCGTGTTAACGATCTTTTTGGATTCTAATCTGAGCATATAACTCTGATTCCATGATCACAGGCTACAAATTCACGCGTTTCTCTTCCCGCACAATTGCCAATAAATATATATACATTCTCGAACCGAAAAAACGAAAAAACACTGTTCTGTCTGTTCATAAGCTGTGTGACTGCATGTCTATTAAATATGTATTGTTTGAAACGTCGGTTTCACCCCGACTTCCACACACCTATGTCTCTTAATTACCTACTATTGGAATGTACTATTCCTAGACTGTTGAAGACCCTGAGGACCCAAAATGCGCAAGGACACCCAAGACCTATAAGACCCAGGTGACCCAAAAGTTCTCCCAAGGACCCAAAAAACCCTGATGACACATAAGATCTGTAGGACCCAAAATACCGTTCGGACCCCAAACGACCTATAGCATCCCAGATGACGCAAAAAACCCATCAGACCCAATGGTCACGCGGACTCACAAAGAGCCACAATGACCCAAAGATCCTTTAGACCAGTGATCTTCAACTATATTTATGAGGGGCCACTTTTGCCGATAAGCATCTTGGAGTGTGAGAGCCCTCCACATCACCTGTGAGAGACTCCCTGTGACTGCTTGAAATGTCTTGGCCTACCCATAGGTACTTTAATCTATTCGTGATAGTGAAGATTTTAGCACTGTGCTGCAAGCGGAGCATAAGTTGTTTGTGTAAAACGGTTGAGTCGCATTTCTAACGTTAAGATTACGTGTACGTTACGTTGCATGTAAACGTATGTTTAATTGCTTACGCGTTTGTTCGGAAACACTCAATTTTATATCATTTATAGTGTGTGCTACGTCTACTGTACTCTCCTTGACCTTTGACCTTTAAAGGCCACAAAGGTCAAATTTTCAAAGTTGTGGGAATCGAACCAGGTTTTCAACCTTCTTCGACGACCTTACTCCAATAAGCTATAGCACGTATCCTGTTTCCTTATTTTAATGTCCACAACATCGTTTTGTGAACCTATTAAAGTTATGCAAAGGTCAAATTTTGAAAGTTGTGAACGAAACCGGGTTTTCGACATTCTTCAACGAACTAACTCCAATAACCTATAGCACGTATCCTGTTTCCTTTTTTAATGTCCACAACATTGTTTTGGACCTTTAAAGTTATGCAAAGGTCAAATTTTGAAAGTTGTTGAACGAAACCGGGTTTCACATTTTGCAGCTAATAACTATCACCCGTACCACATCATGTTCATCATTTTTAAACTTGGTCAAAAATTATCACATTGTCTCATCCTTGACTTCTGAAACAATCTGCATCTCAAATACCGCTCGTGAACCAATGTCGTCTTCAGACTTGTATTATTAATTTTAATATCATTATTATTATTATTATTATTTATCTTTTGGCACTGATGTCAATTGCTGATGAGCTCGTGTGTCCTGCAGTGTTTATCTCCATGCTATATGCTATGGGTTGTAGTTCATTTGTGAGCTAAACTATTTAAGAACAAACATAGATATGAAAAAATAACACATGCAGCTGCCTTCTTATTTTATCCTATCATGAGCAACCACCACCCGTCGCTTCAGAGAGAGAGAGAGAGGGGGAGAGAGATGAAGGTACAGGTACAGGTACAGAGACAGAGGCAGAGACAGATCGGCGGGAAGGCAGCCTGAGGTGAGAGACGGGGAAGGCAAATGTGCAGTGGAGCATTATTTATGATTCATTCTGTTTCATCCAAATTGTTTTGCATAGAATAACAGTGAAGATGAAAACAAAATAATGTCTGAAATCCATTTTCTACCTGTCAAACTATATATCACGAAACCACAAGTTTTGATGTATCGGGGCAAAGGGAATGGATGGGATTGTTGAAAACTGAATGGGATAAACAGGTGCATTCGAGAGGATAGGTGCTTGTGAATGTATTTCCATGCAGAATCAATATCAAGCACTGTGGGGATCACAGTCCATTCCTTTTGTGACAGGACAGATTGCACACCCTCAACCACTTGTCCTGTGCAAACAACCAGATTCTATGGTGTTGAGGTTGCTCTCCAACAATAGCCACAGAGATATGGGCTTTGACCATAACAAGGTTTAAGAAACTGGAGATGTTGGATGGAAAGTTAATCATTCCCAGTTCCAGGAAGGAGGATGTACCAGTTGCGGAAATTTGGTTGGGAAAGTTGTCCAGATCCGCAGCGTTGCAGAAGGCCTTTGCTGCAATACCATGGTTTGTTGTTGCGGAGCTAACATTCAGCTGGCTAGCATGGTGGCAGTTGGAGTCGCCACAGATGAGGAGTATCGAGTTGGGATGAATGTTTATGAGCTGATCCATGTTGGCAGATATGGAGGCATCATCGTTGGGTGAATGACACATGACGTGTGCACACAACACACACACACACACACACACACACACACACACACACACACACACACACATATACACACACGAGGTGGTTGCAGAGAAGTATTGTGAATTTTTGTTTTCATTTCATCTACAAATCACAACTCTTTAACACTGAAATAAGAAAGATGATCGTGTTTACTTTAAATAGTTATAGGTGAAGACATTTAACATCATCAAATCGGGAAATGCACATTCTGTAGATTTTTATTCAGCTTATCTGGAATTTGTATTATCGTGCACCGACCGTCCATCCATCCATCCGTCCATCTCCGATTTCGACTTCTCTGGCCAAACCGTGAGGCCAATCCGGCTGAAATTTGGCAGCAATGTTCTGCTCCTGGCTGTTAACGGGTATTGCAAAGCTCGTTCTGGTCACGTGACTTGAAGTTGTCAGGTCAGGTCAGATTAGATCTGTGACGATGCAGGAACCATGTAAACCTGTACTAGCCTGTTTCATGGTCGGGTTGTCAGCGACTAAACCGTCTCCCCCATCAGGATTCCTGGTGAGAAGGGTGTATGATATGGATACCCAGCAGAATTAAAAACAAAACCTGTCAAAGGGCAGAGGAGCCTCTTGTGAGCCAACGGCCATCCATATCTAGTACCCAACTGTCTGCGGACGTCCTGCAGTTGGGTTGCTCTTTATTTGAAGGTTGGTGGCAGGATTTGCATTCCAGCCACCGTAAAACCCTTCATTCCGCAAAATGTACTAGAAGCACAAATAAATCTGAAAACGCACTCCATGGGAGTACCTCCTGTGTTGCTGCCCTTTGCAAGGCAGCTCATCGGATGACAGTATCGGGGCAAAGCCTTCAGGACCCCCACTCTTTGATGATAGGAGGGAAACCATGGGGTAACCTTCCTGGTTCAGATTGCGGTAGTGTGTGTCAGGTTGGTGCTGAGGTGTCGTCCACCAGAAGGCGGTCTCCTTTGGTTAACCCGAGGCAGTCCCTTCGGGTGGGTGCCTGGAATGTCCTATCCCTAAGAGAGGATGATCACCTATCTTTGTTATCATCTGAGCTCAAGCGTTTGGACATAGGTATTGCTTGATGTTGCCGTCCTTGATGTTGCGAGTGGATGTCTTGGAACTCACTGTCGGGCAAAGAAGAATTTTGTCTCAAAGGACATGGGATACCGTTGACCAGAGTCGCAAGGACAGGCTGAATGGCAGAGCTGAGCTGTTCAGGGAGCTGAGGCATAAAACTGTACATGCGCTAAGGGTGGACAAGGAGGTCTATGTGTGAGGAATCTGTGAGGGGGTACATTCTAAACTGTGGTCAAGTGATTGTCTTCTTGCTTATAGGGGGATTCACACATTGCGTTCCTCCAAGCCCGTCGCTTGATTTACTGCAGTTAGAGCGGAGGGTGGTGGGAAATTGACAGAGGAGTCCGAAGTGAAGGCCCGCTGGGCCAGTTACGTTGAGCGGCTGTACCAGGCTGATCCACCTGCTGTCGAGTTTGATGTTGGGTGTTGCTATCCCTATTGCTGATCCTCCAATCAACTGTGATCTATCTCAGTTTGTGTAAACACAGACTGCGGTGAACCAGATGAAATGGGGTAAAACTCCTGGGATTTGTGGCATCCATGTTGAACTTCTCAAGGCTGGTGAAAATGCTGTGCTAGTGTCATTGCATGCAGTTCTGTGGTCTGCCTGGAACACAGGCATCTTTCCGACTGACTGGAAGAGGGGCCTTGTTGTCCCTCTCTGGAAAGGAAAGGGTGATCGCCAAGACTGCAACAACTACCGAGGGGTGACGCTGCTCTCAGTGTCAGGCAAGGCCTTTTCTCGGATAATTCTTGATATGGTTCACCACCATCTGCTTGAGCACCAGCGTCCAGAGCAGTCAGGCTTTATACCAAAGAGGTCAACGATTGACCGTATCCTTGTTCTTCCGGTCCTTAATGAACGCAGACGAGAGTTTTGGCAGGGGCTGCTTGCAGCCTATGTTGAGCTCTGCAAAGTGCTCGATTCAGTGAATTGGGATGCCCTTTTGTCTTCGTGGGGTGCCACCAAAACTGGACAATCTGATGTCTGAACTATACTCTGGTACTGAGAGTGCTGTGAGATGTGGTGATACCATCTCTGACTTATTTTCAGTTGTTACTGGAGTTTGTTGGTGGTGTGTACTGGCCGCCACACTTTTCAGTGCTTGTATGGACTGGATTCTGGGGAGGATGTCGGAGAGATCAAGTTGCAGTGCATCGTTTAGGAATGTCAAGATCTCTGACCTTGATTTCGCAGATGATGCAGTCGTCTTTTGGGAGACTCTAGATATCCTTTTGGGGGCCTCATGGTTACAGCTGGTTGATCCGCAGCTCAATGAGATGGGGATGGGCCAGGCATCTGCCTAGGGTTGGCCAGACAGCGGCCCCTGGAGTACCGGCGGAAAGTGGACGCAGCAACGTGCTGCCCCGGCGCATTCTCCCATACCTGCCTGACCTGACCTGACCTGACTTGAAGTCGGTCAAAATGGCTGACTTCGTAAAAAAAAAATTCAGAAAACTTCTTCTCCAGACTTACCAGTCAGAATGCTACCAAATTTGGGTTACAACATAAGGCCAGGGTAGAGGTGTTAAATTGCAGAGATCATGCCGATAACGTGACCGGAAGTGTCAAAATGGTGGTCCCATGAATTCCTTCAAAAATCTTCTTCGCCAGACCCACCACTCAGAATGCTATCAAATTTGGGTTGCAACATTAGGCCAGGGTATGAATATTAAATTGTGGTGGTCATGCCGATCACGTGACCAGAAGTGTCAAAATGGCCGACTTGGTCAACTTTTCGGAAAATCACATTAATTCCTTGAAAAATCTTCTTCTCCAGACTCACCAGTCAGAATGCTACCAAATTTGGGTTACAACATTCGGACACTGTCATGCATACATGCAGACATACATACACAGGGAGAATGCGCCACAGCACTTCGCTGCGTCCACTCCCCGTGGGTACTCCAGGGGCCTCCGTCTGGCCATCCCCCAGGCAGATGCCTGGCCCATCCCCGTCTCTTAGGGATAGGACATTCCAGGCACCCACCCGAAGGGAGCGCCTCAGGTTATCCCGAGGAAGACCGCCGTCTGGTGGACGACACCTCAGCACCACCCCGCCACACACCTCGGTGTGTGTTGCAGAATGAAGTGTTTTTTTGGTGGCCGGAGTGCAAATCCTGCCACCAACTTCGTAGGAAAGTGAACCAACCACAGGAGGATATCTGCATACGCAGTTGGCACCAGATATGGATGTCCGTTGGCTCACAAAGAACTCCTCCACCCTTTGGCAGGTTTTCTATTTAATCCTGCTGGGTGTCCGTATCTGTCCACCCTCCACACCAGGGGGACCTGGTGGGAGGAAGGGACAGGGTCCTCATTTTAAATTGTGGAGGCCATGTCGATCATGTGACGGGGAATGTGTCAAAATGGCGTTCACGTGGCGTTCACTCCTTCCAAAATCTTCTTCTCATGATTCACCAGTCAGAATGGTACCAAATTTGGATTACAACATTAGGCCAGGGCCCAGATAAGCTACAGGTCCAGTGGTCCTATTTTGGTTTTTAGATCCTCGTGGAGGATCTCTGAGACGTTGTTGTTGTTCATCTTCTTCTTGTGGACTTTTTGTTTCACAGCCTACAGTTTCATCGAAACTTCCTGAAACTTGGCGTTATAATGTAAAAATACCCTGCGCAGACAGTAACCATCTCCGATTTTGAAAATTCCTCCTAGAAAAAAAAGTTATGACGTCAAAATATCTCCGCTAATGGAAATCGCCTAAAATATTCTCTGAAACTAGGCAGCTTTTTGAATTCTGTTTGCGGGAATCGAACAGGGCATTAGCAGAGATGAATTACCGCACATTTGATGCATCACTATGATGTCATATCAATTTTTATGGCGTCATTCCTATTTTTTGACTTTTTGTTTCTTAACCCAGAGTTTTCATTGGATCTTCGTGAAACTTGCCATGTATATGCAGAACGCCCACCCGCAGGCAGTAACCATCTCCGATTTTGGGAATTCTTCCTAGAAAAAAAGTTGACGTCATAATATCGCCGCTAATGGAAATCGCCTATACCATTATCTCCGAAACTAGGCAAGCTGTTTGAATTTTGTTTGCGGGAATCATGCCGGGCAGTAGCACAGATAATTTATCGCAAACCTGATGCATCACAATGACGTCATATTCGTTTTTTATGACGTCATCATTAAGAGGACGAGGATCTTAGCTCATTTGAGCTTGTTTTAGTTGTTTTTAATATCAATTTTTTGACTATTGAGCATTACAAGCTGACAGTGGAATTGTCTGAGAATCCTTACCATCCATGACATTGAAACGGATGTGCTGTTTTGTGGGTGAATATGTTCCAATGCAATGCTTTGTAAATACTTTTATGTAGGAAGAGGTATTCCCATTCCCTGAGATCAGCAATGATGAGCTGGATGAGCTCAACCAGCTGGTTGCTCCTGTTGAGAAGTTCTTCAATGAAGAAGGTATTTCTGATTTTTGCATACTTTTTATTTATTTATTTTTTGCATCATCGTCTCTCCTCGACCATTTATCTGAGGTTTTGGAAAGAGGTATTTCTTTTATCACAGATCCAATGATGCGAGGGTGGTTCAGATTTATTCAGTACAGCTGTATCTAAATTTTTTTATCGTTTGAGGGAATGTATATATGATGTTGCAAGCACAACCCATAATCGTGCGTTTCCTGCTTTAATGTAATGTTTTCTTTTTTGGTCAACATGGTGGAAAGTGAGGCAGAGCTTCAAAGAGGATGGATGAGCAGATAGTTATGCACAGATAGTTATTTCTGTTCATCACACGCATCAAGCCATTGACATTGACAGACTATTGGCTTTGATATAGTCCAGGTCAAATTTTAACGACCCACCTATTTAACTTGCTATTCTTCCTTCTTGCAGTGGATTCTGCAAAGATCGATGCTGAGGCAAAAATACCACGGGAACTATTGCAGCGTTTGGGGGAGCTGGGCCTGTTTGGCATGCAAGTCCCAGTCGAGTATGGTAAGGCTTTGTATGATGATCGAGGGCCAGCATAACAAGGGTATAAACGTGTCATTCATGAGTGGTGTCAAACCAGCTAATGAGTATCCAAAAAGGCACTTTGTAAGTGAACTGGTATCGAACTGTGCTGGTCCATGGTTTGTCCAACTTTCCTCTGTTCCTCACTGCTTCTATGTTCCTTTTTCCAGGGGGTCTCGGCCTGTCCAACACAATGTATGCTCGACTCGGAGAATGCATCTCCACGGATTCTTCCATCTCCGTCACACTTGCTGCTCACCAAGCCATCGGCCTTAAGGTAGCTCAAGCTTAGGGTCTGCCTTTGCTTCTTCACCAACATTGTGGAATGTCTGCATTTTACAATAGCCCTACAACATCAGAGTGATTGGATAAAACTGCAACAGACAGGTAGGCAGGGTGGTGAGAATAGAAACTGGACATGTAGCTTACCTGGCCCTGGCCTAATGTGGACCCATATTTGGTAGCATTCTGACTGGTGGGTCTGGAGAGGAAGGTTTGAAGGAATGTATGTGATTTCCCCAAATATTTACTAAGTCTGCCATTTTGACACACTTCGGGTCACATGATCGGCATGACTCCACAATTTAATTAATATCCTCCCCTGCCCTACTGTTGCAACCCAAATTTGGTAGCATTCTGACTGGTGGGGTCTGGAGAGGAAGGTTTTTGAAGGAATGTATGTGATTTCCCCAAATATTTACTAAGTCTGCCATTTTGACACACTTCGGGTCACATGATCGGCATGACTTCCACAATTTAATTAATATCCCTCCCCTGCCCTACTGTTGCAACCCAAATTTGGTAGCATTCTGACTGGTGCGTCGAGAGAAGAAGAATTTGGAAGGAATTTGTACAACTGCTATTTTGACACACTTCTGGTCAAGTGATCAACATGGCCTCCACAATTTAATATTAGGACTCTTTCCTAATGTTGTAACCCAAATTTGGTAACATCCTGACTGGTGGGTCTGGAGAACATTTTAAAAGGAATTTACGTGATTTTCCCCAAAATTGACTCAGTCGGACATTTTGACACACTTCCAGTCACATGATCGGCATGACCTCCGCAATTTAACATCCTTACCCTGGTCTAATGTAACCCAAATTTGGTAGCATTGTGACTGGTGGGTCTGGAGTAGAAGATTTTTGAATAAATTTACTATGGCAACCATTTTGACCTACTTAAAGTCATGTGACCGGAATGAGGTTTGTAATCCCAGTCAGGAGTGGAATATTGCTGCCAAATTTCAGCCGCATCGGCCCAGCAGTTTGGCCGGAGAATTTGAAAAAGGAGAAGGACGGACGGATGGTGCGCGGTGACAATACCTTATCTGGAATTTACATTCCAGATAAGCTAAAAACTAATGGTAATGTATGCAAGACTGCGTGAGATAACTTCCACCAGGAAGAATGAGAGTGAAGAACATGATTTGATGTAACACCACCAATAGGTTTTTATTTATTTATGTATTTTTTTTTAATAGCAGAGCTAAATGAGACCGCTGTGTTTGTTCGGCGAAGATCGTTGCTCGGATGTCAGTCTGTTTGGTACATTTCTTTTCTGGCTATCGGGGTGTTCCTGTGAAGTTGAGAGGTCCTTATCCTTTACTACTTTCAGGGAATCCTCATTGCCGGCACGGAGGAACAGAAACAGAAATATCTTCCAAAGCTCTCGTCTGGCGAGCAAATTGCTGCCTTTTGCCTGACGGAGCCAGGGAGGTGTGTAATGATCTTGCTGATTGTCACAACCATTTGATTATTGGAATAACTGAGGAAATGCTTTGTTTAATCTCACAATGCCTGCTGTATTCATGTAGTGGTAGTGATGCTGCATCCATCAAGACTGGAGCCACACTGAGTGAGGATGGCAAGAATTTCCTGTTGAACGGCACAAAGGTAACTCCTCAGGGTCACTTGTGTAGAAGCCGATATTTTTATTTTTAATTTTTTAATTTTTTAATGGTCCTGCTCAAATGGCCAGAGAGATGAATGGCCCTGAAATCATGCATCTTGTGCCAAATCATAGCCATTCTTGTTCCTTACAAATGGGCCTCAACATGTAGCTTATCCTGAATAGCTTGCCAAAACTAGAGTTCATAGAACACACTACCCCTTGCAGTCTTGAGAGAAAAAAAGAACATGGGCAGGATCTGCCAGTGGTAAATTTGATTGGTCGAGATGATATAAAATGCCGTACTATTTTCTCCAAGTACTTCTAAACGGAAGGATTTCGAAAGTGCCGAAAAGTCGATTTGTGTTCTTCAGTGTTTAAGTATGTAATTCAATTGAAATAAAATAAAGATTTTAGAGGTTTAGAAAAAATATATAATTGGAAGTTTACCACCATTGATGCAGTGTCTCTTGACACCACTTTATTTAACATGCTGCATCAGTTCTTTGGGCTTGTTTGTGTCCTTTATGACGTCCTTAAAAATAGTGGGTTTCCTTTTTGGAATTGTTGAAGAATTCTCAATTCCTCTTGTACATTTGAGTCATTTATTAAATGACACACACATGCATATGGAGAGCCAGAGGAGATTCAATCTACATGCTCTTCCTCTGATTCTTCCTTACGTGTATTTTTTTGAGTTCTTGTATAATATGCAGGGGTAAGGTGGGGGGGATGGATCATAAGACAATGTCTTGTCATCCTCGAGACAGAATAGCGCCAAGGCTGAAGTTTTGGGGTTCAGGGAAGAGATCACTCATAGCCTTATTGCAACAGCCATTTGGAGGTCAGTTTGAATTCAAAGGACTGGAGGACATTTACGATCTGAAGTTGATAGGAGTTCAAAAAGATGTCTGGACATTACCTTCACACGCATTCCATTTAAGCTAGACTTCTGCTTCCAGACAGATTTTCAGATGCCAATATATAATTATTTTTGTACAAGAATCCCTTAATAAGCTAAATAGAACAATGGATGATTCTATGATACTGAATAAAGATTAAAGATTACTTGGAAGGCCGATCTGTTTTGGGGAAGAGGGGTGTTTTACTTTGCAGACTGGTAACCTTCCAATACAGTAAAGAGATATATGGTCGTTTAAAATACATATATATATATATATATATATATATATATATATATATATATATATATATATATATATTCAAAATAGATGCATGCTCGAGCACATCGATGTATTAATCATGTTGTATTTGAATCCATTTCCCATTAAAGGTTTATAACAATACATTGTGTTATATGCTAAAAACATTTACTCTTTCAAAGTTTCAAGTTAACATTTTAAAATCTTTTTATCAGCCTTAAACCCATTATGCTTATTTTGGAGAAATTTGCATCCATAGAATGATGTTCAATTTTGTTTGATTGCCAGACAGACAGTAAAAATACTATCTCACTCCTCTCTGTGCATGTGCCATCGGGTGGAATTCAGAACCAAAGTTCTTTGAAATGGCAAATTTGTCTTCCGATTCGTTCAAAATGTAACATTCAATTGAAATTAAGTTATTCCTCGATCATAAACTGATGTTTGGAGACACAGACAGACAGACAAGACAGACAATGTGAACCAATTGCTTAACCCTGCTTTTCGTTTAATAAAAGTTCATAAACATATGTTTATCTGATCTCCTTTTGGTTAACCTCTTTCAAAGCTAACAAAAGCATATCGGATCAAAAGAGTGAATTTCTCTCTGCAGTGAGTGGGGATTGATTGTGGAAAATCCTCCACCCCACCCCCCCCCCCACCCTCCACTTTCGACCACCCCCCCCCCCCCCCCCCACCCTACACTTGATCATTGTTCCATATTGCACTCGCAATCCTACCATTCAAATCAATTTTCCGGGAAAATACTTTTGATGTGTATATACCACGGTGCTATGAGGTAAAAAAAGAGGTATATAGAAAGTGTCTGTGTTTGTGTGGAAATATTTATTTAATTTCCACTAGCATCGTCCATGTTCAGCACTTCTCGAAAATCCTGCAGGTGTGGATCTCCAATGGTGGGATCGCCGACGTGTTCACAGTGTTCGCACGTACTACGGTGCCTGACGCTCAGGGCCAGAGTACCGACAAGATCACGGCTTTCATTGTGGAGCGAGCGTTTGGCGGCATCACAAGTGGAAAGCCGGAAGACAAAATGGGAATCCGAGGCTCAAACAGTCAGTATACCATTTATTCTTGTTGAAACCTCATACTGAGCCTGGCTGCTCTTTGTACAGATTTTCTGACACCGTATCACTCCTACTTGCAGCATGTGAAGTCAATTTTGAAAACACTCCCGTGCCAGTGGAAAATGTTATTGGTAATGTTGGAGGTGGTTTCAAGGTAAGTTGAGGTGGTATCTTCCCCCTGCTCATTCTTCCTCCAAGTGTCACTCTGTTCTGTCCCCCCACCCTGCCCTCATCCCACCCTTTCCACTGTTTTTCTCCTTTTATCATGTTCTGGTCTCTTCTATGTTCCAGCTCTTACACAAGATTCGACTTCGTATAAAATAATAAAAGCATCCACTTGTCCTTTTCTATGTTTTCAAAGCTAAAGCTTCCTTTACTTGTTTTTACAAGGTTTATAAAACTTGAGAGTATATGATAACTTTCTTGGATTTCTCACTTTTTACAAGGTCAAAGCTCATGGAAGAGTGGGGTGACAGAAGGCATGAACTGACAATGGGTAGCAGGACAACAGCTTGACACAACAAGCAAAGGAATGAATGAGCAAGAGTAGAGTAGGAAACGCAAATTGCAATTAAGAGGATTGGGGCTAGGCAGGGTTAATGGGTGTAAGAACGATTGTGGGTAAGGACGGGGACACTTGAGATTGAAGTGTACTACCTGCTGTGGAGGGAGGAGTGGGATATAACATCCTCAGGAAGTTGGTTCAGTAGACTGGAGAAGCAAGGAACACAACAGTTGAGGTGTTCAGTGGAGAGGAGTGCTCCCAGAGGAGTGGAGCGTGCGTCCTGGAGTTGCTTGTGGAGCGTGCGTCCTGGAGTTGCTTGTGGA
>CM068954.1:19335040-19348878 GCA_035128595.1 Eptatretus atami
CTGGAGTTGCTTGTGGAGAGTGTGTCCTGGAGTTGCTTGTGGAGAGTGCGACCTGGAGTTGCTTGTGGAGCATTGGACTGAGGACTGAAAGAGCAAAGAGCGAGAACAGAGGAGAGTCGGTAAAATCCTGTCACTGACCTGCCTGCAGAATGAGCGCAACAGCCCTTCTTATGCTTGTGCTTCGGCTTCATCATGGGAGATGCCTATTATGTTGAGAGCTTACCCTCCATATCTGCAGTCACCTTGTATTTGGCTGCTTGTGTTACCCTTGGGCCAATCTGGGGTCCTTCACATATGCTGGTTGTTATGATGTCGGTAATGACTGGTTTGTACATGACAAATTAAATGCAGGTTTGTCATGCACGGTTCAATCTGTGCCTCGGGCATGCAGATTGCCATGAACATCCTGAACACTGGCAGGTTCAGCATGGGGAGCCTTTGTGCTGCGATGATTAGAAGACTAATTGGTACCATGTCTGTCTCTGCGTCCATCTGTGTATGCCAATACGTGCATTCATTGGCTAAAATTGTACATGCATTTGTCTTGCATATCATGATGTCCCGTTAATTTAAAATGAAAGTCTCTGCAACATTTTTCTTTAATAACGCATTGTTCTGTTACTTTTTCGAGTAAATCACGAGGAGGGATCTTTTACAAGGTGGTAGGGGAACATTATGTTTATACTGGTCACAATAGGGGTGGATAGAAACCCAAAAGATGGATGTGTTGCCCTTTCGGGGCTCTTTATAACCCAATATGCTTTTGCTTGAGTACTTGGTTCATTTTTCCTGAGATGCACCATTCTGTTGGCCCCTATATCTTCCTGTCCCTTTCTTCATCAAACTCTTTGTGTCTACCTGTCCCTTTTCCTGATTGGTTTTCTCTGGTGCCTTGACCTATTGTTTTTGGTCCAGCCATGTCGGCCGAGTATGCCTGCACGAGGAAACAGTTCAACAAACGTCTCAGCGATTTTGGAATGATCCAGGTACATTTCCTTGTTTGCTCTAACATACTATGTGTTGTGCCCTTTGATTTGATTTGTAGAATGAAGTACCATTCTTCAGTTTAATCAAATGGAGATATTTCTTGTACTCTGTAGAAAGTATTACATTCACATTTTTGTTGTTAAAATCCCATAATCTGCTTGGTTTTGTGCTACCAATGGAAGAAATAATAAATGTTGCAATACTAGGGGGGAAGGAGGGTGGGATGCCCAGCCGGGCAAGCTTTTCCCGGCGTTGGTTTTGGGATGTGTTGGACACCACCAAACGGTGTAAAAGCAATGAAGTTATTGGCCTCATGATGATTACCTTTTGCCTGCGAACTGGTGGCAGCAATACCTGACCCCACAGCCCAATATACACTATATAGCAACCTTCGGTGCCCTCAAAATGGCCTTCAGGGCCAATGTGGTAGCTTAAAACCTTGCCCAGATTCTGAAGTACGGACACCCAAAATGTGTGGCCTTCAGGTGCGACGGTTTGGCTGTGAAAGAATAATGTACAAACACCTGAACTTATTTCATGGAAATTAATAATAAAGTTTATTTTATTCAACGGATACCTTCTGCTATTGGTAATTCAATTCGACATTTGTCTGTGTAGACATCGGAATGCTACCCAGCAGTACACCACTGACGTGGAATGGTACAGAGCCGATTGGATTTCAAAGCGATTTGACCAACTGCTGTCATGTGATTCTTGGATCTTGTATGGTGTCTTCTTTCTTTTAATGGCTCTTGTTTCCTCCTGTTTGATTGAACTGAACCCCGTCCTGGCAACGGAGTCTGGCTGTAAATCAAGAACTCCATTTCTCCTCGGTGTACTGCTGCAATACCTCCCAAACCCCTAGGAGTTTCTCTGGCCGGGACTTCCTCCTCTGCTCCTACCTCTTGTTTGTCCATGTGTTGTACTGTCCTCCAGTGACTGTTCCATTTGTCTGATGAGTCTGATGTCTGGCTGATGAGTTAACATTCTTTGTTGACCTTTAAAATGTTTCTTCTTGAAACCACTGATGATGTGTGGTCATGCCATATCTTTTAAACCCATAGGAAAAGTTTGCTGTGATGGCGATGCAGGCGTACGTGATGGAAAGCATGGCATACCTGACTGCTGGCATGTTGGATCGTCCCGGAATGCCTGATTGTTCCGTCGAGGCCGCTATGGTTAAGGTCGTTTGTGGTTTTGCTGCTTTTTGGCCAATTTATTTTTATGACTATGCAGCATATTTGTACTTATTGTTCACAAAAGCAGCAAATTATGTTTTGTCCTCTAAAATGGCACTGTGCTTTCAAAGCACCCAACAGATGGCCTTGTATTGTGATTTGGAGAAGTCGTGTGATGTGCTGGAATACCATTTTTGTTTGATGACTCCAAAGGTTGTTCTTGATTCACCATTTTTATGCTTTTGTTTGAAGAGCTGTGTGGTGCATGCTTTGTGCAGGTGTTCAGCTCGGAAGGAGCGTGGATCTGTGTAAGTGAGGCCTTGCAAGTATTGGGTGGCCTCGGGTTTATGAAAACTTACCCGTATGAACGTTACCTTCGTGATGCGCGGATTCTCTCCATCTTCGAGGCAAGCCACAGTAGTCACCAAGCGGTGTAAAGAAATGTTGGCCTGGGTTAAGCATCTTTTGGATTCTAATCTGAGCATATAACTCTTGATTCTGGGATCACAGGCTACAAATTCACGTTTCTCTTCCCGCACAATTGCAAATAAATATATATACATTTCGACCCGAAAAACGAAAAACACTGTTCGTCTGTTCATGAAGCTGTGTGACTGCATGTCTATTAATTACGTATTGTTTGAACGTCGGTTTCACCCCGACTTCACACACCTATGTCTCTTAATTACCTACTATTGGAATGTACTTTTCGACCCTTTAGACTGTTGAAGACCCTGAGGACCCAAAATAGCCCAAGGACCCCAAAGACCTATAAGACCCAGGTGACCCAAAAGTTCCCAAGGACCCAAAAAACCCTGATGACACATAAGATTGTGAGGACCCAAAATACCGTTCGGACCCCAAACACCTATAGACCCCGATGACGCAAAAGACCACAAAGACCCAATGGTCCCCGATCACCAAAAGACCACAATGACCCAAAAGATCCTTTAGACCAGTGATCTTCACTATATTTTAGAGGGGGGCCACTTTTGCCGATAAGGCATCAGTGTGAGAGCCGCCACACACCCTGCAGGACTCCATCATGGCTGCTGTTAGGCCCCACCCCACGTACTCTTCTTCGTTGTGGTTACCTGGGCTGCATGCATAATTGTTTGTAAACTGCCATCTACTGATGTCGTTCTGTTACTTTTGTGCTTCGCGTTGGAACACTCATTTTATAGCATTTATAGTGGATTATGATGTGGTGTTTTCACATTTGTGTATTATCGGCCGCACATCAGGGGCTGCACTTTAGGCCACCAGGGGCCACCAGTGTCTCGCGGGCTTTGCAATAAAGAACAGTGCCTTAGACCCTTTAAGAACCCTTTTACTTTTAAGACCCTTTTAACACTTTAGACACCTTTAGATCCCTTCACCCTTTTGACCTTTTATACTCTGGACCTTTATACTCTATAACCTAGAACCTTTAGACCTTTATACCGCTAAAGTCCCTTTCGACCCCTCAGACCTTAACACCATTCAGACCCCTTACACCCTTCAGACAGATTAGACAGCTTTAGACCCTTTTCTATTTCGAGCTTGAGACCACTTGGACCTTTTCACATATATATATATATATATATATATATATATATATATATATATATATATATATATATATATATATTGTTGCGGCCTCAGGGCTCGAGCCGACTACGAGGGGGAAATCTCCGGTTTCTCTTGAACTCCTCCGGATGTGAGGCCACTGGGAGCGAATAACTTCACCCTACGGTGGGTTGCGACACAACTACGAATGCCAATCGAGTGACCACGAGTCCCAGTGTCCGTCCGTCTAACAAACTTAAAACTGGGGGTCCCGTGGCCTTCTGACTGGGGAACACACCCTCAGCAAATGTGCTGCTTACCTTACATAGTGATCTTGAATGCGGCCGAGCTATACCGCTAGCACACGCTGGACCTTGCAAACCGAACCGTCAGGAATCTCAACCTCCCAAGCTATCTTCGTGCGGACAGTGATGGACCAATGGTGGAAAAGACGGACATGGACAGATAGATTCAACAATAACAGGTTTATTTACACAAGTGAGGAGCATGAAAAAGAGGGGGGAGGGAACATAAGGATTTTAATGGCATGGGGGAGAAATGAGGGTTAAGCAATTTGTACAGCAATGAGATAAGAGAAAAGAGAGACAGAACACACTTAACAAGCGCCTTACCTACTACTAACGTGGGCCCAAGCATTCACAACCACTATTCTACGCAAAGGGAGAGAAGTGGGAAGACTGTGAGGTGTCTAGGGTGTGTGGAGAAGAGGTGTGTGTGTGCATGCGTGCGTGCATGCGCACTGCGAGTGCATTTGAAAAGGGAAACTGATAAAGGTGCAGCAGAAAACATGTGTGAGGGAATAGCTTAAGTGTGAGATCCTACCAGATGTGTCTGTAGTGTAGCTTGGTTTTGGTCCTCTTAATTGGCTTGGCTCCGCCCCACCCTCTCATAGCCTCGACTCTTCGCTCGTGATGACAGTTCGTGAGGTAAAAACCAAAGGAGCGAAAGTGCTAAGAACCAGCAGTGTGACCTCAGGGAGCAGTGTCCAGCACCTGCTGACGTTGTGCCTCAGGGTCTCCGCAAAACAACTGTTGAAAGAGTCGAGCAAATAAAACGACGTCGAAAGAGCCTGAAGACGCAAACGACTGTTGAAAAGAGCCTCAAGGCACGTGGTTGGCCCGTTGGCCTCCACTCACAAGGCTCCCTCGTTGAGAGAATCTAATGAGCAGGATGGGCATCAGGAAAACAAGCCACATGTCCATCCAGCTGCAGCTGATGCTCACGGACGATGCAGGTAACAAATCTCATTTGAGTCTCCCTCAGCAACTGCTCATTGGACACAAGGTCCAACCAACGATGGCCAAGGATTCTCCGAAGAGACCTGGTACCAAAGGAATTAAGTCTCCATCTCAGATCCCTGGTCAGAGTCCAAGTCTCACATCTGTAGAGCAAGACTGGAAGCACCAAAGACCTGAAGACTCAGACTTTCGTCCTCCTGCGCAAGTACCAACAGCACCACACCCCATTATCCAATGAATTCATGACTCCACAGGCCCGACCCAGACGTCTCTTGACCTCTGGCTCACAGCCATCAGAAACATAAATATCACTGCCAAGGTGAGTGAATCTCTCTATGGCCTCAACATGCTCACCACAAACAGTTACAGACAAGAAAGCAGCATCCAAGATGTCGTTGAAAGCCTGGATCTTAGGTTTGACCGAGGAAACCCGTAATCCCATTGACTCCGATTCCTCATGGAGCACCCCGACGGCCCCCAAAACGATCTCCAGAGTCTCCGCAAAGATGACTACATCATCTGCGAAATCAAGGTCAGAGATCTTAACATTCCCAAACGACGCACCACAGCTTGATCTCTCTGACATCTTCCACAGAATCCAGTCCATACACACGCTGGAAAGTGTGGGGGCCAGAACACACCCCTGACAAACTCCAGTAACAACTGGAAAGAAGTCGGAGATGGTATCACCACATATCACAGCACTCTCAGTACCAGAGTATAGTTCAAACATCATATTGATCAGTTTTGGCCACCCCACGGAGACTAAGAATCCTCCCGAGGGAATCCCGATTCACTGAATTGAATGCTTTGCAGAGATCAACATAGGCTGCAAGCAGCTCCTGCTGAAACTCTGATCTGCATTCGGTGAGGACCCGAAGAGCAAGGATACGGTCAATCGTTCACCTCTTTGGTGTAAAGCCTGACTGCTCTGGGTGCTTGTGCTCAAGCAGATGCTGGCGAACCCGATCAATAATTATCCGAGCAAAGACCTTGCCCGGCACTGAGAGCAGCGTCACCCCTCGGTATTTGTTGCAGTCCTGGTGATCACCCTTCCCTTTACAGAGAGGGACAACAGGGCCCCTCTTTCAGTCAGTTGGGATGATGCTTGTGTTCCAGGCAGAGCACAGAACTGCATGCAACAACACGAGTGCAGCATTTCCACCAGCCTTGAGAAGTTCGGCATAGATGCCACAGATCCCAGGAGCTTTACCCAATTTCAACCGGGTCACCACAGCCTGTTTCCACAAACAAAGGTGGATCACAGTTAATTGAAGGGTCAGCAATTGGGATAATAACACCCCGACATCCAACTCAACAGCTAGTGGAACAGCCTGGTACATCTGCTCAAAGTAACCGGCCCAGCGGGCCTCCATTTCAGACTCCTCTGTCAAGAGCCCTCCACCCTCCGCTCTAACTGCAGTACACCGAGAGACGGGCTTGGAGGAATGCAATGCGCAAAGTCCCCTGCAAGCAGGCCGATCGTTCACCTGACCACAGGTGATGCTCTACCTCCTCTCAGATTCCTCGCACATAGTCTTCCTTGTCCACCCTCAGTGCACGTACAGTTTCACTCTTCAACTCCCTCAAAAGCTCAATTCTGCCATTTAGCCTGTCCCTGCGACTCTGGTCAATGGTATCCAGTGTCCCTTGAGAGACAAAATTTTTCTTTGCCCTACGGTGAGTTCCAAGACATCCAACGGCAACATGAAGGATGGTGGTCTTGAAGACACTCCACAACTCTTCAGGATTCCCCTAAGCAATCAGACACCCCCAAATCCCCATTTAGCCGGTTTGCAATCTCCACAGCTACCCTCTCATCCTAGAGTATGCCAACATCCAGCCTCGGCTGGGATGGTACCATTCTCCCGGATTTAAGCTGCAACTTCAGAGTCGTTACAGCAAGACTGATTGGAATTGAGGAACTGAGCACTCTGGTAGACTCTGCAGTTCTGGATCATTCTCCAGCGACCATCAACGACACCGTCAATCTCCTTTGCCATACTACCAGCGTTGGAATACAGAGTCCAAAGATGAGCCTGTGGGTTCTGAAAGCATGAACCAGCCACCCTAAGTCCATGACTTCTTGCAAAGTCAAGGAACTTGGTGCTGTTCTGGTTCACAGTTCCAGACCCATGGGGACCAACCCCTGTCTCTTAACCATCCCTATCAGTTCCAGTCGATGCATTGAAATCCCCAAAGACGAGAAGAGTATCTCGCCTGGAGCACTGATCAATCACTGATCTCACAGTGAAGGATGCATTCTATGCCACGCTCGAGTCTCTCGCCACAATCAGAGCATATGCAGAGATCAGAGAAACTACACCCAAGGAGTGATGAATCCTTAGTCTCATAATACACTCATTGACCGGTGTTACCTCAATTACCTGGAATCAGCTAATCGTCCATGATCGCCAATAACTCAACCACGTGACTTTGGGTCCTCCATCTACTGGATACTGTTTACCTAATGGTCACGTGATCTAATTACTGGTGGACACGCTCTCGGTACGCCTTGTTCAAACCAGATCACCTTACAGGATCAGATGCAGCTGAGTGTTACTGCCAAGGATGTACCGGCTAGAAAACAGATTGTTGGGGGATAACGTCCCGGCTAAGCTAGGATATGGACCATGCTGGACCAATGAAGGAAAAGACGAAAACGATCTGGGAACATTTCTATACAAAGCATTTATTTACAATCAGGCGAGGAAAGGTATGTGGCACAGTAAATGGGTTTATTATTACTAGTACGGGCCTGTGCGGGCCCTTAGGTGCGTGCCCGTAGGTGAGTGCCAGTATGTGCAGCCACTCTCTCTCTCTCAAACCTCGAAAAGGCACATCTACGGGTCCCCAGCAATATTCCTGGCAAGTTTCAATCGGTTGCAAAGAAAAATAAAAAAAATAAATAAATAAAAAATAAACATTAATTGTGATGTCATAGCACCGTGTCCTATCATTGGTCGACAGATAAATGGCCGTAACTTGGGAACCGCTCGTCCGATTAATATCAAACCTTGAAAAGCACATCCGCGGGGCCCGGCAATATTCCTGGGAAGTTTCAATCAGATCGGACTGTCGATCGTGCAAATAAAAAAAATAAAAATAGAATAAATAAATAAACATTAATTGTGACGTCATTCGTGATGTCATAGCACCGTGTCTTGTCATTGGTCGACAGATAAATGGCCGTAACTTGGGAACCGCTCGTCCGATCGATATCAAACGTCGAAAAGGCACATCCGCGGGTCCCCGGCAATATTCCTGGCAAGTTTCAATGAGATCGGACCGGCGGTCATCGAGAAACGGCGGTCGCAGACAGACAGACACACACACACACACAGAGATTGCTGGAATTATATTATTACTAGTACGGCCGTAGGAGCGGGCCCGTAGGTGCGTAAACGATGACTGGATTGGGGCATTATTTCAATTAGATCGGACCAACCGTATCATAAATGGCCATAACTTGGAAACACCTGGAAACATATTCAGGTCCCAGCGTCAATTGTGACATCATATCAAATGAAGAAGAATTGTGACGCCCCCTCTCTCTCTCGCCCCCTCGCTCCCCCCCTCTCGCCCCTCCTCTCTCCCCCCTCCTCTCTCGCCCCACTCTCGCCCCTCCTCTCTCCCCCTCTCTTAAATTGTGACGCCCCCCTCTCTCGCCCCCTCTCTCGCCCCCTCTCTTGCCCCCCTCTCTCCCCCCTCTCTCCCCCCCTCTCTCACCCCCTCTCTTGCCCCCCTCTCTCTCCCCCCTAGTCTCACTCTCTCTCCCCCTCTCTCACCCCTAGTCTCGCCCCTCCTCTCTCCCCCCTCCTCTCTCGCCCTTCTCTCTCGCCCCCTCCTCTCTCGCCCTTCTCTCTCGCCCCCTCTCTCTCTCCCCCTCTCTTGCCCCCCTCTATCCCCCCTAGCCTCGCCCTTCCTCTCTTGCCCCCCTCTATCCCCCTAGTCTCGCCCTTCCTCTCCCCCCCTCCTCTCTCGCCCCCACTCCCGCAGATATTGGTCGACAGATAAATGGCGTAACTTGGGAACCCTCGTCCGATTAATATCAAACCTTGAAAAGCACATCCGCGGGGCCCCGGCAATATTCCTGGGAAGTTTCAATCAGATCGGACTGTCGATCGTGCAAAAAAAAAATAAAAAAAAAAAAACATTAATTGTGGCGTCATTCGTGATGTCATAGCACCGTGGTCTTGTCATGGTCGACAGATAAATGGCCGTAACTTGGGAACCGCTTGTCCGATTAATATCAAACTTTGAAAAGGCACATCAGCGGGTCCCAGCAATATTCCTGGCAAGTTTCAATCAGATCGGACCGTCAATCGTGCAAAAAAAATTAATAATAAATAAATAAATAAATAACATTAATTGTGTCGTCATTCGTGATGTCATAGCACCGTGTCTTGTCATTGGTCGACAGATAAATGGCCGTAACTTGGGAACCGCTTGTCCGATTGATATCAAACCTTGAAAAGGCACATCAGCGGGTCCCCGGCAATATTCCTGGCAAGTTTCAATCCGATCGGACCGGTGATCGTCCGGTTATTCATAATTTGGGAAAAAATTGGCATGATAAGGTGAGAAGGTGGAACGAACCTTCAGCTGCCATATATACACCTTTTCAACACTGAAAAAGCAGTAAATGGCCGTAACTTGGGAACGCTTGTCCGATTGATATCAAACCTCGAAAAGGCACATCTGCGGGGCCCCGGCAATATTCCTGGCAAGTTTCAATCAGATCGGACCGGCGGTCGTCGAGAAACGGCGGTCACAGACACGACAGACAGAAGACACACACACACACACACAGAGATTGCTGGAATTATAGATAGATGTACAGCAGGGATAGGAAGGAATTTGTGGGGTGCGACAAAAGGCAAGCAATTTACAAAAGCAGACACAGAGCAGACTTATCTCTTTATATCTTCTGCAATCTTAACTTGTGCTACGACAGGCGCCATCACATACACACACCTACACAAACCCGATGAAGATTAGTTAGCCAGAAGGAAAGAGAGCAGATGAGGACTAACGACCTCGGAATACCTGGCACGGTCGGCCGACCGTGCAACCATGTACGCTTTGGGGGACGCTCTGCTGGAGCAATCCCACCTTAAGAGTCTGTGCATTATCTCCTGCTTGATCACTTTGCCGGGGCTCGTGGAAACGTGTGCTCCGCACTGGTCCAGAAGAACATCTGTCGCACACCAACCCCGAGTGTAGATGCAGTGACCAGGCAGACAACGGGTGCAGTTGAAGAGTGTGGGAGAGGCAGAGAGACGCAGGAGGGGCGAGACAAACAGGCGGAGAAGTGGGCGAGGCAGGCAGGCGAGGAAGTACAGAGGGCAGACGGCTTCGCGATCCGCCTTTTATAAGCCCTGGGTGAAGGGTAGGGTGACGACCCGAAGCGACACACAGTCACCCGATTGGCCTCCCCTATTGGGACTTGGCCCCGCCCTGCCAAGCTCCTGGGGCCAGAAGCAGTCTCATTCGCACATCCTGCGTGACACGGCCTGGAGCCTTGCACCGAACTCCCAGTCCGTGTTCTGGCGACTGGACGAGGGCCGTGGCGGTCCCGCATGCCCATTCAGGGCATCCCCGGCGAGATGCAGTTGGTGCTGTTAACGTGCTTGACCCGTCCCCATGCCACGCGGTCCAAGTGGCCTGGGCCGCGCAGCACGCCCCTGTTTGGTGGTGAATTGTGTTGATGTGGAGGTGCGTGGAAGCACGGGATGATTTTTCCTGTGTGCGAGAGATGGTGGTGGTGAGCTCCTGGTGAGCGAAGGTTGAGCAAGGTGAGACGCTGTTGTAAATCGGCGCACAGATTCGAATGAAAGGGTGCGCCATGCGCGTCCTGTACAGTGTTGGTGGTGAGTCTCTCACAGGGCTACGCGGGTGTCTGTTATCATGTTTGTGTGCTTGCTTAATTTGTATCATGGATAAAAAGAAAGGGTTGGATGGAAATCAGGATTGAAAAGAAAATGGAGATATAATTATTAGACATGAGGGGAAGGTCTGACTGCACAATGACGAACGAAATAACTGCCTGGGGATCACTGCATGTTGGGCGCCATTGCCTTGGAGGCATGCGGTTTTGCAGAACTGCAACTACATCTTCTTCTTCTTCTTGCGGCTGCTCCCGTTAGGGGTCGCCACAGCGGATCATCCATATGATCCGCATAGTGATTTGGCGTCATGCTTTTCGCCCGGATGCCCTTCCTGACGCAACCTCGGTCGCCTCTACGACACAGGATATGGGACTCCTATTTTTAACCGGGTATACACCGGCCCAGTACACTGGTATCATTTCGCCGACCTCGGAAGGATGACAGGCTGAGTCAACCCCTGGTGTATTAATTCAGTGGCCACACGGGCTTGAACTCAGGATCTTTGGATCCCAAGCCGCTGCCTAACCACTGCGCCAACACAGGCTTAGAACGCAACTACTATATATAATATATATATATATATATATATATATATATATATATACAGTGAGGAGAAGAAGTATTTGATACAACTGCGATTTTGCAGGTTTTCCCATTACAAAGCACGTAGAGGTCTGTAATTTTTATCATAGGTACACTTCAACTGTGAAAGACGGAATCTAAAACCAAAATCTGCTGAAATCACATTGTATGATTTTTAAAATAATTAATTTGCATTTTATTGCATGAAAAGATTTGATCCCTACCAGCCAGTACGAATTCTGGCTCTCACAGACCTGTTAGTTTTCTTTAAGAAGCCCTCCATTCTCCACTCATTACTGTATTAACTGCACCGTGTTGAACTCGTTATCTGCATAAAAGAGCGCTGTCACACTCAATCATCAGACTCAAACTCTCCACAATGGCAAGACCAGAGAGCTGTCTCGGACATCAGGGACAAAATTGTAGACTTGCACAAGGTGGATGGGCTACAGGACAATAGGCAAGCAGCTTGGTGAGAAGGCAACAACGTTGGCGCAATTATTAGAAAATGGAAGAAGTTCAAGATAACAGTCAATCTCCCTCGTCTGGGGCTCCATGCAAGATCTCACCTCGTGGAGCCTCAATGATCATGAGAAAGGTGAGGGATCAGCCCAGAACTACACGGCAGGACCTGGTCAATGACTGAAGAGAGCTGGGACCACAGTATCAAAGAAAACCAAAGTAACACACTACGCCGTCATGGATTAAAACCTGCACGCGACGCAAGGTTCCTCTGCTCAAGCCAGTGCATGTCCAGGCCGTCTGAAGTTGCCAATGACCATCTGGATGATTCAGAGGAGGAATTGGAGAAGATCATGTGGTCTGATGAGACCAAAATAGAGCTTTTTGGTTTAAACTCCACTCGCTGTGTTTGGAGAAAGAAGAAGGAGAGTACAACCCAAGAACACCATCCACCGTGAAGCATGGAGGTGGAAACATCATCTTCTTGGGGATGCTTTTCTGCAAGGGACAGGAGACTGCACCGTATTGAGGGGAGGATGGATGGGGCCAGTATCGCGAGATTCTGGCAACAACCTCGCGTCCTCAACAAGAGCATGGAGATGGGGCGTGGCTGGGTCTTCCGCATGACACGCCGAAACACACAGCCAGGGCAACTAAGGATGGCTCCGTAAGAAGCATCTCAAGGTCTGGAGTGGCCTCGCCAGTCTTCAGACCTGACCCATAGAAAATCTTTGGAGGGAGCTGAAAGTCTGTGTTGCCGCGACAGCCCCGAAACCTGAAGGATCGGGAGAAGATCTGATGGAGGATGGGGCAAATACCTGCTGCAGTCTGTGCAAACACTGGATAAGAACTACAGGAAACGTCTGATCTCTGTAATTGCAAACAAAGGTTTCTGTACAAATATTAAGTTCTGTTTTTTTTTTTGTGGGAGCACATGATTTTTTGGTATCACTCCTAGTTATATTTCAATTGTCCCAATCAAATGCAAATGTCTTAGTTGTAAATTGTGGAAAGTATTGATTTGAGTGGTAGATTTTCAGGTTCTCTCTTGTTTTACTGATCCCGTCCTTTTCACAAGATTTGAAGTTTTACCGCCAGATCAACTTATATCCTGACCATAATGTCTAGCTGCAATATTATAGTTTATTCGCGCACATTAACATTCCTCGCATAATTCAGAAACGTGCCTTAGTTTCAGCTCTCTAGCATATATAGACTTTTGTTCTCTGTGGACTCGCCCTCGTTAACTATATATTGTATAATGGGACAGCAATTCTTTCAAGTTACATTATTAGGCCTCTAACAGATTTTCGATTACTCGATTATTAGTAATATATATATCATAGGTCGGGGCTTCTAACCGGCGCCATGTCGTAATGTATGTACTGATATATATAGATCTCTATTTGTCTCTGCTCTCTCTCATCTGCCTCTTCTTCCTGTCTCCATCTCTTGATCTCTTGGGCTGCTGTCTCTCTTCCCTCTGTGGTTTCTTTTCTCGTGTCTTTATCGCCCGACTGGACACGTATTGCGTTCTAAGTGACAAGAACTCCAAATTAGCCCAACGGGAACATTCAAGTTTGTGTGGGATGCACCATGGGTACATAGGGCTACGTGGCTCTGTTCGGCCAAACATGTCGTGGGTGTGGGGCTCCGGGGGGCGGGGGATGTGGTGGGCATAAGTTATCTCTGCAAATGTGTACCGTGTAGCACCACCTGGTGGTGGCAGAGGGTATTACGACATATATTTTTACCTGGGCAATGCTGAGGTTAAAGCACTCTTCACACTGGTAAATTTGTCCTCCTCCTCTTCTCCCCTACCCCCCCAACGGGCCTGTCAAAGCCTGTCATCGTGTGTGAGATTTCTCGTGTGAGGGCACATCAGGACGAATGGGAGACAAAAGGTGGGGGTGGGGAGCAAGACGCGAGTA